>CM043700.1:145686827-146004327 GCA_023935145.1 Bretschneidera sinensis | reverse complement strand
CTCTAAGCCAGGCCTAACATGGACATTGATTCTCAACAGTTATTGGCTCCCATTTATGTCAATAGTTCAGGACAATCTCTTAAACTTGTTCACTATTTGGTAGTAGAACTGGTTTGCGGACTCAAGCTCTTGGATCAGCAGTCCAATGTTTGAATTGATGAGTCTGCGCAATATTGCAACCGGTTGATTAAGTCAAATCTTATGTCTCTACGGCAGTAGGCCAGTAGCTAGTATAAAACTGTAGCTGCTAACTAACACAAGTTGTCTCATGCTATTATGTGTTTATACACGCTCACGCACATGCTCACACCCTCCCACCCCACTCCCAAACACACCCGCACAAGGGAAACGAAATGCATGTCTACCATTGGAGAGTTTTCTCCATTGTTTTATGTGTTATGATGGTAATGTTGTGGAATGATTTCATTCAGCAACGAATTTGGAACTCTACATGGTCAGAAAAAAGAGATGAAATCAGCAGTGAAGTTCCGGATGCTGAGGCAAAAGGCAGTCAAGAGCAAATCATCGGTTTTAGCGTGAAGAATGCAGTTTTATTCCCTCCTGAAGTGGAAAAAGGAAGGTGGCCTGAAAATTATTTTCTTTCTGATCATGCCAGACTTACCGTAGTGTTCTCACCGATTAGAATGCCATGTTCTCAGTTGATATCCTGACCAACATCCAATGAGGCATGTATTGCATATAGAATTTGTACAGAAGGGTTGGAAGTGTAGGAATGGGAAAAAGTTTAGGGCCCTGGAGAGTTTGTGCCAAGGATGCTAAAACAGCCATCAGAGTCTTTCCGTAAAGAGTTTGAGTTTTTCCGCGGTCAATGCTTGCTGTTTTGATATTCTCAGTGATTTGGGATGTCAGCTCTCTCAAGCTATCATGGAAGCTAGGGAATCCTGCAAGAACAAACTCACCAACACGGGAGCTCTAACTATTCCACAAGGGCCCTTACAGTTGGCCATTGGTAAATAGAGGTGGGGCTAGCTATCCTGTACCACTCTGTTCTATTTAGAAAAGAAAAGAAAGCCAAAGGAAAGAAGGTTCAGATTTGTATACTTGTCAATACATGTAGCTTGCAGCAATCAACTTTTGTAACAATGTGAATGCACCATTACAGAGCTTCTTACAGATGGAATGCATTCAGGACACGTAACATAACCATTATCAACAGATATATCTCTGCCGTGAAAAAATGGTAACCTTGAATGGAACAGTAACAAATGATAACAGTACAGAAGTATAGCTTGTTCGTTTTATGAAGGATGCTTCAAAGATCTTACTTTTCAAGCTGATAAAACGGCAGGTAAAAAGAACAGAGTATTTCAAGGTGTCATTTATTCTTGTTTCTCTCCTTTATTTCAGATTTTAGTAGTTAACTGTTAGATTAGATGAATGAGGAATAACTCTCGAGTTTCCCTTGATGATTTGATATCAAATTGAGGGTCAGAGATATATCAATATCGTAGAATCGAGCTCCAATGACCTTGCTGAAGAGTAGAAAAAAAATTATGATTTTATCAGTTTCTGATCAGTACAAGTGATATGAAATCCAAATGACAAACAGAGAAAATACTTGTTGAAGGTGAAGTTATCTGCTCCCCGGCATATCTTTTTCCACTTAACAGGTGGTGACCAAATCCCTCATAATTGAAACTTGGATTTTCAGGCCAAATTCCTGCACAACTGATATCAGATATGCAACGTTTTGGTTGAATGAAGATTTATTTGAATATGATCTTTTCATCATGTGTTGTATGGTATTGGATATGCAACGTTATGGTTTGTCTACAAATCCATTAAAACTCTGGGGTTTATTATCGTCAAACACCATTTCATTTTGTCATATATTTTAATATCTTTTTTACATTTTAAAAACGATCAATTTACTCATTGCATTTTAGACATGTGTCCAATACACTTTTGTTTATAATTCTGACGAAATTGATAGCGATGCACACAAAAATCTTGACTTAATATCATGATAATTTTTTTATTAAGATTTTTGTGTTCACTAATATCAACTTTGATCAAGATTTTTGTGTGTGCTGATATCAATTTTATCGAAATTATCATCACGATGGTTTATTAAACACATGCATAAAATGTAAATATTAAATTAATCATTTTTAAAATATAAAGAAGACATTGAAACACATGACAAAATGTAAAAGTGTTTGATAATAATAACTCAAACTCTAACCATAAATATAAATGAGAGACTCTTTTGCCAAATAGCGAGTGCAAACGGAGACAAATATATTAGAACTAGCATAGTTCTCGCACAGTATTATGTGCAGGATTGTGATAAAATAAAGTTAAATAATAATTTTTTTCTCACTAAAGTATTTAATTACTCCATAATATATTTAAATGGAACTTCTTAAAATAAAAGATGTTCAAGCGTTATGCTAACATGTAGCATTTTAGGACGATTTGAGACTGATTTATCTTAATCCATTTAAACGTATTTAGCATTGCAATGGGTGGAATTTTCCATTACCGAGTAAGTTTGAGGAGCCTAATTGATAATAGTTTTTTTTTTTTTTTTTTTAAATATAGTGACAAATTACAGATACTTTTACTTTAATTAAGATAAATCAGTCTATATCCAAATCCATTTACTAAATAGATTTCATGTTACTCATAACTCATAGCCAACACATGCTTCATTTGCAAATGCACGTCATCTAGCGAGGGTAATAGTAGTTATTCATTCACACAAAATTATATAAAATTCTTCAATTTTAAATTTATCTGAAATTTGAATGGAGTCTAAAATTCGATGAATAATGATAAAAATCATTTAAATTTGTTATCATTAGGCATGTTAGAGCAAGGCTCGTATAAAAATTCTTCCTTACAGATCGAAAAAGAAAAAGCAATGTGGAGCCGCTGGTCTTGTTGCAAGTCTTCAAGAATTCTTTTCATACAAACAACTTGACAAGCAGTTGCTGTCGCGGCAATATACTCTGCTTCAGATGATGAAAATGTCGTAGTAGCTTGTTTTTTAAGAACTCCATGAAACAACACCTGAAACAAGTTTGAAAACATACTCGCTTGTTCTTTGTTTGTCATCAACAAAACCAGCCCAACCACTATTAGTAAAACCAACTAATTGAAAATTAGAAACCGGTTTATACCAAATCTCATAATTATTGGTTGCACAGATGTATCGATGAATCTGTTTGACTCTTCCAGGATGATGCTTCGAAGAATTATGCATGAATCTTGAGACTAAGCTGACAGGAAACATGATATCTAGACTAGTATGAGTTAAATTAATCAACCCACCAACAATACTTTTGAATAGATTCTCGTTAGCCTTTGACGTTCCATCATCCACGGTCAACTTCTCACAAGTGTTCATGGGAGTAGAAACAATTCTGCATATTATACTTCTTAAGCAAGTCTAAAACATACTTCTCTTGTGAAATAAAAAATATCATTATCTGTTTGCTAAATTTGAAGACCAAAGAAATAATGCAACCAGCCCAAATCTGTCATATCAAACTTATGCATCATGCCCACTTTGAATTCTCTAATAAGAATATTAGAGGAACTCGTGTATATAATATCATCAACATAGATGCAAACAATAAGCACATAATTAACTTTTACTTTTACGAATAAGGTAGCTCACTTTCACTTCAATGAAAGTCATTTTGATGGAGGTAGGAGTCAAGTTTACTATATCATGCTCTTGGTGCTTGCTAAACATTGTAAAGTGTCTTCTTCAACTTATAAACTCTCTTATTTGCCATTAATAACAAATCTTTGTAGCTGATCAACATACACATCTTCATTCAAAGAACCATTTAAAAATACAGATTTAACATCAAATTGAAAGATATATATTTTTTTTGATAAAAGAGGATGGCACCTCTGGCACTTTATTAAAAAAGAGGTCTCACTTATGGCGGAGGAATACCTTATACACCTGAAAAGTCAAAGCAATAAAAACAACCAAACAAATAAACTCAAAAACCAAATAAGCACGCGTTACAATCTAAACATACAAGCAATAAAAAAAAAAAAACACAACAATACCACCCATCCAGAAAACCAAGAAAAATTAAATCCTAAGAGTTGGAAGACCCACTTTATCAAGTCTGGTAATGCCTTTCAATAGCCATGGTAAATAACGGGGCCTTCATAACTAACATTCCTCCCCATCTCACCTTGTCGTGCTAGAAAATCTGCCGCTTGGCTTCCTTCGCGATATTGGTGGACCACTTTAAACGTTAGCCCCTCAAGTGCAACCATTAAATCTTCCCAAAAATCCCATAGGTACCACAAAGTGCATCTCCCTTTCATAAGCCAATCCACTACCAGGCTGGAATCACTTTCAATAATCACATTAAGACAATTTAACCTTCTACACAAAATAATCCCTTCTAAGATAGCTCTTAGTTCAACTCCATTGGTAGTGCCGACACCAAAATGGGTAGAAAAAGCCCCTTTCACATTACCAGCTGCATCCCTTACCACACCCCTTCCCCTTGAACTCCTCGGATTACCACGACAGCTCCCATCGCAGTTCAACTTAACCCAACCCACAAGAGGTTTTGTCCAGGCTACGAATTTCTGCCATCTCACCCTATTTCTCGAAAATTCAATTTGGAGCTCAGTCAAAATCTGCAAATCATTCGAAGATAACGGTCGAGATGAATTAATCTCTCCAGCTAACAAACGGGTCCAGTATTTCATAGACCACCACACTTGGTCGACACTTTCTTGCACCCGCTCCATTCGTGCCTTGCATCTTCTCTTCCAAAGGCACCAAGTAATTAGACACGGTAATAAGCCCGTTAACGTACCTGTTATGGACGACTTTTTTGCACATTGAAACCACGTCGAGACCCTCGCCTTTCAAACAATATGACGTGTACAGAGAACTCCCAAAGCAACACTAGCTCGATCCCAAACCTTAGTAGCCAAATCGCCGAGCATAGAACATGATCCAGCGTTTCTGTAAATCTTCGAATACAGCAATTGCACCCAGAAGCTAAAGAAACACCCCTCTTTTGCACCCTTTCATCTACTGCAAGAGAGTTAAAGCATGCTTTCCAAAGGCAGATGGACACTCGTTTAGGAATCAAACGGTGCCAAAACCATTCCTTCCACTGCAGTAAGTCACCTCTGGATCTACCCACCTCCTATGAGCTTGCTGTCGAGAACTTGCCATCCCATGAAGGAGTCCAGACAAAGACATCCGGGCCTACTTTACCAGTACACACATTCTGTAAGATTTTCGAGGTAGCTTCTGCACCAACCAGATCCGTCAAAAGGCCAACATCCCAAGACTGGTCTGCCCAACAGTCCTTAATTTGAAGCTGAGTGTTGGCAATATCCTCCACCTTCATAGATAGAGGACCCGAAGCAAGCCGCCTATCATACCAGAAAGAAGTATTGCTTCCTCGCACCAACACTTTAGTTTTCTCAATGACCTCAGGTAAGATTGAAATGATAGACCTCCAAAAACGAGAGCATGTAGATCTCCCAGCAACTATATGTCTCTCTTTGAAATATTTTGCATGGAAAAAATCAAACCACAAATTCTTAGTCGTCAGTAGGTGATATGCAAACTTCATGTGCAAAGATCGTTGCACCTCTTTAAAGTCTCACAAACCCAGACCACCCTCCATCGTTGGCTTATTCAGTTTCAACCAGAATCGCCAATGAACCTTCCTTTTTCCATCTACCTCCCCCCAGAAAAAATTAACCAACATAGAATTAATGTGAGAGATAGTAACCACCGGAAGACTAATCACCGACATAAGATGTATGGGCATACTCGACAAAACATGGCGTAATAAAATCAACCGCCCCCCTTGAGAAAGCGATTTAAATTTCCACCCTGCCATCTTCTTTCTTACTCTTTCTACTAATGGCTCAATTATGCGAGTCGTCAATCTACCCGAAACAAGAGACGCACCCAAGTAAATAACTGGTAATTTTCCTTCCTTGAAGCCCGTTAACCTCAACAAGGCACGTTTTTGAAAAGTCATAATGATTTTTGAAGGGAATATTGTCGACTTCTCCTTACTTACTTGAAAGATATCCCATCTCATTTGAGCTGTTAATGCCAAAATTATTCTAACAGTTTCAACTCTAGCAATAGGGGAAAAAGTTTTGAAATAATCAACTCCATACTTTTGTACATACCTTTTGATGACCAACCTCGCCTTATATTTTTGTACACTTCCATCAGGATGATACGTTGCCTTGTAGACCCATTTCATGCCAATAGCATCCTTTCCTGGTGGTAAGTCCACAAGCGCCCATGTGTTGTTCTTTTCGATGGCTGTCATTTCCTTGTTCATGGATCTCTCCCATTCTTCTTTTCCACAAGCTTCATCATAACTTGTATGTTCTGCAACCATAAGAGCATAGGTGGACTCATTAATTTCATTTAAGGACCTAAACTTCCTTGGTGGAGCTTCACTATCTTGGGATGATTCATCACTGCAGTTGTTTGAACTGCTAGAATTTGTAGAAGAAGATTGGGCTGCTATTGGACTATGTATTAGAGAAATCTGAGGTGACATTGCATCCTCTTCTGGTTGTGCCGATTCTGACTTATCTTCTGCAAAGGGTAAGTGCTGATTTTTTCACGATTCTACACTGCCAAACACTGTTTTCATAAAAAATGACATCTTCATGAATGATTAGCTTCTTGGTGATAGGATTATACAACCGATAACCTTTTGTTTCACGGACCGTGATCTTCTCCATTTAAAAATTGAAATAGATGTTAAGTTTATGGTGAGATTAAATGTCACATTGACAAATTTGAATTTGAATATTCCTCATTTAATAGTGGCATTTAATCTCATCATAAACTTGACTCCATTTCAATTTTCAAAAAGAGACGATCGTGATCCTTGTTTTATCACTATACCCAACAAAAATACATTTCTCTCTCTTCCTATCCAACTTAATACGATTACTAGAGTTAATTAAAGCATATGCAATACAACCAAAAAAAAATTCAAACCACTTACATTGGGTTTGATTTTCCATCATGCTTCGTAAGGTGTCATATTCCACACTGCCTTTGTTGGAGATATATTGAGAAGATGGAATGATGTTTCCACTGCCTCATCCCAGAAATCATTTGGAAGCTTCTTCTCATTTAACATACTTCGTGCTATTTCCACAACAGTCTGATTCTTCCTTTCAGCAATGCCATTTTGTTATGGAATTTTTCTTACAGTCAGCTGCCTGCAGATGCCATTTTCCTTGCAAAAAGAACTAAACTCATTAGACAAAAATTCTCCCCCTCTGTCTGTTATGAGAGTTTTAATTACACAATCACATTGTTTCTCTGCAAAAGCTTTGAATTCTTTAAAGATTTCAAGTGCTTCTGATTTCTTAACAAGAAAAATCACCCAACTCATACGAGAAAAATCATCAGTAAATAATAGAAAATATTTACTTTTCATCAAAAACAATGTTTTTTATTGTTCCATGAATATCTGCATGAACCAATTCCAAAGGGATCTTGGCTTATACAGAATAAACTTTTTAAAAATAATTCTATATATTATTAGTTTTTAAATGGTTACAAAAATTGAATAAGATATTTATACATGTGGTCCCCAAATATGCAATAGAGATAATGAATGATAAACTCTTGTTAAAAAAATGATAAACTCACATATTATCTTTAAAAAATAAATATTTAATTTCTTAAATGTATACTAATCAAAATTGATCTGTCATTCATATACATTTAGTAAAATTTGGGTTATATATATATGCTATTTTTCATGAGAAAATCATTTCTAAAATAGTCTATAATTTATACTTGAAAATCATATTTTTATTACATATATTAAAAAATATATACATAAAAATATTCTGAAAAAAAGTACATACATACAAAAATGAAATTGTTTTAGTTGGCACCTACATATCAAAATAAATGAATCGATCCAAACAGACATACAAATCATATCTCAATCGCAGCTAAATACAAAAGAAAGGTAACAACAAAAATTAAAATCGAACGCAACCATACGTACAAATGAAAGCCTTCAATCCAAATGAATGAAACCACCAGAGGGAAACTTGAACTTATTAAAAATATCATCCTTTCACGTTAACAATAATGACAAATGCTATAGAATAAACTAATAAATTCATCTCATACTTTTTAATAGGATTGCAGTTTGTTCATAATTATGGCGTCCCGTACCGGCCCGCATCAATAAAAATCTCTATTCCGTTCTTACAGTATCTTTCTGTCAAATGGGAAAAAAAAGGAAAAGGGGGTAAAAGGAGAGAATAAAAATAAAGATATCCATTCTATCATATTCTCACTTATACAGAAGAGAATCTTTACTCACTATGGCAATTGTGTTTAAAGGATTTTTAGGGACATAAAACCTTTTGCTTTTCTTCTCTGACAGTGAAAATTTTCAAATTTCAGTATCTGCTAAGAAGAGCTTCACTTACAGAAGATGATGCTTTTGCCTTTCTGAAGGCTGATAATGACAGTGACTACAATACCTACTCAGGTTTTTGTGATGCTCTTCGACAGGTATGGTATTCTCATCAAATCAGGATTTGAACTTACTTTTTCTTTGTATTTTTTTTCTTCCTTTCTGGTTGCCGACTAGGATGAATTCGATGAGAGTATTATCCTGCCAATGTTCTGTCCTTCTACAGCTTAGTTTAACGGGTCATTGCCACGGGCTTAGCGTTGAAGAGACAAAGGACTTGTGGGTCCAAGCAGATATAGATGGAAATGGCATTCTTGATTATAAAGAATTTCAGGTAACATGTCCGGTGAAACTTCACAAACACTATCAACAACAATAATGGATGACAACCCAGACATCATATTTTTCTGACTCAACAATTTCATCCAGTTAAAATGCCAAAGCTTATAATTATCATTAACATTAGCAACCGCTGCATAATCATCCAAACATGATAGCCCAAGAGAGAACATTTTATTTTCAGCCATATGGATCTTAACAATAAACTTCTTATATTTTTTACTTTTTATTTCACATACATCATCATAAAACAAATCAAAATATTTTTTTTGTATCGACTGACCCACACTGAGCAGGTTATGTACCAAACCAGGAATGAAGTAAACATCGTGAATCATTCTTTCAATACCTGACTTAGTTTTAACTGCAATGGTCCATTTTCCTTTTTTAAAGGTTCTTTATACCATTCAGTTAACAAGGTCACCATAGATTTGTACCAAATTGGATAAAGAGTTATTGTGACGTGAGAGGAAAAGGAGTATACTAGCTCCACCAATTGTTAATTTGCGTAAGCATCTGGGTTATATGCCATTTATTCTCAGTTCTTTTTTAATTGAAATGGTAATTAGTTAGTTATAGGAATCATTTTTGAGAGTACATCTATCTATACTATCAAAAAGGCTTTGGACCCATCGATTAATATTTAATGATCACCGTTACCTCCAAAAAAGGCCAACCAAATGGCGACACGTTTCAAGAAAACGATGACAAAATTGAATTTTCCATTAAAAACCATCAAATTAATTTGAAGTAACACACAATTGTCGTTTTATGCTTAGAAAAAACATACTATAGACAAACAAACAAAAAATCATCTTAACTTTATTGAGACAAAGCTGAAGGGCTGCTTTTCTCTCTAACCCGCAACCGCCATACTTCAATGTTTATATGAGGACCTAATTAATTAAGTTAAAGAACACCTTGTACGAGGTAGTTCGCAATAGAATAATTTCATCTATAACTAATTAATCCCAAAAGTTAGAAACAAACCTTAATATATATCAACAACAAACTGTGCGCAGAAATCATCTTAATTCATGATTGTTGGTTTTACAAGTACAAGAACATTGAAAAAGGGGAAATATTCATATGAGCAGACTACTTATATGATATATATATATATACAAGCTTCCTATGAGAATTCATTATTTTTTCTTTGATATAGAAAGTATAACTCTTCTGATCTCTCTCTCTCTATATATATAACTACCTCAATAGCTTTCTAGGATTTGAAGGAGTGATCTTGATGACAAGTCCAGGGTAAACATCATCCGGGTCATGGATATGGGGGTTGCGCTCCACGATAAACGGGTCACCGCACTTGTCGCTGATGGTGTGGAGGGTCTCCCCTTCTCGGACAACGTAAATTTCATCACACGGTCGTCGGTCCAAAAGCCGGTTCCCTCTCACAGATTCATCGGCCAAAGAACTCTCTCTGATGGACCCAAACAATATCAGGGTTAATAGCACTATTGCACAGTACCATGAGGCTGCTGCATCTGATATACTAGCTATCGATGTTTTCATTTTCTTAATTTTGGGTTGTAACTTAAAAGAGAGATGGGATTTTTGATAGGAAAAGAAGGAATATATTTATAGAGATGAGAATTAAGAGATGAGAGATGAGAGATGAGAAAGAAAGAGGAAAGTCTTTCTAGCTAGCCTTTTGACGTTTTTTGTTGGGACGAAGTTGGGTTCAACGTCTAAGGAGGACGACGTGTAATTTTGGCTTAAAAGTCTTTCAACTGTAAAAGTTACACGAGTCACATTCCTACTCACCAAATTACCGTAAACACCTTTAATTGGTCTATTGTTTCTAACTAATTAATCAGGTTTTGAATTATATATAAAAATATATTAAAAATTAGCTTATTTTAAATGCAATATTTTCCGATACGGAATCACCCTTTAGATAAATAATTAATTAGAATGAATACAATTTTGTCAGCATTCCAATAATGAACTCTCTTTTTTTATGCTAATCAATTATGAATTTTACCACTTGAATGTGCATGTTGAGCAACCCACCCAAAGCCCGAGAAGCATCTCTCATTTTTTTAAATAAAATAACCCATTTTTTGCATTTTTTATTTGTTTTTTTATATTTTTTCCATTTATTTTCACACTTCACACAAGCAAAAATATTTGAACTTTTAATTTATAGTTTTAATTACATGAAATTGATCTTACATTATAATACATTTTATATGAAAACAAACGAAAATATTGAATAAAAAAAATCGTAAATTGAAATCATCAATCCTCGTTGATCGCATTTGATTATTTATAAACTTAAAATCAAATATATTCTAATTAACTACCTAATTGAAAATTAATTCTCATAAAATGAATCTACTTTTGAAGTTTCCACTAATCATATATCACTATCAAAAAATACAACTTGGCATAACATCCAAATAGGAAAATTAACAGATTTTCTTCTCCACAAAACAAAGATAAGGAAATTAAGATTTTAACAGTTTTTTTTTATGCTAATCAATTATGAACTTGGTACAATTTTTTTTACCACTTGAATGTGTTTGTTGAGCAACCCAAAGTGTGAGAAACGTCTCTCATTTTTTTTTTTATGAAATAACCCCTTTTCACATTTTTTTATTTATTTATTTTTATATTTTTCTTCATTTATTTTCACACTTTAACCAAATAAAAATATTTGAACTTTTAATTCATAGTTTTAATTACATGAAATTGATTTTACATTATAATACATTTTACATAAAAACAAACAGAAATATTAAATAAAAAAAATCATAAATTGAAATCATCAATCCTCATTGATCGCATTTGATTATTTGTAAACTAAAAATCAAATATATTCTAATTAACTACCTAATTGGAAATTAATTATCATAAAATGAACTCACTTTTCAACTTTCAACGAATCATATATCACTATCAAAAAAACAACTTGGCATAACATCCAAATAGGAAAATTAACAGATTTTCTTCTCCACAAAACAAAGATAAGGAAATTAAGATTTTAACAGTTTTTTTTTATGCTAATCAATTATGAACTTGGTACAATTTTTTTTACCACTTGAATGTGTTTGTTGAGCAACCCAAAGTGTGAGAAACGTCTCTTATTTTTTTTTTATGAAATAACCCCTTTTCACATTTTTTTATTTATTTATTTTTATATTTTTCTTCATTTATTTTCACACTTTAACCAAATAAAAATATTTGAACTTTTAATTCATAGTTTTAATTACATGAAATTGATTTTACATTATAATACATTTTACATAAAAACAAACAGAAATATTAAATAAAAAAAATCATAAATTGAAATCATCAATCCTCATTGATCGCATTTGATTATTTGTAAACTAAAAATCAAATATATTCTAATTAACTACCTAATTGGAAATTAATTATCATAAAATGAACTCACTTTTCAACTTTCAACGAATCATATATCACTATCAAAAAAACAACTTGGCATAACATCCAAATAGGAAAATTAACAGATTTTCTTCTCCACAAAACAAAGATAAGGAAATTAAGATTTTAACAGTTTTTTTTTTATGCTAATCAATTATGAACTTGGTATTTTTTTTACCACTTGAATGTGTTTGTTAAGCAACCCAAAGTGTGAGAGACGTCCCTCATTTTTTTTATAATATAACCTGTTTTCACATTTTATTTATTTATTTATTTATATTTTTCTTCATTTATTTTCACACTTTAACCAAGTAAAAATATTTGAAATTTTAATTCATAGTTTTAATTAAATGAAATTGATTTTACATTATAATACATTTTACATGAAAACAATCGAAAATATTGAATAAAAAAATCATAAATTGAAATTATCAATTCTCATTAATCGCATTTGATTATTTGTAAACTAAAAGTCAAATATGTTATAATTAACTAAATTAATTCTCATAAAATGAATTCACTTTTAAAGTTTCAACGAGTCATATATCACTATCAAAAAAACAACTTGACATAACATCCAAATAGGAAAATTAACAGATTTTCTTCTACACAAAACAAAGATAAGGAAATTAAGATTTTAACAGTTTTTTTTATAAAAAAAAAAATATATCCATATACTAGTAGATGTTATGTACATCAATACAATGTTTTCTTTCCAAATTGGGTATAACTGAGAAAATGGAGAAAGTGGGGTGAGACTTGTATGGTAGAGTGGCAAATTGCGCGAAGGAATTGTGCCCTCCCCACTCTCCACCTTCGAAAAAACTATAGCTATCAGAACCCACTAACCTAACCATAATCAAACCCAAAATATTACGTTGTCTATTTTTTTATTTTTTTATTTTATTTTAGTATTTTTGTAAACGTAGTTTGGGTCCAAAATGCAATTCAAACTTGGAGTTTTTCCCCCTTGGCGTGCAAAAAAAGGTCGCTAGGGACCAAGCTGACCACGTAAACTGACGCGTCAAGTCATTCACCCATATCAGAACAATTCAGCTTCTTAGAGGTCCAAAGTTTAAGTATCCATCATTTTCGTCCATAGCCTACAAAAATAAAAGCTTTTGAATTTTGAACGGTTATAATCAATGCTTAAAAATTGTCATATATATAGTTTAATAATTTACCAATGAATAAGTTAGCAATGTATTATAATCTTTGTGGATCAAAACACTTTTAATAATTTAAATTTACGTAAGCACAAACACAAAGTCAATAAATTAATTTAATAAACAAGTTTTTAAAATTTTTTTACCTTCGAGTTTTTTTTTGTAATAACGAGTCAATCGATGATTGAAAAATCGTACTATCAATATCGTTGGAAAGCTTTCGTCAATATCTATCGAATGGGACTCAAAAGCCCCATCACTACCGACCATCCGCCCTCACGTGCTGCTGGCAACCCTGTCATGAATTGAGGATGCATTTTTAAGATCTACATTTTGGAGGCATTTCAGAAAATCAAGACCAACACTAGACTGTGAAATCCGATGACCTAACTGCACCAAAATCAAGCGCGTGCACTTCATGCGCAGACGAAAGTTTGCTTGGCGCACATGAGTCTCGTTCTTGCACACGTTAATTCTGACTTTTCTTTCTATTTTTTTAAAAAAAATTAATGAAATTATTAAAATAACCTTACTTTTTGTTTGTATTTAAAGATATTCTAATCTATAAAGATTGAGACACAATGTTAGCATATTTCTATAGTGGAGTAAATTAACAAACTCGTATTATTTTAATTTTTTTAAATTTCTTTCAAAACTTTAATTTTAAAGAAAAATAAATTATCGGATTGAATAATTATTACATGTAGATAGAAAATGATTGCACATCCAAGTATAAAAAAAAATTCAGTGAAGTGAACTGATTTGAAGAACCGAACTTAAGAAAAGAAATTCTAGCCAGTGAAAACATTAGTGCTCAAAAATTAATAAAACATCATTATTAATTTCAATGAGGCATTTTAATTGTGCCTCTTCCTATTGGAATGGAGTAATAGGCATCATTGAATTACATAAAACATCACTAATCAATCGGTGGCTGCTATTTTGAAAATTACCCATGTTTTTTGTGCTAAACCTAATAGAAAGTGACAGCATCTAAAGTAATCACAAACGACCGGATTCAATGCCAATACAATTAAATAGTAAATCATTTAACTTTATATTGAATATGATTTAATCCTAATAAAGATGTTGGATCATGAATTCAGAAATTAGGTCAAACCTTTTTATTTCTCTTTGGTCCCACCTGGCCCAGTATCCACGTTGTTTTCGGAAAATCCTTTAGTTTAAGTTCAGCTGAACTAATAAAATCTTAAGGAGACGCTATATTATTTTAAAGGACTACAGCCCATTTCAATCCACGGTCTGCTTTGGATGGGCCATTGCTCCATAGTCACCTCTTTTGTTACTTCTTACTTGCATACCCAGATTAACGAACTTGACCTCTTGCTCCTGTGTCTCAAATATTCACTTCAATTTTCTTGCATGGCCGCAGCGATTCCTCATGAAACTCGCGAGACTCATTACGCGTCGATTCAGTAACTCTTCATCGGCCCCTAAACCACAGCGAGTAACCAAGACTCCGATCTCCATTAACTCTATTGAAAAGCTTCATGCTCGCATCATAGTTACTCAACTTCACTCAGACCCATATTCAGTATCTACTGTTATCAAAGCATACGCTCTATCTTCATCTCATTTGCATAAAGCCCATATTGTGTTCAATCAAATTGAGCGACCCACATTGCTGGTATGGAACTATATGATCCGTGGTTTGTCACTTAGTGACAAACCCAATGAAGCAATTCACATGTACAATCGCTTGTATCACCAAGGTTTGGCTGGTGATAACTTGACGTTTATTTTTGTTTTCAAAGCTTGTGCTCGCGTTTCAGATAGTGTACACGCGCGAAAGGTTCATGTTCACGCTATGAAACTTGGGTTTGAACCCTATCTTTTTGTATCCAATGCTTTGATTCATGTGTATGCATCTTTTGGTGATTTGGTTCTTGCACGGAGGGTGTTTGATGGAATGGGAGTGAGAGATTTGGTTTCCTGGAACTCTTTGATTTGTGGATATAGTAAGTGTAATAGATTTAAGGAAGTTTTGGGTTTGTTTAAAGCAATGCAGGAAGCTAATGTGAAGGCTGATGCGGTGACAATGGTGAAAGTTATTTTAGCTTGTACTTATTTGGGTGAGCGAGATATTGCAGATTCTATGGTTAAGTATATCCAGGAAAACCTTATTGAGATTGATGTTTACTTGGGGAACACTTTGATAGATATGTATGGAAGGAGTGGTTCAGTTGATCTGGCGCGGGATATTTTTGATTCGATGAGCGAAAGGAATATAGTTTCTTGGAATGCCATGATTATGGGGTATGCGAAAATAGGGGATGTAGTTGAAGCACAAAGGCTTTTTGATGAGATGCCTAGAAGGGATGTGATTTCTTGGACGTCTATGATCACCTGTTACTCTCAAGCTAACCAGTTTTCTGATGCCATAAAGCTTTTTCAAGAAATGATGGCTGCTAAGGTGAAACCGGATGAAGTTACATTGGCTAGCGTGCTTTCTGCTTGTGCTCATTTGGGTTCGCTTGATGTGGGACGGGCAGTTCATGACTATATACGTAGGCATCGTGTAAAAGCAGATGTTTACGTGGGAAACTCTCTTATAGATATGTATTGCAAATGCGGAGAGGTTGGCAGGGCAATGGATGTATTTCATGAAATGAAAGAAAAGGACTCTGTTTCCTGGACTTCGGTTATCTCAGGCCTTGCTGTGAATGGTTTTGCCAATTCAGCATTTGAGCTCTTCTCACAGATGTTGACAGAAGGTGTTCAGCCAACGCATGGAACCTATGTTGGGATTTTATTAGCTTGCACTCATGCTGGATTGGTAGATAAAGGATTGAAGTATTTTGAAAGTATGAAAAAAATTTATGGATTAACCCCGGAAATGAAACATTACGGATGCATTGTTGATCTCTTAAGCCGCTCTGGTAATCTAGAGAGGGCCTATGAATTCATAAAGACGATGCACATAGTTCCCGACGTTGTGGTATGGAGAGCATTGTTGAGTGCTTGTAAGCTTCATGGAAATTTGGTTCTGGCTGAGATTGTCACGAACAAGCTTCTTGAGTTGGATCCTTCTAATAGTGGGAATTATGTTCTCTTGTCAAATACTTATGCCAGTTCAGATAGGTGGAATGATGCCAAAAAAATGAGAGAACTAATGGTGGCGAGTGATGTGCAGAAGCCATCTGGTTGGAGTTTGATTGAAGTAAATGGGCTCACATCAAATATTTCTCAGTAGAAGACATCTTGTCCAATCTCAGAAAAGAAATCCATGGAGTGCTGTTACTAAAACTATAGACTTATGTGGACTATCTAAGTTATTGCATTGGCAGTGGTAAAATTGGATCATGTATGAGCCATCTGACAATTTTGGATTGAGTGCTGCCCTGATATCAAAGTGGTTAATACTGGACGCAAGGATGTTTAATTTGGTTTTGTGGTTTTGATCCTAAAGTTAGCCGTTTTCTGGTCACAGCTCATCTTGGTTAAGGAAACATTAGAGCTTTTATAGTTTTGGATTGTGCTGGATGATTAGTGCCAACTGGGTTCCCATCCTAGATTATTGCAGCTCTGATGATGTTGTGGAGGATCTTTTTGGAGTTCCAGTATCATACCGATTAAGTGTTATTGCAAGGTCTGGTTCAAGCTAGCTAGTCTGGATACATTGGCCAACATTTCTGTTACTCTAATACTGCAGAAAAGTTGTGGGTTTCCCCTTTTGATGATGATAAATTTAGGACGTGCAAACCAGATCAAGGAATGAGAGCACGAGTAGTAGCCATTCCCCAAAAGAATCCTCAGGCTCATACCGGCACTCGCAAATGATCATTCCATTATACTGTGCAAAGACATAATCAGACGTAGATCTGATACATTGGTGGCAAAGAACTGTTTGGTTGAAGTTCAAAGAAAAGGTCTACTGAAAAATCTTGTCATTGGAATCGAGCTTAGCAACATGAGCTTGTAACCGGATTGGGGGCTGGGCATGAAGAAGGGTGAAGCTCACCATGCCAAAATAAAAAGGAAAAATCTTATGTTTGTGGACTATAATGACTTTAAACAGGTCTATGATCAGATAAGATCCTGATTCTTAAGAAGACTGAGAAATTTTGGTTTAGTGAGAAGACTGACAGAAGAAAAAGTGAAACAGAGCAGCTTTCATGTTTTCACAGTTAGCTATATAATTCACAGGTTTTGCGCTCGCAGACTGTAGTTCATGATATTCTTGGAGGAAGACATTCTATTTATATGTGAAATTGTACAAATGTGTTGAAATATCTTGTTGAGACCCATTGAATTGCAAATCTGCAATTTTTGCTTGGAACAATTTTTTTACAGTTGTTTGTGGGCAGCACAGTGATTTAGCCCTCATTAGTGGATTCTGTGTCATTGTTATAATGAAGTTCTTATGCCCAAAACAAAAATGTCAAGTCTCGATAGAGTAGTCTATTAGAAAGAACACAAGTTGGAATAAGAAAAAAAGATACCCTTTTGTATGGATAAAGGACTTAGAAATTTATTGGTAAAAAGTGCCAGTATTTATTATTGAACATGTTACATCTTGTACAGGTTATTTTGTGAAATATACATATCAGTTAAATCAAACAAATGATAGATAAATCAAATCCAGAGCAGCAAATCTTGAAACAAGCTCCTAGTTTCAGCTCAGATGCCTTTATAAATGAAGACAGGACCAAAGGATGGCATTTTCCACGGGGACCCAACTCAGGTTTTAGTTTCTCTGAATATAAAGAGACGAGATAGTAGCTAGGTAGACAAAGACACAGAGAGGATGGTACATAGCGATGACGAAGTTAAGGCAGGCAAAGAAGAAGAGAACGTGGCAGATTGGCTCTGTTAGAGTTGTTGCATACTTCAACAGATTTAAATCTGTAGAATCCCCGATGATCACGGGTCTCGCTCTCCGGTGAGAGGATGAGGGTTAGGGGGCAGCGCCTCAGAAACTTTTAGGCCCTGTACATGAGTTGGGTCTGGTTTTTTGCTTGGCGGTTTAGACTTGGTCCCATAAAGTTCTCGAATCATTCAAGCTCCTTGGGATTAAAACCCTAAAGATTCAACCTTATCATCTCCCTCCTCTTGGTAACGTTTTCTTAATCTCCTTTTTGTTTATTTACAAAATTTATGCTTGCAAATTAGAAAATCACCATTCCAAACAATCAAAATGCACAAAAAATAATTTTTTTTTTTTTTTGCCGTTGTATGTATGATCTATATTTTTCACCATAACCCTTACTTCTATGTGAAAGTCCTCTTGCACGTCTGCATGTGTGGTAAATAAGGCTGGAATCGAGCTGAGTTTTTATCGAACTATTTGAATTCGAGCTCGAGCTAGAATAGGCTCAATTGTTATCGAGCTCGAGCTTTCATAAAATTTATCGAACTTGAACTCGAATCTAATTTTCAAACTCGATTCGAACTCGAATCTAATTTTCAAACTCGATTCGAACTCGAATCTGTTCATTTAAATTCGAACCAAACTCGAATACTTTAGTATTCGAACTCGATTCGGCTCGAATCTACCCTAATGACAAAGCCAGGTAAATCATAAACGAAAAAGAAAAACAGTGATCATTAAGTTAAGCCAGAGCCAAAAGCCCAACTCCCACTCACCCTTTTTCCATCTTTTTTTTCTTATTTTTATTTTTTTTTCAAAATGTGGCCACAACAAAAGAGCAAAACTGAAAAAAAAAAATGAAATGAAATGTTATAGGATCCTCTAGGCTATAGAGTATAGACAGAAGAGGAAGATCTTCCCTTTCCGCTGCCTAGAAAAAAACCAATATTGGCATATTGTGCAAGGTATCATGGATCTATCTGCCTAGTTCAGATTCTACTTCTAGCTTTAAATTTGAGAATAATTAATTAAGCCGCCTATGACATTGCTCATCTTGCAATAATTGTGGACTGAATTAACTAAGTCTGACATGTGTAACTAATTAATACTCATTAAACCATGTTGCCCCATTTCACGAATCAAGTTTACTAAAACTAAGTTGAATTGATTATATGTAACATTACTGGCTTGATTTGAAGTATTAGTGAAAATTAATGGTAATTGTTTGTATTGTGGAAATTGATTAATTACGTGTTATCATAGGCCCTCACGATGTTAGAGTACGTATAAAAGATATTGGTATTTGTGGAAGTGATGTTAACCACTTCAAGGTGAAATGCTCGATTCCTTGGCTTTTGATTAAATATTTGTTTTAATATGTCATCGTAGTAATTTTCTCTTAGGTAATGCTAACGCCTTTTTTATCTTGTTATCAGACAATGAGATGTGCAAATTTTGTTGTGAAAAAACCCATGGTCATTGATCATGAATGTGCTGAGATCATTGAACAAAGTTGGGAGCCAAGTTAAGTCACTAGCAGTGGGCGATTGGGTAGCATTGGAGCCCGGTATCAGTTGCAGCAATGCAATCGCTGCAGAGAAGGTCGCTACAATCTTTGTCCTGAAATGAAGTTCAAATCATCCAGGGACCATGCAAATAAATTGCGAGAAAATTATCATCTGTCACTCAAGAAAGTCCAACAATGACTTCAAACACTTAAAAACAGTAAATATCATATAATAATTTACATTCAAGAGTCGCAAGACATCCAAATTTTATTAGAAAACAAAAGGTTTGATATTTTCATAAGGTAGCGCTTTTATTGAAGAGCTTACTATAAACTATACTTGCATTTATTAATACACTTTTCTGCCCCCACCCCAACCCACCAAAAGTTCAATTAAATATTAAAACCGTTTCCTTGATGCTATTGCTGAATTCACAGATTGAACATAACCTTTATGGCATTACCACCGCAAGCACTGGTCTTGAAAGCTTCTTCTACTTCCTTCTGAGAGAACCCGAACCTGTGGGTTATAAGTGGCTTTACATCAATCTTACCACTTCTTAGAAACTCAAGGCATAGCGGCCATGTGTTCTTATAACGAAAGATGCCAATCACATCAACCTCCCTGTATTCAACAGAAACCAGAACTATTAAGTACATAAATATGTTTGTAATTCACACAAAGGCTAAAAGATATTTCCCCGCTCTCAAATTCCAAAAGTTGTGACAACATCCCTCCAAATTGAAAACACCCTAATGTTTACGCAACATATATGTTTGAGCATAATTATAATTTCTTAACAATGATCGATGGTCTCATAAACTAATGGATCTTCCGATTTTCAAATGACAATTTAAAAACAGATCCTTCTTTTTTCCTTATTTCCTTCGCTAATTAAATTCCCTGTTCATCATTCTAAGTTTGTCATAAAAGTTCCTTCTAGCTTCCAGATCTTTCCACAAAATTATCCCAAGCAACTCCTGAATTCCCTAATCACTACTAAATTCACATAATTCCTGAACTGAAAATTTTTACCCATGATTTTAACCAAAAAGGAAAAGGTAAGGTAACTGTGTACCTCGCAGCAGCTGGAGTGAGTGGAACAGTCATCTCGCCATGGCCCATTCCCACAAGGCACACTTTGCCACCTGAACGGGTGGCTCCAAGGGCTGTTGACATGGTTTTGTCAAAACCAGCACAATCAAAAGTCACATCTATTCCTGCTCCCATAGCTTTTTGTATCTGTTCCACTTCTTCAGCTACATCCTGCAATTAATACAAGTGTAGAAGCACTACAAATGTGAGGATAATACCCGTGAATAAGTAAAGAGAAGAATGTTTCTCAAGCCGAGAGCTGAAATTGCCTGATGAGGTCAAATTGACAGCAAAATTTTAGTGCAAAACATAAATTCTGGGAATTTTTCCTTAAAAAAGAAGAAACATGCTGTAAACTGAAGATGATGAAAATAGCAGGGTTGTATAAACAGCTTTTTATCATGTTATTTACTTTTTCAAAACTTTATTGCTAGACTAAACGGGAAAGGAATTGAGGTGTATCAACCTTCATATTTGTTGTAACTTTAACAATCTCATTTGCACCAAGGTCCTTTGCAACAGATAACCGATGATCATCAACATCCACAATGACAATTCTAGGTGCCACAAAAGCACGAGCTGCCAGCAGTGTAACAAGCCCTATAGGCCCTGCTCCCATGACCAATACGTTTGTCTCTGGACCAATATTAGCTCGGCGACAAGCATGTACACCAACACTTAAGGGCTCGCACATTGCTCCTTCCTCCAAGCTCACATTTTCTGGCAATTTAAAGCACAGATCGGCAGGATGCACCACCTGTTACATGATAAAAAGTTTTAAATGTTACCTCCAGCGTCCCAAAATTTTGAGTGCATCAAATTCACCCATATGGCTTAGGTTATCATTTTATGTGGAATTCGACATATCTATGGCTGGTAATTAGGGGCCAAACCAAATGAACGCAAATAATGACCAATACAAATAAAATGTGTGACAGATGTGAGAAGGGCACTATTAAAATTTAGATCAACAAAATTCGTTATCCCAACCAGTGGCAACCAGAATTCTCTCAATCCTACCGCCTAAAGGCATTTCATTTTGTCAGATGAAAATGCATATTCAATATTTTCGAAACATTAATACTTGTTTGATTGCTAGAACCAGGTTGATATGTTTGTCCAGCTCTGAAGGTGATGCCATTTTCAGAAGTTCAGGATTTTATAGTTATCATACAAAACATGCCTTGAAGGTGATTAAGAAAAAAAATCACACTAGAACTACAAAGAACAACATAATCAACTTTGCTAAAACTGTGAAACAACATAACAAAGTTTAGATTGATATGCTGCAAATATGTTAACCTGATTGGCAAGAGAACCATTAACTGGTGGAGTGGCGAAAAACTTCATCTCAGGGCACAAGTTGTATCGACCTTCCTTGCAAAGGTTGCATCGCCAGCAAGAGATCCCTGGTTCCAGTGCCACTAGGTCACCGGGCACCAGATGTTTCACCTCACTCCCAACCTCCTCTATGATCCCAGCACACTCATGCCCCATCACCATGGGCTCTTTCACTATGAAGTCCGCACATCTCAAGGTCTAGAAATATATTCAAGAAGCTTACAAGTTAAAAACATTGACAAGGGGAGGGGGAGGAAATTTTTACCAGCCCTGATTCCTAAATTAATTTCATTCTACATTTGGTTATTGGAAAAATAATACTTAAAAAAAACAGAAAACTTTGTAAAACTTAAAAGTTAATGCTTTCTAAAAGTATTAAACTGAAACACGCACGCAGGCACACAAAAGAAAATTTTAATTTGAATCAAACACTAATTAAAAAAAAAAAAGATTTTGGCATTTCGGGCATAGTCCAAGTAAAGAAGCAATATTAAATTTTATTTTATGGCTGACGGGCAGTTTGAAGAGGAATCTACCTTGAGGTAGTGAACATCACTTCCACATATACCAACAGCTTTCATCCCAACTCTGACATCATGGGGTCCTAAAGATTTACAGAGATAATTTCAATTTCAGAAATAATTGGGTAATCAAGAACACTAGTCATAAGCTTGAAAAACCAATCGATTCAAAAAATCTAAAAGGAGAGTTACAGAACTATAAGGCAGTATACATGTGAGAGGAAACAAGTCCCAAGAGGGGGGAGCTTGAAAGGTTGGATCTTGAGGGTGTTGAGACCAACAAGCCAAGCAGCCATGTTCTCTTCTTCTCCGTTTTGGCCTTCTCCATGAGGCATCCCTCCTTTGTCCATTTGCTTCCTACACTGTAAGACTGCGCTAGACTGGTTTTGCTTGTGCTAGACTGCTGAATAAACATGGAGAATATTTTCCTAATGTGATTGTTTTGTTTTTTTTATTCTAGAAACATGGGGGATCAGATGATGAGTAGGAAAAATAAGTGACAGATGGGTACTTTGTATTTTGATATTATGAGATGAATGCTCTCTGTGGGCCCGTTACTCTTGACTGATTGATTCTAACCAGGGGGAGCATAGAAACAGTGGATTGTTGATCCAATTCTAACCGACGATAGATATTATAGATTTTGTCAAGGTTTTCAAAAGTTGATTAAGTTTGGGTTGAAAGGGTTTTTTTATTTAATAGATTGAGTTTAATTACGAATTGATTCAAATTAATAACATTATGATTATATAATTATATTTTGTATTTATTTTTAATATCAATAAATTACATTAATATTTTAATACATTAATTTCGATTTTTTATTGTAAAATATATTTGGTAGACTATATTTCACAAAAGTGAAATTTGCAATAAATATTCGATCCCTGTGAATGTGACATCCATAATGGATTGTTTTTGTTCTCATGTTCAAAGTCTATGCAAGTGTTAGCTCTCAACACATGTCACATCAAAAGATTATTCTACGACACTACTTTGGGTGAATTATAATGGGTTTTATTCTGATTGTTTCCTTACATTGCATCAATTTAATTTTTATATTTTATTTTAAATTGATCATTTTAATTTTAATTTTATTAATTTATTAATTATATTTTACAATAATCTTCACTAGATCATTTATTTGTGCAGTTAATCGATTAATGAAAAATGATAATTGGTTAATTTACCTTCTTAAAAATAAAATAAAAAATATAAAAACAAAAATATTTAACAAAAAACGATCCAAGCATTTTGGTTGACTGGTAGATAAAAAAGATCTATAGGAGTTTAGCATTAAATGCGATGGGTAAATTGATAGAATTTAAATTATAAAGATTAATTTGCTGAAAAAAATGCAAGAAATAAATTGATGCAATTTAAATTGCAAGGACCAATTTGAAACAAGTTGTAAAATGCAAAGAGACAATCACATAAAAATCTAATTATTATAACATACTTTAGTTGATAATAATTACAATTTAATCTCAAAACTTTGATAACACATTTCTCTCAAAAGTTTTAATTGATATACCAATTATACATAAAATAGCTATTATAGTTGAAGTTAACAACAATTCTTTTTTTTTCTACGTAACATGAGATTTGTAATGCATTATTAAGATGTGAATTATTTTGTATACACGTGTAAAGAATATTAGATTAAAGACATTTGAGGGAATTTTTTTTAGAAAAAAAATTCTTAACAATGAAACGAATTTATTGTTTTTCAAAACTTGGGAATAAACTATAATTATTACTAAACCTGAGGGATGTTATTGTATTTTACGCTACATTTTTTCATTTGAGAGTAAGAGGTAGCTTGACCTTCAATTAAATTGATATCATATAAATATCAATAATCATTCTAATTAGATATCATATAAATAACCGTTACTAAACCAAACTTATGGAGAATGGCCCTATTCGATGCATCCCTTACAGGAAATGTTGATTAACATAAATATGGAAGATAATAAAAATATATGGATGATTTTAAATAATTGTGATTAAAAGCATCCTTTGCATCTTTGCCTTCTCCCAACGCAGCAGTGCAGCACCCTGTTTCAAATGACGAGGAAGCACAGCATCACACCATCCTCCTCGCCACATTAAATACAGAAGATTTCACCTTCAATGTATTTCCCTTTGCTTGTTGCGCTCTTCTTGTATACAGTCCAGGCCTTTCTTGTAGATCCCAATACAACTAGGCAGATTTCTGTCACAATCAAACTGATCAATCTTAACATCAACATAAGTTCAGCCTCATGGAGAGTTCTGGATGTATTACTTCTCATATAGCCCAAGAAGTGCCTCATTAAATGGACGTATGGCACACTGCAAGGTGACAAAGGGCTTGATACTGCTATACACCTACAGCTAGGAACCCAAAAACTTGCATTCTCAAATTATAATTCCTCCTGTGAACTTACATATTAGGGGAAATACCCCCAAAAAATTAAAATAAATGATGCAAAAATTACATAGAAGCACAAATATAGTGCCAGTCATCAGGAAGTGGCAGTTGATTCTGTCAACCATTTCCATACTCTCACTTGACCAGTTCCATCACCAGTAAAAAACAGACCACCAGGACCTACTTGAATGGCACGAATATCCTGTTTTGCAAAAATTTTACCCCTCTCTGAAAACCTAATCCATTATAGCACAAAAGAGAAACATTTATAATGACGAAAGGCATGTGCCAAAACAGCACAGGATTCAGGACTATGATAAAAAAAAAAAGTAGCAGGCAAGTGCTAACAAAAACTCACGACGGCAAATCATAGAGGCGGACGGAGTTGTCGTTGCAAGAGCACAGCAATACTGGCTTGGCTTCTGAATCAGGCATCCCACAAAGGGCAAGCACACCCTGCAGCAGGCAGATCATAGTATTATTAAGCTATTAAATCCCAATGATCCTAAATTTCAGCTAAAAAGTTTAAAGGGGCAAAACAAATTGAGCATCACCATATGAGACATAAAAATTCGAAATGTTCCCAGATTAATCCTCTATAATAAAGGAGAAATTAAAGGTACAAGCACACAAATGGCAATGTGCTTAGACAATCTAACAAAATTGAATTCTCTATGTTACATAGCTTATTCATTGGCCAATCTCAGAACAATATCATGACCATTTTGGGGTGTTTCAAATCACACAACAAGAATAGAGCATTTAAATCACTAGCAAAGGCAGAAAAGCTCATGCCTTCATTGGTTCCAGTTCATGACTGCACACCATAAAGGTAAAAAGAATTTGGCATCCTAAACAAATTGAAAAGAAATGCTTAATATATATATATCTAAGGTAAAAGACTTCCTAATACAAGGAAACAGAGACAATTAGAGCTTCCAAATGAGATGACCACCTCACAGACATTTTAAACATCATACTTTCTTCTTGGTAGGCTAAATTTAAACCTAAGAGCTACCCAAACCCCACCCACCACAACCAGAATGCAGAGCAACATTTTCACAAGTTCCTGTCTGAGTACTGCAAACCTATTTCAACCCTTTGTGTTCTTGCTAGGAAATAGAATTTGTCCACTATTACAACAATCTATAATTCTGCCGCCTTTTTATAATCAACAATCTAAAATCCACATGATAATGCACTACGTCCCCACCAGAGTGACCTGCAGACAACCTATACTGAAGTGTTCCTTTTGGTTTTTCATACCAAACACACACAAAAATCATACCATCTGAAGTGTTCCTTTTGGTTTTTCATTGGAAGAATACCTTTTCCCCCCAGTCAAATAACATCAAATGAGGCAAGTAGCGATTTCAATCCATCAAACCATACTGCTCGCAACTCAACATGTAACCACGTCACATTTGAAGAAGCAATCAATTAAAATGTTTAAGCCAATCTCCAAATAATCAAACTGATGAGTTCTAAAATGTTCAGTTATTTTGAAAATCTATGGAGGCAAATAACCTTACAAGTCGCGGTTCACTGGCACTGTTCGCCACACCCTTATCGCCTCTAAAACAGCTCCCAAACATGAACTTTCCTCATCCAATTGATTCGACAAGCCATACACTATTTAACCCCTTCCAGCATCTTTCCCTTCAAATTACCTTCGATTCTAAATCTTAACCTTCTCATGACTACCCTATGTTAGTTAGTTCACTGTAACAACTCCATAACCCCAATTCTACACGATCCACAAATAGAACATCGAGAAAACATATAACAACAAGAACACTCCCCATAGCATAAAACCTCCTAGCAAAGTCACTCAACAAGAGAGGTAACTTCTTAGAAAGCAAAATTAAAATTTCATGAATCTTGCAAATTTTCCCCAAAGCATGCCAAATTCTCTGCCCAGTCATTTTTATTTCTTTTTATATCATTTATCACATAAGCTCGTGTAAAAGATCAATTTGTCATTCATTTATGTGATAACTTATACCAGAAAGATCAAGGGTTACTAACATACATGATTAAGAACTCAAGGTCTAGCATCTAAATTCACCAGCATGATTAAGAGACTCAAAACATATATTACAATGCACAATACATGAGAGCGAAATCGGATTTTCATCAAACATACATGTTCTTCATTGTGAGTGTATGTTACTTCCAAGTTTCCACTTTCTGTAGCAACCCACACCTGCACAAACAATGAAATTAAGATTATCCCAGTGCTCCAAAAAATAAATAAATAAACATAAGATCGTCACAAACCTTAATTGTTTGGTCCAATGAACATGATAAAAGAAACTGTTCCCAGCAAAGAAGTGACATTACAACTGAAGTATGCTCCGTAAGTGTCTGTAAACACTGCAAAGTTTCCAGGCTCCAGACCTGAAAGAAAGCATAATAAGATATCAAGGATAAGTGGGAAGAAATAAATCAAAACACTCAATTCAATCATCATGATGCTTTTAGAAACTGCTAAAGGTTCGCCATTAAAAAGATTACATACACACAGCAGAATTGGCATGATACTAAACCCAACTTACTCTTATGGAATGGTCCATGGAACCAGAGTAAAGTCTATTAGCTCCAACAGTCAATGAAACAACTGCAAGGGTGTGGCCTTTAAGTGATGCTGCTGGTTCAAAGCAGTTGGTGACAGCATTGAATTTCCATGCCAATATAGCTCCATCCTGCAGAAAAGGGTATTGTGCCCTTATCATAATATATATTGACACTACACACACACGCACATGTGTACAAGCATCAGGGTAATAAAGTGACAGAAGGAGCATAAGCATAAAATCATGCAAGGATTTCAGCTATGTGAAATTCAAATCAAACAAGCAAAATCTTAACTCTATCAGAACAAACTAGATAACAGACATATAGTGCAATTACAATTCCTTCTATGTACTGTCGCCTTTTGAAATTCAAACGTTGAAGATTACCATGCCCTCACAGAGCAACATGGTTTGCAATTTAACGATAACCATGGTGCAATTCAACAAATAACACAACCCACACCTGAAAGCCCGAAGGAAATGCAGTTTAACTAAATATGGAGAGAACACATTATTTGAAAAGAAAAATAAGAATAATACGTTTGTTGTCAAATGATTACCTGGGTGCCAGCAAACAGCAAATCATTACCCACAACCATAGTTAAAACTTGTCCAACAGGTCCAATGAGACTCAGCTCAGTGGAAGCTTGCGTGTTCCATGCCTGCAGTACCATCATCACAGCCACAATGATGGGGAATATCATGTGCTCAGGCTACTATGAGCTAACATAAGATCGTATCAACAAAAAATTAAATTACCTTTACTATTTATGAAGCAACAAATCAGAAAAGGAAACAAAATCCAGACTTACCTTGACAAGATTCGGTATACCAACAAATACCCAAGGGCCTTCACTAATCATGCAACCAACTTCACCACCAAGAGTAAACACATTTGTACACTACAAAAAACCATAGACAAACCATTAGATGAATGCACTTTCCAGTACAGTAATTAAAAAATACAGAAGACTGTTATATTAAGACACCAGTGCTTGTGACAAGCAACTGATGATGAGTTAATGAGAATAGTACTCTATCGTGATGGTTTTATTCTACCAAACAGTTAGAATCAGTTACTTTGACTGAAAACTGCATTATACACAACTTCCTTCCAGCATCTACTCTTAATAAGGCTGATAACTGTAATCCAATTTTAACGCGCTTACTTATTATTCTAATAGCACCACAAATTCATCCTTAATATATATTGATGTAACGATTTTCTTTTATTTCTGACAAGTTTCATTCTTTTACACAACACCCAAACCAATTAAGAACACAACTTTCTTCTTTACCCAAAAAATTATCAACGACAAACACTGAAACAAAATTAGATTTTTAAAGAAAATAAGATTAATAATAACCTGCCCGGACGCACAATCCCAAACCCTTAGAGTCTCATCTTTACTCCCCGTGTAAAGCTTATCGGACGGAGACGGGAATGCAATCCCACTAACAAGCTGTTGAAAAAAAAAAAAAAAAAAAAACTCATAAAAATCGCCACACACTAAAATCACACAAACATAAAACGCATTTAACCACACAGTAATCACCAAAAAAAATCACCTTCTGGTGCCCTTCAAGCTGGGTCAACAACGAGAAACCATCCCCCAAACTCCAAGAATGCAAAAACCTACACTTATCCCCGTACCCACAGTTCCCTTGCACCCAATAATTACAAACTTTCTCCATCTTCTTCACCACCCTGTTCCCCCCAACTCTGCCCCAACTGCTGTTGTTAAAACCCGGGCCTCTCCGATGACCCGGACCCGAAAACCCAGAATCATCGGCGAACCGCTTGTGGGCCGACCCGTTTGCAGAGGCAGCTGAGGGGTTCGGTAGCGGCAATTCTCTGTGCAAATACGGACACGGGAACCTGTTGCACTTGCCCGCCCGCCAATGGTAACATACTTTCTGCTTGGTGTCCATTCCCGTTGATTGTCCGCCGAGCCGCGAGAAAACACGCTTGCCGCCTCCGTGTCCATCTAAATCCATAGTGGATCTTAATTATAATAATACTTGAAATAAGGGTGAGAAGAGTATGAAATCTCGAATTGATGAAGTTTTAAATCTGAGATTAAGCTGATAATCTTGGCGGAACTGAATCCGAACATGAAGCGAAAGGAGGAAATCACTAAAACCCTAGCTTGGTCTATCTCTCTCCAAGTTTAATTGATGATTCCAGTGTTGATTGGGGTTTAGTGATTGGGGTTCGGGTGTTTCTTTTGTATCTGCCTTTTGGAGAGGAGAGTGAAGAATTTCACAAGGATCAGCGGGACAAGAACGCGTCAGCTTTACGAAATTCTGAAATTACGGGGTTGCCTAGAGGTTATTATGAAATCCCTGATTGTTTCCGATGGAGGTGCGTGCTTATTTGGATTGTACCTCTTTTGCAATGCGCGGGGACGGTGCGTAAGTACAAGGTCCTCAAATCGTACGTAGAAGTTTTTTTCCGTACAAGGAGAAGTAATTTTTATTTTTAACTTTTCTATTTTTAGTTTGTTATGTGCTTTTACTGATTTTTAATGTTTGAAATGTTTTTACTTAATTCTTTTTAAATTTGATATTTATTTTAATCGAGTCTTTAATATAAATGATTTAATAATCTCATTCACAGTTACAACAGATTCATTCATGTAGTTAGAAACTGTTTTCATTAAATTTAATTTAAGTAGTTCAGTCATATCATTGTTATCCTCACATCTTTGTCAATCTCATTTAATTAGTACCATTACATCTCATAATCTTATGTTCTAAATAAAATTCATTAACTTTTGATTTGAAAATTTTCAAACAGATAACATACATATTTGAAGACTAAATCCCCCATTAGATTTCAATACAATGCATTCTTCAAGCTTAAAAATAAACATTTATATCCTTCAATTTTATAACAAGTTGATATTGACATGTTATAATTATTTTTTAAATTCACATTTTATTTGACTGAAATACAAATACATAGTTTTTAAGATGGCCTGAATAATGTGTTCAAATTCTCAAATGAACCATAAAGAATATGTTTTCCATTTTTGTGAGATTTTCATAAGTACAACCAAACTTTATTTTTAGTTAAATTATAAATGATAGAATGGTTTTGGATAATAAAATATTCTTAAAAAATAAAAATCTCTCTAAATTTATATTGCAATTACACTTGTATCTCTCTAATTTAAAAATATACATTTAAATCCATCAATATTGTCGGAAGCAAAAATCTATTAAGAGGAATCCAAAAAAGGTTTATTTACTTTTCATTTACTGTATATAAATGATTATCATGTTTTCTCTTCAATTTTTAAATTCATTATTTCTCTTCGCTCAACGTTTCATATTCATGCAAATAATTCGTTTTATTTTGAATCTTTTTTTTTACTCAAACCAAGTTGTTTATTCGAACGAAATTGTGGATATTAGAGTTCTAATGTTTTGGAATCGTTACGTGAATATTGAAAAGGAAAGATTTATTTGAAAAACTGATGCTTCGTTCTGAAGTGTTTAAAACTAAAAGTAAATAGTTATTTTTTCCAAAAAAAATTCCTCAAGAAAATGTTAAATTCATGTAAAAAAATTTAATAAGTGCCTCAACAAGAGTTTGCCTAAGAAAATATTTTCATCTTTCATAGTACATATTCAATAGACATACAACATTTAGACAGCTAAATCATGCTTGTGATATGGTTTCGTATGGATGTTGCATATGCTGGAAGTGCTTGTGCATGTCCAAAATATTGTCAGTACATTGATGGTGTTGAAGAAGGGAAAAAATTAATGGCTATGGCAAGATGATCTTCAGGTGTTTTTGGGGTGTATTTGGTATTGCGGTGGTGTGTCCAATTCCACTTTTCCTGCTAAATATTGTGTTTGGTTAAATGTGGTAATGGTGGGAAACTTTGAATTTTGATAGCTACTAAGAATAACTATGGCAACTCTACTTTTTGAAGTGTAATATTTCTATTAATGAATAATAGTAATACCATAAACTATCCTTATTCTTTTTGATAAATTCTTAATCTATGTTGCTACACATATAAAAAAATTTATTTCTTTATAAGGCATCATCATCTCTTATAACTCTTCATTTTGTACACAAAATACACATATAAGAAAATAAAAACATCAAATTCCTTTCAAATACACTACAAACATACTAAAGTCCAAGAAAAACTTATCTATCATCAAGTCATGGTTTCTAATTCCCATAGCAATAAGTGTTAATGTCAATGCAATAATTTCAAATTAACAAAGATAACTGTTGGGATTTTATCCTTAATTCTACTTACTTAAACTTATAATAATAAATAGGCAAATAAACAAAGAATATATCAAGCACAACGATTTAATGTGGTTCGGTAACCTCTTTACCTACGCCACCAACAAACTCATAATTTTATTAATCTTTAATAACAACTTTAAGAAAAACAAAATTATTACTCTCACAACCTCATAACCCAAAATCTCCAATATACCCAAAGCTTTAGTTATAATATTAGAATTATGAATATGTCTCAAATCTTCTCTAAGGTCCCCTTTATATAAAAAATATTTTCCTAATACTACTAGGAAAAGAACAACACCACAATAAACTACTACTGTTACACCTACTAGAATAAACAACTATAAAATAGGAAACCACTTTTCCTAAATCAATTAGAAGCCTTCATTGTGGGGAATTAAGCCAAAATTCTAACAAATCTCCACCTTGTCTCAAATTCTCCACACTTCATCAACAAATATAACTTTCTTCTTGGTTGGTGTGATGCTTCCTTTTGGTCATTTCATATCTCCTCCACCTAATTTTCCAAGTAAAATCTTCATCTCCAGCACATACAAGCCCTTCTTGTTCATATTAGCCTTTAATACTAAATTTGATCCATTAAGAACTTGCAGCTCTCCATTGTCTGCAATCCATATGTATCACATCTTATCAAGCTCCCCACCAAAGAGATGATATTTATAGTGAGAGAGAAAGCAAACTTTAACTTTTCAAGTGTCTTCACGCTTCCATCAAGGAGCTCTATCCTTAAGCTTCCTTCACCATCAATTGCTTTATGTTTTACACATGTGATAACAATTTTGACACAGGTAGGTTCCTTCATACAATCAAAGTAATTATTTTTATTGAATATGTGAATGAAGGATGTTGAATCAAGTAGCACCATATTACTCTCATCAACTTTTTCTTCAATGTGCTCAATAGCTAGCACCTATTCATCACTTCCCTTAGTGATATTAGCACTTTCACTACTCTTACCATCATGACTCTTCTTCCCACTCATCCTTTTCAATTCTTTTAAATCATCATTCATGGCCTTACAATAATATTGTATGTGTTTTATCTCTCCATAATGGAAGCATTCCTTATCATCGTCATCTTTAGGCCTAGATTTAGATCTCTATCTTGAGCCACTGTTCGCCCTCCACTGGCTTCTCCATCGATTAGACCTCTCCACAGCAAGTGTTTGACTACCACTAGACAAGCTCTTGTTTCCCATCAACCTTTCATTCTCATGTAAAAGCGTGGTCACATCATCTAAGCTCAATGTCGACTTGCCCACCAATAATGTTTGCACCAATGATTTTGTAAGATTTTGATAAAATTGATAACAAGAGCAATACCTTCTCCCCATCCTTCAATGTTTCTTCTGCATTCAACAATTGAGAGGCTAACTTGTTAAATTCATTCAAGTGATCATAAAGAATTGAACAAAAATTAGTTAAACATACTCAAATCGCACCCAAAAAAAAAAAAGAAAAAAAAAGCACCAAAACTAGGCTAAAAAAACAAATATGAAAATAAAGAGACCCAACCGACCGACTGGACCATAAGGTGAGTCAATTGGGCTTCAGACCTGACCAATTGGGTCTGAAACTTGACCAGACGTGTCACTTTTTGTGTGTCCTAATCGTACAAGTAGTACTTTTTCATGTAGGGTTAGTTTTCCTACTCCTACAAGACGACTTTGACCCTAAGCAAAACAGTCCTATATATACCCTGTACAAACAACAAAAACACAAGTTATAGCCACCAAAATAAGATGAAACCAGGATGTCTAAAACCCCGAGAGCTCTAAAATTTTCAGCTATTTTTCTCCTCCTATAAACCTTAAATAACTCTTAAAAAACCAACAGACTCTCATACAATTCATTTTCCTATGAACCCTAACATCCATTAAAACTTGAAAACACCAAACACTAGTTCTTTTACACTAATTTTTAAATCAAATTCATATTCTTGCATACGTTTATCCATCAAGCGTACAACTTCCACAATTTGAGGGTAATCCACACCATATGTGGAAATTCGAATACATCCTAAATTAATTTTTCGAATTAATCCATCCATAACACATGGAGAGATCGAATCGTAAAAGATAAATTACTTTGCTCTAGAAATTTAACTATTCTTATCAACATGACGATTGATTAGTATAAACCACAATAGATTAAAATGTTTGATTGTGACTTTGTTTTATTTGCATCTTCGTACGTCTTGTAGCAACATGTTCTAGGTTTGCATATTTACATGTCATGTAGATTAGGATTTTGCATTATTTTTATTGAATAAATTCGATTGGGAACCAACAAAATGAAACTTTTAGTCAAAAACCATAAAAACTCTAAATAAGTGGTAGATGAGCCAATCGACTACTCACTGTGGCTGACTGGCCCTGTAGGATATAGGTTCGGGTTCGTCTTGGACTCGATCAGTTGACCTAATGCTAATTGTCCAATTTCGTGGTTTCTTGCTCTTTTTTTTTATTATTTGCACTTATTCTTTTTCGTACTAACATGTGTTTTCTGTTGTTAGGCGAATCCCAATATTTCATGCTCCTTAATTGCATAATTTTTCATATTTAAATCACTCTTATGTATTATTGATATTTCTTTTTTGCTTGTTATAATTGTTGAGTGCAAACATGTTTGATATATGATTGAGCATGTATGCATGTTTAATGTGTAGCAAATATAGTTTAATTTAATCATTAAATATTTTTCAAGAACAAGAGGGCTAGGTTTCGACCTAGGCGAGAATGGAAGCCTTAAATCCTTCTTCTCTCGTACTCCAATCTTTCACCTAGAATCTCTTGTAGACCGATGATAAGGGATTTTAGCCCCCTTTAAGGTCGAATAGCGACTCCAAATTACCCGTCGTCTCTGCTTCGTGTTTAGATGACACATCCCTCGAAAAATGTCCTTTGATAAGGCCTAATACCAAGTAAAGTGAGATGTCAAACATACGAAGTCTAACACTTAAAAGTGCACCCTTCTTAGAAGCTTCCTTACTACTCATAAAGGGTTGTGTTGGACATATATAGTAGGTTCTAATTGTTCTATAAACTATCACACTTCAATCCACACCCTTATTTATTCATATTTTTTAAAATGAATGACTTTGGGTAATAAGCACGAAGTTGTGGCTATAGCGGAAAGGAACGGTTCCTAGCTACACCACCTTTCATCAACCTTTCTCTCATTCAAAGCATATCATAACATGGCCTCACATATCATCTTTAGTCGTTTGATTAAATTAAGCACTTATTTCAGGGTAAATAACAACTCTTCTTTCCATCCCTATCATCAAATCACTTAAATAAAATCGCACCATCTCAAGATCATTAAAATGGTGGCTACTCATTTATCCCAAAAAGTAAACTTGTGGTAGCCCATGAAAAAGTAGCCCATACCTCAATACAATGACTCGTGGTGGTCACCACAACCGAACTCATGATTGACAATGAGAAATTTCTTTCAACTCTCTTTCATCCTTATCCTTTAAGTGCAATTGTTAGCTTATAAATTTTTTAAAACCATCCAACGAAGACTAATTACTTACTAGAGAAACATTTTGATTTTTTTCACTTTATCTTTTGATTTCGTGAAAAAAAAAATCATATAAATCTAAAAAAATCTCTATTTCATTCGTGTCTTGCAACCATCATGATGAAATCTTGACATTTAATGTCATTAGTCTCTTTCATAGGTCAAAATGATGTATGGCTACAACAATACTAACCAACCTTTGGTGCTTGATCACTACCATGGAGAAAAATAATGGAAAAAGAATAAGGGGGAAAGAGTGTATAAATGAAAGAGAGTGAAGAATAAAGTAATCGAACATGGACAGAGATCGAATATAGGAAGAAAGAAAGGATAATTTTAAATCAACTATTTTGTTAAATTAAATTTTATAATAGTTTTGATCATTTAAATAATATTGCTTTGCCATTAACATTTCTTGATCTCATAATATTACCAACTTAAACAACCTTGCATTTTTATGATTCAATATTGAAGCATGAATCTTTAATGAACCTTCCCAATACCCACTGTCTAGAAACATACGACGTACATTTGCTTAAATACAAGTTAATTCACCAAAACTTAAAACAAAATAGAATTAAATCACCAAACAAGGCCATAATGAAATACTCTTAGTTAGAAAGACAAACAAAACAAGAAATAATCAATTTTATAAATAAATTCATTACTTTCTCCAAATTAATATTATTAATTAAAAAACAAAAGATACATAATTACACAATATCTTTAAACATCACATATATTTTATAGTCATCATGGAAAACTATAAGACTGATATTTGTGGGTGAAGAGATGTGGAAAATCAATCCCCACATGGAGAAGAAATTGGATAAGTGAAGGCCATATATATGGTGGTAGAACCAGAACCCATAAGCTTAAGCTTTTAGGGTGATGTGGTGACCTGCATCATATATTTGGGCATTTTCTTGGTGGACTCTCGAAGTTCAAGTTTCTCTGAAGCTTGGGTTCTCATACATAACAAGTGGTATCAGAGTCGATGGTTCGACTGGGCATAACCAGATCATGTGGTTGACTCTAGGATGTTCACGGTGGTATAGTCGAACAACAAAAGGAGCTCGAGAGATTCTTTTAGTGCGAACAATGTGACTTGAGTAGCGAGTAAGTGATGTTTACAGGGTGAAGTCCGTGTGATTCGCAGGATAGAGTACCTTACAATGTTCTTGCTCTCCACGTTTTTGTTCATCACATGCAAATAATAGTGCATAACAACTATCTTTAAACTCAAATCTAAACCAAGAAGTGCGTACTTGATGTATATTGGGCTTTTAGTTTCTTTGATTGTTGCTTTGTCACCATTGGATGTTGTTGCAAATATGATCGAGAATGACGTCATTGTAGAAGAGCCTTTATGTGAGTTCAATTTCACTCTCTTCAAGCTTGGTTATTGTGATGTTGTTGTGGGGTTTGGTGAAGAGGTTCCATGTGGTTTGCTCGCTCTAGACTTGGACTATGGAAAACTGTAAGGTTAAGTGCTAAAGATGGCGATGTGGGATTTTACGAAAACTATAGGGTTTTAATTTTTAGTTATTTGGGTAACGACGATGTGGAATGATGGGGTGCATAACGATTTCTCCCATTGCAGTTTCTTCAAGTTCTTTTATTTCAAATTTATGATTTTGTTTGCTTAAGGTTTTGTTTCATTTATTTGATATTTTAGGAAGTTTTTAGGGTTTAAATTTTCAATTATTTGGATAGTGGTTGATTAAGTTAAAATTAGATTTTGATTGTGCCCCCAAGTGATTTTTTCACCCACTCCATTATTGATTTTAGATAGATACTTTTAATTGTTGTAATTTTGTGATGTCATGTATCAATGTACTACAATTGAAACGTTGGGACCAAAATACAATGACTTCTCAAACTTGGCAAAATGCATTTAAGAAAATAAAATGAAATAAGCTGAATCTACACTTTTGATAAAAATGTGAATTAATTATAATAGTTGTAACGTTTCGATAACATTACTCTATTAAAATTGATAATTTATACAATTAATTTCAAACTAATAAAAATTCAATAGACCACATTATTGTCTTGTGAAACGTGTGCATATAGGAGTTGTAAGTGTATAATCTTGTTGGAATTCAATGACTCATGTTGTTGGTCCAAAATATACTATGGCAACACTCAAGAGGGGTGAATTGGGTATTAAGAATTTTTTAAAAATCGTTTTGCAATCTCAAATATCAAAATATATGCAAAATAAAATCAAATCAATATTTCTAAATTACTAGCACAAAGATGAGAGAGTTTATTGCTTAATATAGAAAAGATAATTGAATTATAAAATAATTAAGAAATCCATCTCATTTACTTGAATAATAAATAATTCTAGGCAAGTAATTAAGGAGATAGAGTTAGAGAGATGGAAACTTGATTTATAGTGGTTCAACAATATCTAAATCTTTCCGACCCTACATTCATTCTCTTCAAGGATCCTCCTTGAAGCTTTTCACTGAGATAAGTAATTTCATGGGTGTTGCTCAAACCGAATATAAACGAGCAACTTCAAGGGTGTTGCTTCAACCTTTTTCACAATAATCCTAAGTTTGTTACCCAAGTGATAACCCAACCCTCACTAGCTCACTTACAAACTTTCACAAGAGTTACACCAACTCTTTTAACAAGATGATGAAAGGAAAGATTGGAACAAACAAACGAGAGAGGGATTTCTCAATGAAGATTACAACTCAATATTTTCTCTCTCGAAAAATTATAGCTTAACAATGGAGTTTTTGGCTCAAGAAGAAGAGAATGAAGATTTTGCTTTAATCCTTTGTTATAGAATGTTTCTCTTGTCTTCCAAATGACCTTTGAGGCTCTTTTTATAGCGTCTTGAAGTCTTCTAGCCGTTGAAGACAAAATAGAACTGTTAGAGACAAGTTTATAACATTTTTAAATTAAATAATATAGTTGTTGTAACTTGCCCAGTTGACTGTCCACTTATAACAATCGACTGTCCTTTATAACTCATGCAAAAACTGATTTTCAAACCCACAGTCAACTGTCCATTTTGCACAGATGACTGTGTAATGTTTCTGACCATTGCTATAATGTTTTTAGGATGAACAATGTTTTCATCATCAATTTTCTTCATATATCTTCATTCTTTTTAGATTTTTGAGTTCCGAAATATCTCCCAATTGAATCAAATTTTCTTGCATATTTAATACACAAGTTAAACACTTCAAGAGTGTTTTTGTTATTTTCAAAATTATTCTAATCAATTTCTTAATTGAGACTTTTTTAATGATGACAAAACATATTACACATTTAAGCGTAATATGTGTGCAAGATATATGAAGAATGATATATTACAAATGCTTAAATAATTTTCTAGGTCAACATAAATTCTTCTTAAGTTCAATTAGAGTACTTTAAGTATTGAGCCCAAAGAATTTAATATTTGTATTTAATAAAATCACGTAGAGATTTTTTATCTTCAATTAATTAAGGTTATGTAATAAAATAAAATACAAATTTAATTAGCTCATAAAAATTGAAATGCTTACAAATTGTATTTTAGGATTCAAACTTATAATTTAGCTCTTTTGTCTTTGAAGTTGTATTTCAATTATTCTCCTTGAATTTGATCTTTTGGAGAGCTTATTGACTTTTTGAGATCATCAACTTTGATTCACCAATTTCTACAATCTTAATCTCCTTTAATGTATAAGTATTATTAACAATTTTGTATCGCTTAAGTAATATTCTTTAGTGTTTAATTAAGATTTTTACCACTATCAAAATCATTATGGGTTAACTTACATTTGATCAACACATGTTATAATTTTTTTTGCTATTTTAATGATTAAGGATCAAATCTGAGTTTTTTATATAAAAAATTTAAAGTAATTGTTGGTTCAAAAACTTGGGTCATATCATTTTTTTTTTTAAAAAAAGAAAACAAAAAAGAATCTCTAAAATTCTAAATTATTTTCATAAAAAAATTAAATGAAGTGAGGAAAAATAATATATTTAATCATTAATCACAGTTTCAATATATTCATAAATTAAACTCCACTACTAGCAAATGACATTTTAAGCACTCCAAACTTATTTTGATCTTAGGAGTAGACTGAGCTTGTTTTGTTGTGAAAAATTTTCATCATTGTTTTTTTTTTAAAATATAATTTAAAAAATAATATTTTTATTTTTAACATAATATTATAAAAGTTAAAAACAAAAAAAATGGTTTCTCAATATTTTTAATAGTATACTGAAAAAAAATATTATTTTTAAATTATATTAAAAAATTTATTATTAAAAGATATTAAAAAATTAGAGATAATTTTTTTTCAAAATTAAACGAACCTAGATTATCCCAAAGCGAAATTTCCCGTAAGGGAAAGATTTTAGTTACGCAAGCGATTTTTGCTTGCAATGCGCCGTTCAGCATTAGGACAACATAAATAACAAACTCAATTAATTAAAAACAGAATTAAACTGAGACTTGACGTCTGAGGAAAGCTTTCAATTTCAAAAAAACAGAACGGACAACAACAACAATACCTCGATACGATAAGGTACAAAACCAGTACAAAAGTCGGTTGCTTCAAGAAGAGGAGACACAAAGGAGAGCCCACAGGAGGCCTGTCTTGGGGAGCTCAATCACTGCTCCAACGGGCTTCTTCTTGCGTGGCTCTCTCTCTACCCAATTTTTTTCTCTCTGACTAGGTCCTCACTATTCCTCTCTTTTTGTATCGTGTACGTGTATGAATTTGGGAATGTTGGATTTGTTTTAAATCATTTAATGGTTCGTTTCATTTGTGGGAAAATTTAGATCTGGGTTGCTTTATTTTCAGGTAAATTTTGATGGGTTTGTATTGAATTTTAATTTCTTTTTGATTTGTTTTTGTTGTTGTAAATTTAGGGCTTTTAGCTGATTGGTATAGGTGCTTGTGGCTCGCTTAGTTGGTTAGGACTTTGAAGTGAATATTTTTCCTTAATAATATGAGTTGGATGTTTTGAGCTTGAATTGAGCTTTGTTAAGTAGCAAACACGTGTTTATATCAGTGAAAATATGATCTACTTAAATTGTCCTAAGTGCGTTTGATTTAATGTTGTTATTCACATTCAATATTTTGATGAGGTTAAAAAGTGGGACTAAAATCTGATCATTTTGGTTGCGTTTCAGATCCAGGCGATCCAAGAAGAGCGGAGGGAATCTGAGCTGAGGGTTTAAGTTTCTCTTGTTTTGAGTTCACATTGTAGTGCAATACAGTCCAGATTCTTGGTATCGTTTCCTTCACGGTAAGCATAGCTGTCAAATTTCATCTACTACCTATGAGAAGCTTCTTTTAGGATTTTGACCTGAAGTACGGTTTTGGTGAATGGTGGTTACGGGAGCAAAGAAGACAAAAACTTCTTTCCTATTGAGAAAGAAGGTTTCCAGATTAGATAGTCAAAATACCCAGAACCTTGAATCCAGAGAATCATAAGCTGGGATTGTGAATATTCTGGGCTGGTTTGTTTCGCTAGAATTTGGTATGGCTGTTGCCAGAAGCAGCAGTGAGACAGCAAAGCAACCGTGCAATTGCTACAAAATTGCAAGCTTGAACGAAACCATTTTGGACACAAACCAGACTGCAAATTTGAAAGATTGGTATGTTCTTGGGGAACAATTGGGCTGGGGCCAATTTGGGGTTATTAGAGCATGCTCTGATAAGCTGACAGGAGAGTTGTTGGCCTGCAAATCAATTTCCAAAGAGAGATTGGTTACCTCAGATGATGCACGGAGTGTCAAACTTGAGATTGAAATTATGATTAGGTTATCAGGACACCCAAATGTCGTAGATCTCAAGGCTGTTTATGAGGATCAAGACTATGTTCATTTGGTGATGGAGCTTTGTGCTGGAGGGGAGCTTTTCCACCGGTTAGAGAAGTATGGACGATTCTCTGAGGCTGAGGCTAGGATTCTCTTCAGGCATTTGATGCAAGTGGTTTTGTATTGTCATGAAGTCGGGGTTGTTCATAGAGATTTAAAGCCAGAAAATATCCTCTTGGCTACAAAATCGTCATCCTCCCCAATTAAATTGGCGGATTTTGGCCTTGCGACCTACATTAATGCTGGTAAGCATGCATAATTTCCTTTTCTTTTCTGTCCCTAATCTGCATAATTTTCATATTGATTACCGTTTCATTTAAATCTTGAGGAGGTTAATGTTCCAGGCTTTTGACTTTTGTTCAAATAGGGCAGAGTTTGCATGGAACTGTCGGGAGTCCATTTTATATAGCTCCAGAGGTATTGTCAGGGGGCTATAACCAGGCTGCTGATGTCTGGAGTGCGGGGGTTATTCTTTACATTCTTCTTAGTGGGATGCCACCCTTTTGGGGGAAGACTAAGTCACGGATATTCAATGCTGTTAAGTCAGCTGATCTGCGGTTCCCATCAGATCCTTGGGATTGCATATCCGAATCTGCCAAGAATTTAGTCAGGGGAATGCTTTGCACAGATTCTTCTCAAAGGTTGACTGCTCAGCAGGTTTTAGGTAGGTTAAATGCTCAATTCTATATACTGAAAATGCTTGTCTTAGTTTATGATATTATTTTTACCCAGACATCCTATTTTGGATAGCATAGTCAGAATTTGGAAGGTGCTAAATTGTAATTCGTTTTAATATTTTTATTATTGTTATTTGAAAATTAAAAGGTCCCAAATAGAAGCATCCATAGAAAAAGCCAAGTTTATACATGAGATGACACTACATCCGTATAGATCGTATGTGGCATGCAGATATTAAAACAGTTCTAATGTAATATAGATATGATGTGCACTTAAATAGGCAAATGTTCTTCATCTTAGAGCTTGATGTTCTTGAGAAATGTAACATATCATCATAGATATCTTTTGTGTTTATGAACTTAATGATACCAGAATGTTGTGAGAACTTTATAGCAGTGCAAGAATTTTCTGAATGTGGCCGTATTGTTGCCACAATGATCATTGTGTGAATTAAGACTGGTTACTTTTGCAGTTGATTTGTTTTGGTTAGTCCCACAGTAAAAAAATTCATTGTCTTCACTGTTTTGAATATTCCCCCCCCCCCCCCCTCCCTTTTCTCAGAAAAATTAACTCTAGAATTCTCTTTGTGTAGATCATTTGTGGATGAAGGATGATGGAATGCATCCTGAAGCATCGAGTGGACATGAAAATCAAACCTGTGGAGAATTGGAGTTAGGTGGTGGCTCATTCTCCACCTCATTTATGTCAAGGAATCAGGACATCAGCTTTGGAACTGGACCGACAAACATTTGTGATGTTCAATCACCTGCAGCCACATGCAGAACATCATTCTCATCTTTCCTGGTGGAACCATCAACACCTTGCTTTACATCTCATGGATTCACTTTCCCTGGTGACGGCAATTCTGATGCCTTGGAATTCTCTTCCCCTCTGTCCTCGATGCCAAGCTTTGCATTCTTCAGCCCCGGTCCTGTGGTTGAGCAAGGGAGTTGTACATTAGATTTCTCAAACAACTTTTCCAGTGAAGATGCAATTCCTGGAGGTAGTTGAATTTCCCATCTTCGAACTCTCTGTGCTGTTCTCTTAGAATTTATACCTGAAATTATATCTTCTCTTTATCTTGCAGAGGCGAACTTAGGGAAGCTGCTTGTGTTGCAGGATTCTTCTCCCTGCTTTGTGCATGAGGCGAGAGAGATGGAGCGCAAGATAGGTGAAGTTAAAAGGGCTGGAGAAACAATTGGGTCTAGGATGTTGGGCATCCACAGCAAGAGGAACCGTACAATTGGTCTAGGGGAACGTGAGCAACTTGATTTCATGGTGTCTGAATCAGTTATTCGATGGGCATCATGTACAAATCTTCCAACTGCCACATCCTTGAGGTCCTCTCTTGTGTGTTGAAAGTGAGGATCCTATGGGATACAAGGTGAATTGGATGGTTCTGATGGAGGATTGCAGTGCAGAAATTTGCCTAACACGTGAAATTTTTTGCACCCAATGTATTGTAGCATTAGGCATTTAGGCTTGGTGTGTTCCCATGATGCTGAATCCTGGTCCTTAGCTCCAGTCCTAGGCTAGCTTCGAGTGGGTGGTATGGTTGTTGAGTGATGTATCTTTGGTTTCTAGTTACTTTTTGTTTTTTTTTTCACTTTAGGTATTCAGAGTATCAACTTGTGGCTAATGGAATTTGCCACGTGTATAAAGTAACATTGATCTTCGTAGTATGGACATTTCCTAGTTTCATAGTATTTCAAGTTATTGGTAAATCCATGCTCTCTCGTTCATGACTGTTGACATTTCGGACATTGTAGTGCCATTTTTAGCACTCTTTGTCATGGGTGTTTGATTTCTCTTTGCCTTGTGTACGTTGTCTGGTGATACTAGTCAATAAGCATTCAATTTTGCTGGAATTACTGTGGTTAGGCAGGTAAATATTACTATTCTTTCGTTCTCATGATTCTGTAGTTCTAAGAAATTTAAGAGATTTTGAGCTTTGTTGATTCCCCCAATCAGAGCGTATGTTAACTTTAACCTGATAGTTCTTTACAGCAAGAGGATCCCCATCCAAATTGAAGAATATGCTGCTGGTCTTAGGCTATTGAAAGGGGTATATGACATTATTACATGTATGCTGGAGTGAAGAGCCTATTTTTGGTCAATGAAACACATTCACATATGTATGTTATGCTGCCCTCAATTTAGGAGACAGAGACATCCAAACAAGTTTGATGTCTGCTCTAAAAGGAGGATAAGATTATGTCCTTGACCTTTTGAAAGTACTCAATAATGCTTTAAACTTTGAAAAGGGGTAAGATAGGCCCCCTCAACCTTTGGTTTAACTTCCCCAAAGGATTTAATTTATGGAAAAAATAGAAGTTATGCGAAACATAAAAAGAAAAAAAAAAGGACGGCATTTGAGAATAGTTGAAAGCTGAAACTTAAATTATAAAAAATAAATTTTTTTTATCAAGGTTTAGTGTGAGCTCTTTTTAACACATTTCTTTTAAATGAGCTTCACAATTGTTCAATCAAAATTGTTTTAAAATCAATTTTAACTCTCAACAACAAAATCTTTGGGGCCAAACGAAATCTAAGTGGTCACAAAGCAGAATCTTTCCGAATAAAAGATAAGGTCCAAACTCAAAAGCTCAAACTGACCTCATATTTTGATTTTTGATATGCCCTATTTCAGGAATAAACTTCTGCTTCGGCTAATTCCACATGGACTAACTAACGATCATGAATCTTGTACCTCCAAAATCTAATTACTACAGTACCCTTTTTCCTTCATAGAACTCAAAACAAACTTCCCACAAATGAATGGGTTGTAAGATGAACTCTACAAACCCTCCATTTCTATGCAACCCCCCAACAAGAAAACCAACTCACAGAATTAAAACCATTCCCTTCTCTTCTTACAGTCCAAACCAGCAAGAGCCTATCTCCATCACCACATTCACCCAGACCCAATTGCCAAAATCTGATGTATACAGTGTTAGCTTCAAAACTCTGGGGGCTTGCAAGCTTGGCATTTCCAGATATCCCGACTTCGTTTACAATGCAGAAGGGGGAGCTGGAACTGGTACTGGTACAAATATCACAGATAGTGACTTGAACACTGAAATCTCAGTTTGTTTTGACCTGAAAACTCTGTATATTCCACCATTAACAAGTGCAACAACCAAGTTCTTGGGATTGCCATTGCCGCCATTTTTAAAGATTGATATAGTACCTCAACTCTTTCAAGGAACCATCAACCCAGAATCTGGCAAGGTAGATTACACTTTGCACTCCTTATACAAGTTCTCTTTTGAATCCACCATTATATAGTAAGGATATTGCTGCTTCGTTCTGTAGGTTGATCTCGAATTCATGGCCAAGTTCTGTTTTTCTGTTGGGAGTATCTACAGAGCTCCTCCATTGCTTGTGAAGACAGTATTAACATCTGAGGAGTCACATGGCAAGATGAGAAGTGGAAGAGGAGAGAGGTTCGAAAAACACGGGAAGTGCAGATTGGTTGGGGTTGCAACTGTTGATCCCATTGATGATTTCCTGATGAATTCCTTCCTTAGCCTTCCTACTGAGTGCCTTGCCAACCTGAATGCCATCATCTCTTTTTCTACTTCTTATTGATGATACCAAAAAATACATCATTCACTACTGTAAAATCTTGCTATTTAGACTTTACTGGAAATTTAAGACTTTTTGTTGACATATGCTGCTTGCAGACAAGATATCAATAATACAGTGCTCTCAGCTAGCTGCAGCTTCCACAGACACACACCTAACACAGAAAACGGACGAAGGGAAAGGCCAAACAATAGTTAGATTAACAGCAAGTAACTGCATATAGCAATTGTCATGATTCACTACTCGTCATTAGATTAATACAAAATACAATTATGAAGATATATTTGAACGGAAATTATCTAAACATAACTAAACAATGAACAATAATAGTGGATTGTGAAGAAAAGGATATCACCATATTATTTCCTGATAGTCATTATAAACATTATAATGATATTTGAAGTACAAAATGGCTGTACAACTTAACCAAAAAAACAGATATAGAATATGGAAAAAAGGCACAAACTAGTAAAAAGTAGGTGTTTGCTATTTGGAATTCACCAACTCATATAAACTCCATTTGCAATATCTGGCTATCATTTGCTTCCTCAATGACATAGTTGAGTATCTCTGCGTCAAAGAAAGTAATTCACGATAGAAGTAAATATAATTGCCACATTGACCTATAAATTTGAGCCATATGAATTTTAATTCTACCACACGTTAGTGTCAACTTCAAGAGTGAACTGTTCAGCAACAAGCAATATGAAGCAGATGCTTTCCTTTTTTCTTTTTGACATTTAAAGAGGTAGACAGGAGGGGGGGGGGGGGGGGGGAGTGAGGAAGGTAAGGATGTATAAAAAATTCAATATCACACAAAAGCCAGCCTTTGAGTGCCAACCAGCAAAGCATATTGACCCTTCCGAGCCAATAACTCAAAAATGGGTGCCCAATTCTGCAATCCTCCCATCAGAACAAACGCAATTTATGGGCATTCTGAACTCTGCTTAACCTATGAGCAAACACTAATGTTGCCCTGCCCTTCGTCAGATAGTTTAGAGCGTCCTGGAATAGGCGCTCACTGACTGCATTCAATGCACTGGTGGCCTGTAGCAAAGACATCGTCTTAGTAATGCCTAAACTGGAAAAGGAATCAAACATGTAGCGCGCCTCAACCAAGAGAATGAGGACATATAAAACTGTTGTTGTTCCTTGTTATGTTTCTAGTTTCGTGTCTTCACCCAGGCTGAGTGTGAACTAGCTTGGAGAATGTGCAAGTGCGAAGAGAAGCATACAAAAACCTTACCTCATCAAGGATTACAATTGGGGCATTCTTCAGCAGAGCTCTTGCAATAGCCATTCTCTGAAGATCAAAGAAACAAAAGAGTCAATCACCTGCACTTCTCGCTCTCTCCACTCGGTAGGCCTCCACACTGGCCAACTAGTGTGTCATAACCCTTTTAAGCAACATAAACAATCAGTAAACAACATAAATACCAGCAGCAGTAGAACAGATGACTATTTAGGGGACAGCAAACCTGTGGAAGGGAAATTATAAATCCATGAGCATTTGCAGGTTTGGCTGCCTTAATAATATCATCCTTGGATACGTTATCATCAGGAAGACCATATGCAATATTTTCTTCGACAAAAACAGAAAAGATAACAGGTTCCTGTATCAATGAAAAAGTAAAGCTCAATGATGGACTCAATGCACTGAAATTTCTAAAAGGAAACCCAATTTGAGCTGGCTTGAACATTAGTAATGCAGGGTTCACATAGATGCTTCTGTGAGGTTTTGGTTAACTAAATACTGTTAAGATATCCACATGTGAGTTATATCACATAAAAAATAAGAGTAGGTTATATGCATGGTTTGGGCCCAAGTCTAATGAGCTTAAGCTTTCTAGTCATATTGATGCTCATCCATGTATATAGCCCACGTTCGTGTGTTCTACCGCCGTGTGAAGTACTTTCGACCTTAACAAATTCGTATCAGAGCCTAGTTCGAGTTGGTCACGATTGTATAACTCCCACGTTGTTGCCTCGTGATTGAGTATGAGAAGCGTTTGTGTGTCTACGGTTGTTTGCCCCATGAGGACTCCCATGGTTTGCCTCTCCCATGGTTGAGTTTGGCTTGGTTTGGTTTCTCTTGTTGATCGCATGGCTGATGTTTCTATTCAAGGGGGAGTTTAGTATATAACTCACACATAAGGGGAAAATTTGTTAGAATATCCACATGCGAGTTATCCCACATCAGAAATAAATAAAAAATAAGAGTGGTTTATATACACGGTTTGGGCCCAAGACTTATGAGTTTAAGCTTTTGTATCATATTGGTGCCCATCCATGATATAGCCCATGTTCGTGTGTTATCCCGCCGTGTGAAGTACTTCTGACCTTAACAAATGCCACATGAACGATTCGAGACCTGTCAATCACACGAATAATAAACAAAAAAAATAATAAGACACGATATACCCAGGTTCACCCAGAATAGGGCTACCAAAAGTTTCATTATAATCAGCTTCTCAAATCTCTCGTTACAAGTATTTATAAGCAACTTAAAATGCTCTAATTAGAGTTTCCGCTTTGCTGCAAAACCACGGTTATTCATGAACCTAAACCTAAACCGTTAACTAAAAAACCAGACCCAAAACATGTACAGAGCCTGAAATATGCACCAACTCTAACAAATACACATAACCACATAAAGAAAAAATATGTTATATATTATATATAAGTAGAGTGATCCCTGGACTGTGTTGTCTACTGTAACCACACTCAACATTTTATTGCTCCTTATTTTGTCAAACAAATTCCACTTAAACCACCCCAAGGTAAGTTGAGCAACTAATGTATCTGGAGTCCGGCTTATTGGCTCTAAAACCTACCCCGAGTTGTATCCCACCAAAGATTGATGATCATGCTATACATGAAATATGCATAATCATGTCCATGTTGACAAGGACAGAGAGTAGCTCCACAAACATCATGCAGATGCAGTTTTGTGTCAAGTGCTTATTTCATATGCATGGATATCTGATTCTCTGAATACCTGGTTCACAATTGAGACAATGTGAGCCCATTCACTCTTGTCAAATGTTCGGACATCCTCTCCAGCCACTGTGATATGACCTTTGGTTGGCTGCAAGAATCAAACATCAACTGATACACCTATTTCTCACCATCTATGACAAGGAAAACAAAGATTATACTTCAAAATAAAAATTTATATTTCAAAAGCATATTAAACCTCGTAGAAACATGCCAATAACTGTACTGTTGCACTTTTTCCTGCACTACTTGAGCCCACTTGAGAAATCACAGTTTCAGTTTTTAGTGTCAAATTAAGATCACTTAGGACTTCCACAACGGGCCTTAAAGGATAAGAAAAGTGCACATCTGAAAAACAAAACAAGCAAAAATAAAAAATCTTTTATCAATTGTCACAAAACTACACTGAACCATAGAATGATTTAGAACAAGCTAAAAAAGTCGGGCAGAGAGAGAACTTTTGCTTCCAACACAGCATGTAACAATGAGAATTTGAACTATCCAGCTTCAGTAGCTCATATTGACTGAAAACAAGAAGATTGGGTCTAAAAGAATACAATATTATAATTAAAATCTTAGAAAATGAATGTGTGACATAAATATCATTGTCCCTCAAAAGGGCCATGGAATCTGCATGGAATATACCTTCAAGACAAACATCGCCAGACCAAGCTAAGCTACACAAATTGCTGGTTGATTCCAGGAGTGACATGTAATGCATATTTACATATTGATTTTTTCCATTAGAACCATTGGATAAGAACAATCTAATATTTTCATCATCAACTTCTTTTCTCTGAATTTCTCTTTCTAAACCATAAGCAAGGGCCTCATCTATTTCTGTTCCAACAGAATTAATCCTCTCAAAAGCAGCAAAAGTTACACGAAGATCTTCAACTGTATTAACAAGCCCTTGAATCTGATAGATGCACTATATCAGATAGCATACATTGGACAGTAACAGTAAGGGTGTCCAGAAAGCGTAAAGGGACTTACAGAAAAGGTTAATGTGAATGTATATCCAATGAATGAAGCCAGAGTTCCAACAGAGAGTTCACCCTGCATACAGTATAGATAACAATGGGAAAAGCTCAAAAAGAAAATACAGAATCAAACAAGTTGGTATGAAAAGAATAATGATGTTGCATAAAGAGGGTAAGCAGTAACTTGGCTCTGTACTCTTATTAAGCCAATTCAAGCTTTCACCCTCTTACTTAGCACTTAAATGTTAGAGGAGTGATCGGTAGGCACTAGTTGTCACTTAATTAGCTTGTATTGTGTCTATGAAGTTAGGTAAATTTTCTGTCAATCCCGTGGACTATGTTAAATGTGACAGCTGACCCATGACTTCAAAGTAGCAATAGATATCAATGCCTAAGGTAGGACAACTAAATGGTGTGGTGACCTACACAATGGCTATTCAAAAGAAACAGAGTTGCTTCATATTTGATGCAATATAGATTGCAAGGTGGCTTCAATTGTTATCATATCACAGCTGGCATAATAAAATAACTGAAGCAGAAAAAGTAAAAAAATGGTTTCGGGTTAGAAAAGGCTACCATGAAAGTAATTCATGAGGCAAGGGGCTATGGTAACTCCTCCAATGAAAAATCCTTTTTTTTTCAACTTCTAAGAGGAAATGCATATATTCATTGAGGTGGAGGAGATATCCGCATCCTTTTCTAATGGATGTCTGAATGGAAAGCAATGAGCCTTTTAGTTACTTAAGCTTGATCAAATCCAAGTTGAATAGTAATAAATATCCCCAATATTTGAAAATATCAGACTAAGCTATGGATCGTATAGCCAATATACATAGGTAGGGGAAAACAGGCTGATCTTTTCAGAAAAATAACCTTCCCTCTAAGAATGGCTAGGAGAAAAAGTGTCACAAGCAAGAGCTGCTTACTGCCTTCACTTTGCTTCCTCCAAGGCAATTATAGGGCCATCAAAGAAATGTAAACAGAAACTATTGTCAAAGATTCATATACGGATTTGAAAGTCCCAAGCTTTACACCACTACTTTGATAAGCAAGAACCCGGCCAGCTCCTTCAAGAAAATGTTAAAATGCATATACATATATTTCATACCACCACCACAACAGGTGCATAGTCCAAGTGATAATCTTAGTCATAGTGTTTTTTAAATAGCAAAAGGCCCAATATCCTGGTTACCAAACATTAACCTTTGACTTTTCACCACCGAAGGATCTTACCTATGATAACAAATGAAAATATTTCTGTCATCAATCGCACATTTAAGCTTTTACCACAACCCATTCTGAAAGTAAAAAGTGACCTAGATTAACTATTATTCAAGAACTTACAGTACGGATAGCAGAAAATGTTTCTGTTATGCAATCAGAGATAGATGCTTGAGCCAATCCATGAGCTTTACACACAGGAATGGTTGATCGCTTGTATACAGCTTGAGAGAATTTATAATAGTTAGCAGCCAATACAAACTCATGAACCAAGGCAAGATATGAGATAAATTTCCCACATTAGAGGAAGGTCATCACTCATCATGACTCATGAGGCAGCCATTACCTGACCAAATCAGTGTTCTTGGAGAAACAGGACATATGCAAGACTAAAATGTTTGTATTTAATGGAACTAATATGCATAAATATTTGTCAGCAATTGCTTATAGGGGAACTGATCATGAACCAGAAATTCTGAGCCCTAACAAAAGCCTACATATACAATGGTACTCAGAACACTTACAAATGCTTTTAGGGTTTAAAATGATAAAGAATAAATAACATAACTTTTTATATGAAACAACTATAGTAATTAAACCAAAAATTTCAAAAAGAATATATAATTACCAACTAAAACAGACACAGTGAGCATCAGGAGGCCTAGAATTGGTGTGAGTTGAGGGACTAGTGTGAAGAGAATGCAAATTGTCCCAATGACCTACAAGAACAATGAATACTGGAGATATAATGACCATATCTAAACCCAAACGGTACCTGAATGTTGAACAAGAATGAATATCTACTAAAGATGGTAGGGCACTGAGCCTTTCTTGGCTATGAGCCTCAAATAGTAAGTGTCTTCTTAAGAAGCAACCTAATTGTACCCGAAAAAAGTCAGTCTTTAAGTGCGGAAATTTATGCTAGTTTAGATGTGAAAGTCAAGTCAAGCTCCTCAGAATCTGATAGCTATATAGCCTTAGCTGTAAGCAGCATAAAGCTCACTTTTGCTCCCTAAAACCACAAAATATACTAATTACTCACTAATAAGCATTACATCTCAAAATTAACAACGAAACTACCTAAATTAATTCAAAAATTTAAACCAAAAGCACCATTTAATTAAAGCCTAATCCAACTCTTAGGCGCAATTAGCATAGCAGAAATGAAGTGACTGAGCACAATTATACAAACTCGTACCAGAAAATACAGGCATAGAGAGAGTACACGTGGAGCAACTAATGGGAGTCAAAACGGAGACGCCTAGCCTCAGCTTGTGCTTAAGCAAAAGGCTCCATAAAAGCCCCCAACTTAACAAATTCGCCGGCTCAGACTTCTCCCTTTCCAGCTCCGACCCTTCGACCTTCGGGTCGGGATCGAGTCCGAGGCTGGGCCGGGCACGTAAGCCAAGAGATTTTGTTCGATTTTCTCCTGAGCAACGGTTGAATTGGCGAGAAACCACGTGATTGGTGGAGAGAGGGAGAGAGATTTAGTTTGAGTCTGTGCTTGGTTGGCGCGTGGCGGTTTTGGTAAGTGAAGCGAGTAGGATTGAGTTGAAGTAGGAGAGGCGAAGTTGCGGAGGCCATGGTTGTCCCTCACACTGCGTTGAAGGAAGGAAGGAGGGAAGGAGGGAGATAAAGAGCAAAGTAAATATTTTTATAATCTTGTCCAAATTCTTTGGGCTCGTGCTATTTGTACTCGCTAGCGGTACTTAATCAGAATACTTGCGCCGCACTATTGTAGTGCCTTCTTGCCACCAAAGGACACCGTTTCAAACGAGCTGCTATAATTGCGAGGTTATTATGGTAAAAACATCACAGCATTAACCACGTGTCTTCTCATGAATTGCCACGCAGATCACTCTTCACGAGATTCTGGTTTCTGCCCACATCTTTCTGACCCAGTTCTCTCTCCCTTCTCTCTCAACTGAGTTGGTTCCCAGCTCGAGTGTCCTTCAAAATCAATTCGAGCTCTTTTTCTCTCTCACTCACTGTGTGTGTGATTCCATGGAACGAAATCAATCAACTCCTCGATCGGGCCTCAATCACCAACCGTTGATTTTGTAGAAATCCCGAAACCTTTCTGTTGACTTTTGTTTTCCAGATATCAGATGGCTCGTTGTCGTTGGATTCTGCTTTTTGTTGCACTTTCGAGTCTCCTATCTGCTCTTGAAGCAAGTGATGGTGATGCTGATCCGCTTTACAAGTTTGTTTTCCTTTTTCTTGAACTATTTTCGAAGTTATTTTCTGGTTCTTGTTTGGGGTTGTTACTAATTCAAATGCATGATCTCTAAAAAAATGTTGTCTTGTTTACTTGAATAGTTTTAGCTATATGGGGAGTTGGTCTGTTAATTTTACAAGGAAACGTTGGTACAAAGAGGCTGCGAGTGATTATCGCATATTGCTGTATTATTTGAAAGCAAATGTATATTTCAGATTTAGTAAATGCGAAACGTTCTAGCTGAAAATGATTCGGAATTCAGTATGGTTTTCATGTATTAGTAGCGAGTGGCTTATGTAGATTGTTTTGAAAGCAAGTTATTGGGCAAATCTTGAATACGTAAGAGATTAAGGCACTGTTGTGTTTCTATGATAGTAATTTGATTGATAACATTGATAGATATTGCAAATTAACAGATTATGTGGTTTCTGCGATAATCAAGTAGCTTTGCGTGGAAATGGGAGGCAAGGGTCGCTTTTGCCTAGCAAACATATAGCAAATATTCTTACTGATAGAGTTCAAGTGCCCTAGTTTTTGCATGGCTCTTAAGATTGAGATTTTTATTTGCTATCCTTGTGAGTTAAGACGTAATCTATGTAGCTATTCCTATGTTATGTTTGTAAATTCTGACTATAAAATTGAGTTATTGCCTTCGCTTTTCTGGGGCTTATACCTCTTCTTAGTTGGAAAAATGTGCTTCAAGCAAAAGTTTCGGGTTTTGTGTCCGCTCGTATCCCTTTTTGAGGTGTTCTGTGAGCTTGTGTTACCATCAGTGTGTTTATTGGTTTTCCATTGGTAACTGCCCTAGTTCAGTTACTACTTACAATTTTGAAATGGGAAGTTATTATTGTTACTGAATGAAATAGTAGGAAGAATCATGAAATAGCTTCTAAGGTCCATCTCTTGTGGGGTAGGGAGATATAAGAGGGAAAGGGGAAAAAAAACTAATTTTCCAGCATAGGTCTTGGTGTGAGTGCTGAATAAACTGAGATAATGCTTTAGAAATCAAAATAGCTAGCATAGTTCCATTCTGTTTTGTTGTTTGATGCTTTGATAGGACATCCAAAAAACATCATTTATTTTCCTTGTTCTGTTGTTTGATGATTTGATAGGACATCCAAAAACATTACTTATGTGTGCCTGTTTCTTTTCAATGGAAATTTAATTTGATTGTGACTATAATTGGCTCTTACAATCATTTTTAATTGTTATTGAGTTTCCAGAGCTTGCGTGGAGCAGTGTGAGAAAACTGGATGTGTGGGGGAAAAATGCTTCCAACATTGTAAATTCTCTTCTGATGGGAAACCTATTGATGGGCCATGGTACATGCAAGAACCACTCTATCTGCGCTGGAAACAATGGGACTGCCGAAGTGATTGTCAATACCACTGTATGCTTGCTAGGGAGGAAGAAAGAGAGAAACTCGGAGACAAGCCTGTCAAGTACCATGGCAAATGGCTGTTCCAACGTGTATATGGGATTCAGGTTTTACAAATAATTTTATGGGGTGTTATTTAGTGAGAGAGTGAGACAATAATGAGTCTGCATATCTTAAGTTGATGTCATTCATGTTCTCAGGAACCTGTTTCTGTTGCTCTCTCTGCACTCAATCTTGCCATACAATTTCATGGTTGGGTGTCCTTTTTTATCCTTGTATACTACAAGCTGCCTTTGAGGCCTAATAAGAAGACTTACTATGAATATACTGGCTTGTGGCACATCTATGGGGTCCTAGCAATGAATTCCTGGTTCTGGAGTGCTGTTTTCCACAGCCGGTAAGCAGTCTTTCTTATGCTCCTATAAACCTGCAACCTTTATGTATCTATACTACTGTACCTAGGGAATAACTAAAGAAGTGAGCTGAAGCTTTCTTTCCAAAGTCACCTTTTAAAGAATCAGCTTGTTGAGATGAAAATGCCTCCAAACTATTTCAAAGAAGAGAAAAGAAAAACGATTTATTTGTACTCAAGATTTTTATCACACCACACCATGCAAGCCCCTTTTGGTACCTGGTAGAGAAATTTAAGAGAAAATATATTTTAGCCAGCTCTGACATATTTACTATGATTTCTGTAATTATTTTTACTGTATTATTGAATTTGTTTCTATCTGTTGTGGCACTTTCTGACATAATTAACTGTAGAGATGTTGAGTTGACAGAGAAGCTAGATTATTCATCTGCTGTAGCATTACTTGGGTTTACTCTTATTCTGGCAATAATGCGAGCTTTCAATATGAGAGATGAGGCTGCCAGGGTCATGGTCGCTGCTCCACTGATCGCATTTGTGACGACGCACATCTTGTATCTCAACTTGTATAAGCTTGATTATGGTAATTCACTTCTGTAGTTCACCTGCTGAATCTACACCTTATTTTGAATTCATCACCGTTTTTGTCACAGTTAGATTTATGTTATCCTGGGATACCTTTTATAATCAATCCCCATTGATAGGCATTGAGGTTTGGTATAGTTACTCTTGTCTAGTTTATACCGTTGAATTTTTTTTCTATGAAGTATCATTCATCTGAAGTAGCCTTGTCATAGCTATTTGGTACCTGCAGAAGTCCAACTTGGTAGCATTCTTTCATGATAAACATTCCCTTTAGGATTTTCTCTTGTATTATGCTGCACTGAATTTTACATTGACAGTTGTTCTACCTTACGAATTGAGTCATTCATTTTGTAGCATACTAGCATGTAACTTGACCATTTTATCCTAATAAGTCTTGTTTTGTCCTAGATTTGTGATTCCTCGAGTTAATTAAGTTTGCTGTTTCTTGTCATACCTTTCATCTATTTCAGCGTCCTGAGTTCTGAAGCTTAATTTGATGTTAAGAACTTCACTATGTGGAAGTATGCTGTAAATTTTTGTCATATAAGACTAGAATATAATTATATATGAAACCTTCCTTTTTCAGTAAACTTCCATGCTGCAATTTTGCACAATTATTTTCTGACAGAGAAGTGCATGATACCCAAAGCCCAAGGCCTTTAACATGTTATGATGATTTTCTTAGTATCATTTTCTGCATTATTTATTGGTAATTCTCTTCCTTTTGATTTTAAATACGAGCATATAATTGGCTAAATAGTTTCTCTTAGGCCATTATCATTTTCAGTTTTTCATTGCTAATTTTGAAAGTTGATCCAATCCATTTCCTGAATATTCATTTATGTTTAATTTTGAATCTGTTAGTTGATTTTTTAAATCTGCCAAAACATTTGATGGTGTTTAGGACAGACAGATCAGGAAATATAATGGCGCGACTTAAGAAACTTTATTGGCCTGACATTGTTGAAGATTCAATGGTTTTAAACAAAGTCAAACTGTTTGCAGGTCTGAACATGAAAGTTTGTGTAGCCATGGGTGTCGCTCAACTACTAATATGGGCAGTTTGGGCTGGTCTCACCTCCCATCCATCACGCTGGAAGCTGTGGGTGTTTGTTTTGGGAGGAAGTCTTGCCATGCTCTTGGAAATCTATGACTTACCACCCTATCGTGGATTTGTGGATGCTCATGCTCTTTGGCATGCCGCTAGCATCCCTCTTACATACCTTTGGTGGAGCTTTATAAGGGATGATGCTGAGTTCAGTTCATCAGCTCTCCTCAAGAAAGTGAAGTAACATTTCATCATGCAACGCACTAATCAGCGGATCCCAATTTCCTTGTTTCTATGCATCTCTCTTGAGTTGCTACCATGGCAGATCCGTTTCTTTTAGTCTTTTGGATTTTGTTGGGTGACGGTTATATTAATTTCACGGGAAAATGTGGGTACACTGCTGAAATTTTAATTTTTAGATCCCTTATTTTTCTTTTGATAGGCAGAAGATCAGCTACAATGGTGATTGTAAATCTTTGTGTTATCTGTCCATTATCTATTTTATGGGATGCACTCATGCAAGCATCGAACTCATTTTACTCTGAATAAGTTTAGCTTGGTGCTTGCTGCGAGTTTTCAATCATACTGAACAATTTGGATGAATCTGTTATACTCAAATTCTGCTATTCTCATATTTCCTCATGCATTAGCCTGTGGATTCTGCAAACAATTTAGGTATCGAATTTGTAGATTGCCATCTGCGAGATGCTTGTGTTTTGACCAGGCAATATCTGCAGCTGGGTATACGTTGAACTGAACTCCGCAGCTTCAGTACGCCCCTACTCAATCTGGTCTCACCATAACCGGTCTGAGATGACCCAAGTGAGTAATGGGCCAAGTTTCAAAAATCAAAAGCACAAAAGGACTACAGAAAGTCTGGCACTGATATAACTGAAACCAAGGTTGCGTGCTTGCTTTCAGTCGGTCCATAAGGACCATGACGTTGAACCCAGAACTCGGTTCTGCACATTGGACTCACCAACCTCGTTCAAAGCTTGAGTGGATTGGAATGGAATTCCTCTGGAATTTAAACTCCAGCTTGTTTAAATTATATTGATCATGCATCCTTCTCAATTATCTCTGTATCAAAATATGGCTTTGCCATATTGCAAATTTTATTGAACAGAACATATTTTCCTTCTTACCCACCAAACAAGGGTTGAAAAAAAATCTAGTCCATCCCATTTTACTACTATACTACTACTAGTACTACTTGGTTCTACAAACAAACTAAAAAGAGTAACTCCACAATGATACGTCAGCATAAACTTCATCTCCGCTGGACCCACGACGTGGTGGTGGCAACAACATGCCTTCTGCCATATTTGATAGCAAACCAGGCATTCCAAAATCCGCCTCCTCATCCATATGAAACGTATTCTCCGCCCCCGTCTCCATCACCGATGCAGACGTCTCCTCCTCCATCGCGTTTCCCCTACCATCGAACTCCAAGGGCCGGAACGCCTGTGCGGCCTCTGCAGCCGCCTTCTGGATGTCCTTTGCGTTGCTCGAGGCCGGCACAGGCAACCGCCATGCAGAGTCGGCAAAGTTGAGGCAGGCTGAGCGGCCCCTCAAGGCTATCGCGGCCACGTCGTGCGCACGCGCCGCCATCTCAGGGGTGGGGAAGGTACCAAGCCATATCCTGGATGTCTTGTTGGGCTCCCTCACCTCGCACACCCACTTTCCCGAGTTCCTCCTCCGGACCCCACGGTACACCGGGTGTCGTGTCTCCCGGAACTTCTTCCGACCCGCCCGCTTCTTCGGGTTTCTCGACGCTAGCAGCACCTCCTCGTCCGAGAAGTTGGTGGGGCGACCGCTTCCGTTGTGGGAGATAGGTGACCCGTAATCCGACCCGCAAGAGTTCGAATCATAGTATTGAGTAATGAAAAGATCCATATAAGTAGGTAGACAGTAGACACACTTGAATGGAATAGTATATATATTGCGAACACTGAAAACTTTCTAATGAACTTTATATGCTTTTTTGGGTACCGAAAATGGATTTGGTGTTAATCATATGAATGGAATGGATAAATATATGCGGGTTTGCATATCAAAGAACACGGAGTATGGTAAGGAGCCAGCCTGGTTTTCCACGGTTTTTACATACTGACTGTTTTAACAGATCGTTTTCTCTAAAAAGTGGGACTGGTACCAGCTGGTATATTAGACAAGTTGCCAGGGTATCACGTACTGACACGTGTGATTTTGACTTTCTTTGTCTGTTTGACTGACGGCTTGTGTATCTTGTACTGAACTAAATGAACCTGTAGCTATCATTTTCACCTGTTTCAGTACAAAGAGACAAATTACTCGCCGATTATACTCTTCTTCAGCGACGAGTCTATGTAATGCAGCTATCTTTTTCTTATACTGATCTCTTGTTTTTTTTTTATAATTTTATAAAAAAAAATCATGCTCTTTTTATTGAAATGGTAATTTTATTATTTCATTGTAATTGTTACATTTTGACAGTTTTAATCATATCAATGTTGATAAAAAAAGATAAATATAATTACTAAATTAATCACAAGCATATTTAAGTTCCTACCATTCCTTACTAAATTAATCACAAAAACTGAAAGGTTGCATAAAAAAAATAAGTTTTGAGGCAATTCTTAGAATAACTTTTTATAAAAAAAATTATGTATCTCAAATTAAATAAAAAAATAAGAAGTTGACAAATAAGATGGGATGGTGATTGTGCCTTAAATGTATTTATTTATTTGAAAAAATCGGCGATCAATTGAGGCTTCAATAATGTTCGCGATTTTTAAAACACGGTTGACAGTTAATCCAACTGTTCAGAAAGGTTTGGGTTGGGGTGGGGGGTTTTGCCGCGCCTACGCGTTGACCACGTGGCTGAAGCAGCACCTCACTCATACCACAATATTTTCTTTATTTTATTATATCCCATACGGATATATGTTTCTCTATTGGGTCCCACTTGTACACATTTTTTAAAATAAATTAATGAGATTATGGTTGGAAGTAACTGAAGGAAGTTGGAGAGGAAAGTGAGGGAGTCCACAGCAAGAGTCGAATCCTAGCTAATTCCGTGTATGGGACAGTAGAGATTTTTCTTTTCCTTAGCAGGGTCGTTTTCCTATCCAAAACACAAACACCGCTGGAATTTGCTTAATTGGTATGGTGGTGACCTCACGAGAAAGTGAGAAATTTGAAATTAAAATTGAATTGAAATAAAATTATATTTTTTAATATTAAAATAATTAAAAAATATAATTTTATTTTAATTTCAATTCCAAACATCCAAATATAATGTAATTATTTTAGTTGTAAACTCGTATAAATTGCTTATCTAGAAAAAGAAAAATAACTTATTTCCATTTGTATATATCGATGGACCCAAAAAAAAATTTAGACTTAGATGAAAATATTACCCGTAAGTTACACTTTTTATTCTCATTTCTATTTGGAGCAATTTAAACTTTCAATTAAAAATTTAATGCAATGAATATCCCAAATCAATTTTCTGATAAACTTAAATATGCGAGAAACACATGCTTCATTTAAACTCTAAAACTCATCCTAATAAATAATTAGATGAAAAAAGTTAAAAAAATTTAAAACTAAAATGGAACCAAATGACACTATTGTCCTTTTATAACAAAATGGTCTCATTTTAAGTTAGTTAAGTTTCTAATTAATTCTATTTTTTGATGGTAATATCACTTAGATTAAGACTTTTTTAGTAATATATAGCTTTATTTGTTCTACAATAGTACGAAATAATTTTTTTTATTTGAACACGTTAATCTCGTGGAAATCTATCAAGGAGACCAGTTTGTTATAAAAGAACATTATTATCATTCAGTTCTATTTTAATTTTATACTTTTTTTCTATCAAACTACTGATTTATAATAGATTTTAAGGTTTAAATAAAGCACATGAATCTCACATGTTTAATCTTGTTGAAAAATTAATTGGAAGATATTCATTGCATCTAATTTTTAATTGGGGTTTAAATTGCTTAAAATAAAAGTGATGGTAAAAAGTGCAACTTACTCATCTATTGGGGGTAATATTTTCATTTAAGCCTAATTTTTTCCATGAGTCGATCAATGTATACAAATGGAAGTAAGTTGTTTCTCCTCTTTCTAGATAAACAACCTATACAAGTAATAGTATGGTCCAAGTTCACATCTAAAACAATTACATTACGTTTGGTTGTTTGAAATTGAAGCTTTAAATTAGAATTGAGGTGAAAACATGATTTCTTTCAATTACTTTAATATTAAAATATATATATATATATATATATATATATATATATATATATATATATTCTCTTCAATTTCAATTTCAAATTTTAATTCAAAACAACCAAACATAATTAATGGTTTCAAATTTCTCACTTTCTCCTCACTAGTAGCAACAGAGATTAAAAAGCTATTGGAAATGTTATAGAATCAATTTTGTAACGTTTTTTATTTGAGGTCAAAAACATAATCGCATGAATGGAGTTTTGAATAAAGTTTTTGTCTATTAATAGCTTTGAGTCGATCGGCTCAATCAACGGGCCAATCGACCCGTTCATAAAAATAATTAGCCTGTTAACCAAACTGATCGACTTGTTGACAAAAATGATTGGCCCGTTGACCGAACCATTTGACCTATTGACAAAACTAATCGTTCCAAGATATGAGCTAATTGGTTCAATGATTCTAAACAGTTTTTGGGTCGGATTTTTTTTAATTTTAACGGGGTTTTAGGCATAATTGGGTTGGTTTGGGGGCTTTTAGGCCTTAGGTTGGGTTTTTAATTAGATCTTATTCAAAACACAATCTCAGTTCTAATTTTCTCCAAATCCAAGCATTTTCATACTGAATTTTTATCATTGAGTTCCACACGTAGTCCATTCTAGGATTTAGAATGAAACTGGGGGTGTCTACTAGCATTAACATCGAATCACTGAAGTTTGAAACTATGGAATCCATATTAGGTTTTTATAGTAGAGCCGCACCCTTCCTTTATTGCCTTCGCTTCCATCGGTGGCTCATGTTTGCAAGGCAGTTACCCTATTTCATGAGGCAATTTTCCTCTCTATGTTCCACAATGAAAACAAACAACATTGATGCCTTCAAATTCAACATTTTGTATGATACAAGTAACATGAACCTTAACAACTAAAGGCTCGCAAAGATCAATCTCAACACACTACAAAAAAATTGATTTCGTTGCTAAAAAGTTTTCGCAATGACTTTTTATCGTTGCGGCGGCGCTTGGTACATAAAGTATTTTGCAACAATAAAGTAGTCGTTGCCATAGCTAATTATTTGCAACGACAATGAGTCGTTGCAAAATGTCGTTGCAAAATAATTATTGTTGTCAATAGTTACTAATAAAAAAAGAATCGGTTCAAATTGACAACGAAAAAGGATGTTACAAAATATTTTTTGCAACGAAAATTTGTCATTAAAGAAAACTCTTAAGCAACAACCACATGTCAATTGTGAACCAATTTTAGGCAACGACAAATCGTCGTTGCGTATTAACTTTAGGCAATGAATTTGTCATATTGTTGTTGCGAATTAACTTTAGGTAACGACAACACGTAGTTGGGGACTAATTTTAGGCAATGACAGTGCGTCGTTGCGATACAGTTTTAGACAATACTCGCGAATCCCTTTTGAAATAGGTTTAAAGCGTCGTTGCTAAATAGGTTTGATTTATTAAATCAGAACAATTTATATTGTTTATACATAATTAATCATCGATATTTCTATACTAAAAAATACTTTTTAAAATATAGATACAAAATTTTTAACAAGTTTTTACAAGTCAAGAGATATAATTAATCAGTAGTTCAAAATAAAAGCAAGAGAAGTTTAGTATTGACAAATCAAGTTTTCTCTACATATAGCGCATAGTATTCAAATTTGAAGTAGTCAGTAGTGCAAAGAGTATAAGTTGCTTCCAATGATTGACTTCACTCTTGTTGAAATTTAGTTGGCTGATTCCTTTGTAGTCGTTCTGTTCACCTAGATTTTCGATAACTTTCATCACATTTTCCCTATGAACATCTAAATTTGATACATATCGAGAATTTGATCATCTTCATATCCATCTGTTCACAAAATTTAACTTGCAAAATGGGTAACCATTACATTAATCAATGAAACATTCTTTAGTAATACATTTTACTATAATGAATTAGGATTAGAAATGGTGCAACCTGTGCTAATTTTTTTACCTCTCTAGAATAAATCCCAGCATGTGCTCTGCTGCAAAAACAGGGGTAGGCATTAAACAATCCGGTACGCGTCATCCTTTCAACCTCTACCCATGATCATATTTAGTTTATCAAGCCATCTTAACTAATACGCTAAAAGCGAAAAACCTTAACTTTATTTAAATTGTAAATTAATCTCAGGCTCCTTTCTCCATACAATAACAATCAATTTAACTCTTAACATCACCTTAGTGTCTCTTAATTTCTCAATTTTGAAATAAAATACATTACTTGTATGGATGAAACACAAAAAGACAGATGTGAATCCAATTGATGGCTGACATACACCATATGAATTACCATTACCGTACTCAGTCAAGGCTTTACCAGAACAGAAAATACTATTCTGATAGCAAAAGGATCATATAAAACAGACATGATTTGGAAATAACTACACACCTGTCAAGAAATTGCAACCGTTCACCAATTTTATGACCCACATCATCAATTTCCTTCTCAAGGTTGCTGAGAATAACATCAACCTTCAGTATTGCAAAGGATGCAAAAGAGTTAGCACAATGTTAAGTGCACAGAATAGAGAAAGAGGAACTGAAAAGATGCTTGATTAGCCTTACTCTTTCCCTGCTGAAGAAACTTTGTCAGCTTCAGCCACCTCATCAGCATGGTCACTTTCCTCTCGGACAGCTCTATATGCTTTCATGGCATCCTTTTCACCATCCACGTCCTCTCTCTCTCTCGTTCTATTATAAAATTCCACCAGGAAACATGAAGGCATGAGATATGAGCTAGAAATAAGTAGGTTACCAATAGATTTACAAAGACGAAAGAGACACTGAGTAGAACATATGCATAACATAAATCATATTAATCTTCTTACAAGCGTAAAAGTATCAAGTCACAGATACAGAAAACTGCGTATAAGAGAAGAGTCAGCTGATACTCAAACAGAGGACAATTATTGATTAGTCAAATATCCGATAACAATGTCCATAACAAAGTTCATTTGCTCTAATAAGGTTCTAAAAGGGCAACTGGACGTTTGAAACCTTACACGGACCCAGATAAGTTGCATATACTTAATTCATCACATATGTTTTTCGCAATTAACAAAATTAGGTAGGAGAAAGCTCACCTTGTAATTTCTCAGCCTTCAGCCTCAAAATCTTTTGGAGAGACGAGCTTCTTTTATGGATCGATATCACTACCAAGCTGTTGTTCTCCAAAAGACCATTTTAGTGATTCTACTAACTTTTCTCTAAAATTGAACTCTAAACCCAAATGAAATTAGATATGGTTTTTAATTAAAAGAAAAATAAAAAAAAAATCAAAACACGGATTATTTTATTGAATTTATTTTATGTCTCATTTAATAGATTAACGCTCTATATCTCCATCTATTAGTTATAAAGTTTTTATTTTATGCATAAAAGCTTTGTAGGTTCAAAGATTTGATCTCACGAATTTGAGAGTATTGCTATTTGGTTTTGATTGGAAAAGGAACGTGGGTTTATACGTACAACTAATATATGATCAGCAGAGATTAGGGGAAAAAAGGAACAGAGATTAGCTTTTTTGCCTTGATAGTGAAAAAAAATTATAAAAAAAGTGAAACACTTTTGAGGATGAGAAACATTTCGTACTATAATTAAAGCGTACTACAGTGGTTAATACTCCTATGACCTATCAAGGGTCCTGATTTGTGAACAAGGACAATGATATTGTTGGAGACCACATAAAATAAGAGTGTCTTCACTGTTTGTCTTTAATTACCAAGAGTAGCTAGGCTAACAAGGTACTAGGAGAGACTAGTAGCTCACACTCAGACATTCTTGACATTATTATAGCAGCTTTAATACCAGCCACTAACCCAAATCTAAGAACCTCAACATCAGCGATAGATAAGTTCTTCTTTTTTAAGGATAACTCCATAGACATTGTCCATCAGAATTCTCAGGCGAGTCATCCGATGGCGGCGAGTTAATCCTCGGCGGGCTTACGAGCATCCCCTCTGCCATGTCCTTTAGCAAACTCGGCATATTTAGCATTGCTTCCTCGTCAACGAACTCCACGCAACTACTTGACGTGGCTTCATTTCCGGGTCCAACGGGGTCATGCTTACGTTGCATCATGGCGGCTGCGTTGGCGGCTGCTGCCTGTATGTCGGTCGCTGACTTGGAAGAAGGCAACGGGTAATGGAAGATCATGTATGGGAAGTTGAGAGCAGTGTCGGGGCCTTTCAGGGTAAGCGCAGCCACGTCATAGGCCGCTGCCGCCATTTCCGGGATCGGGTACGTACCAAGCCATATGCGTGTGGTCTTACGTGGCTCGCGGATTTCGGATACCCATTTCCCGCTACGACTCCGGATCCCCCTGTAATTGGAGTGCCTCCCCGTAGCCGATGAGCCGCCTGGGGAGTTAAGTGGTGTTGGCGATGGGTTGTGTGAGGAGGAGCCCTGGTTTGGGTGGTAAGGGAGTTGTAGTATATTGTTAATCTGTTGGTGTTGACGTGGCACGTTACAATAGGTAGGGGTAGGAGGATTATTATTATCAGCCATAAATATTAATATGCATAAACATGTGTATAAGTTAAGTAGTACTATCTGCAATGTAACAAATTGGGGATATAAACATATATGTTGTTGGATTGGGTAAATGAGGGTAACTAAATTAATGGGAAAATGCGGGTGGGGGGGGGGGAGGGGGAGGAGTTCGCGGAGGGACTTTTTTTTTTTAAAAAAAAAATTATTTTATGCAGGTTGCACTAATAATTTTGTCTCTCGATCTCTACTCTTTACTGTGTGTTTGTGAGGGAGAAAGAGATGGAGATATGTAAAGACATTTTTATTGTTACAGTTCACACACGTATTAATTATGCGCAAACTAATGACTAATTAGCTGTAATTAATTAACTTTTTTAATTAATGCATTTCAGTTTTTTGAATTGAAACTTTGCTTCTCATTGTTGGTGATCAATGATCACAATTTTTTTTTAATTTTTTTTAATTTTATCATCATAGCTACCACTCACATGCAGTACCCTTGCTTAGAATATCCCTTTAATGAAGAGGTATTTGTTGTCGTTAGGGGTAGAACCAAATCATGAATGGAAGGACATAACAGTTCTAGATATAGGACCTTTCTTGAAAATTTTACGGAATCCAATTACTGTCAATAGAAAGTTATATTTCGTTTTAATATTGTGAAAAAAGTATGTACAAGTAGGTGCTTGTTTCGTCCCAAAGTTTTATTCAAAACTATATTTTCAAACAAAATGACATGAAAATGGGACCATATGAAAGAGTAAAGTGTTCCCTTTGTCATATACATTACTATCGCTAAAGTTGCTCACACGTATGACACTTAAGACTAAATTAATTAAATACTTATAACTATCCTCTATTGATCTTTACATGTCGCATATATATATATATATTTATACTATTAATAAAATCAAAACATTTTAAATATTTTTTTTGTTTTTATATAATTGGAATCCATATTTTTAATTGGGCTCTTAACTTTTAATTTCTTCAATTAGTAACATGTACTTTCTTAAAATAATCAATAAAGACCACATGTTAAAATTATTGTGACATTTTAACAAAAATTTGAACATGTGCAACTTATCACCGTTAATAATAACATAAGAATCCATTATATGCATTAAATCACTAATTTGATCAATTGAATATCACATACATGATGTTTGCGATATCCTGTTATTCCGGTAACACTACAGTGATCTCAACACACCAACTTGTGCAAGATCGTCCGCTAAGGTTCCTCCTCTCCTTACTCTTTATGTTCCGTATGATAACTTTATAATGGAAAAAACTCATCTGGTTAAGAGAAGAGAGGACCTAGCTCATATTTATAATAAACTTAATAGGCTACCCATTACAGCCCATTAAGTTTGTCAAGCCCACATCACTACCAACTACATCTAAGTCTATTAGATGTAGCTAATCCACCTATGAGATCATGTGGATGTTAGACCCATAAAGTCCATCTCAAGAACTCAACCTAGTCCATTTTCTAAATACAAAGCCCTACAATGTAATGAACGCCTATTAGAAATATTATAATATTTTATATATTCTAACAATAACGTACACATGCACTCTTTGGATGAAAGAGATGAAATGATTGAGAATTCCATTATATATAAAAATAAAATTAATGCACATATTGTTGACTCTCTTGCAAAAACTCTTTACCTCTTTAATTCTGATGAGCATTTCAATCATTTCGTCTCGTCTAAACAAAATAGGCGTGGCCCTTGTGAATGGTCATATGCATTGCACATGTTCAAATTCTTATTAAATTCTAATAAGTGTTTTCATATTAGAATAATAAATAAATAATTAAAATAATATTAATGATATAAAAATAAAAAATAATGATAATTTAAGTTTAAATTAATTAATTTTTAACAAACTTTAATAATTTTATTAACTCTCTAGAACACATAAATTATAATTATAATTATAATTTTATAAACAGAATATATATTTATATATATTATATATAATTTTTTTTATTTTTTATATTATTGTAACTTGTGAGTGATTAATTAAATTATTTGTAGTTATTATTAAACTAGATTACATGTAATAAATATTTGTAAAGCGCAATGATATCATAACAAGAACAACTAACTCAATAGTTAAGGTTTTTATTCCTATTCATTTAGGCATTAGTTCAAGCCTTAAACTTGCAACGGAGCTTACACCTCGAAGCAAAAAGCGTACTCCCAAAAAACAATTACCTAAAATGTCTTGCCTCTGGGCATGCCCCAACCCAGAAAACGCCTTTAAAATCATTGATTCTAATAATGCTTACATAAAAGATCATTACTAGTCATTCTAGTGCAATATGATTGTAGATATTAGAAGTTATGACGTCCAAGTTGTAAATATGATAAAAGAATAGGACTTAATTTTGTAAAAAAAATATATTTTATTTAAGTGATATTATACAAGTAAAACGATACTGTATTTTTTTGGGGGTGAAAATGCTACTGTGACTTGATCACAACACTAACACATAACTTACATATAAACTTAAGTATTACTCCCGAAATGTTGGTCATAATTTGAAAAACACAAAGTTTAATACAATTGTGTTTTTTTTTCTTTCGAAAACACCCTTTGACTTGAACTGTTAATTATAAAAGGAAAAGATGGACTTGACGGCGAGACACAGTTCTACTGGCATTCTTGAAAAATTTTAAATTAGGCACGACCCCACAAGTTTTTAAAAACGCACTCTCCTTTTATTTATGTAATTATATGTGAAGGGCATATTTGAAACGGGCGGTTGGAGGACCAAAGTTAACAAGGGTTGTGTTTTTGGGGCTACAGGAGAGAAAATTTAATTTCAAAAATATTTCTACCTTAATGAAGTGGTAGAGAGTAGTTAGAGGTATTTTGATCCATGAAAGGTGTATGATTGAATTTACCCAATGAATGGTATGTAATAATTGTGATAAGTATATATGAATTTATTATTATTTTTTAAAGGTAAATGGTAATTGATGTGATAAATAAATGATATTATGGAATCAAGAGAAAATGAAAAGTGAGGTGAAACCAAGTAAAAGTGGAAGGTGAGATGGAACCGAGTGGATATTATGTTTCATTACATTGTATTGCATTGCATTTCTTTGCATGAATGATGAAGGTATTGATGAGATTGGTCCATTGGGAGGCACTTATTATGATTTGACCTATGAATGGCATATGATATAAATAGCTCGGTGAAAGACATAAAATGTCAGTTGTTGTAAATTGAAAACTATCGGAATGGATGTGAAATTTGAATGGCTAATCTTATATTGTCAGTGGATTAAGACATGGACCACGAAAAATGTGATAAATTAAGAATATTAATGTTGTTGTGACGATTTTTTTTATAAAAAAATAAGGAAATAAATCGGAAGTATACATAAAAAGTTGTATTTATAAGATATGACTTATATGATAAGGTTTGTAATTAAAGAATTATGTTCTCAATACGATTACCTCTAGTAATCTGATTTCTGACTGAGCTTTATAGCTCACCCATCTTTTTATTAACTATTCAAGAAAATGTCGGAAGGCTTGGTTTCAAGTTGAAAAAAATCTCTTGTAAGGTCTCAGTCCACTGCATCTTCGTCTCTTAGATCTTTATGATAGTTTAACTTTTAGTCTTGGTTTCATTTTTTTTAAAGTGTACAAGTAAATTGTAATTGATATGTGTTTGTATAAATTGTGATGTTGTAAAAAGATTGTTGTTTGATTGGTAACTTTTATATGTTGCATCTTGAATTAAGGTGCTCAGTACTAAAAGGCAATGAAGTCATTCCGAGTATTATGATGTAGTAAGATAAAATGTTTGTATGTTTTGTAAATTCTTGGTCTTAACCAAGATGTTTTGTATAAAGGTTAAAAGAAATATACTAGTGTATATACATGTGCTTTGATCATAGTTTGTGATACAAGGATCAGGATTTCAGGTTGTACTACAGGTTCAGGTACTCAATGCTTAAGGGTAATAATGTCGTTTCGAGTGGGATCTTTTCAATCCTTTCATGATGGGTCTTTACAATTACTATTCCTGTGATTTTTAGTAGACTTTCCCGGTTTAATGGTAACTCCCTCGATTCCGTGAGATCGGGACTATATTTGAGAATAATAAAGTTGTTATTTTGTCTCACTATTACTCAAAGTTACTAAGTAAAATTATCACTACAATTACATGTAGAACTATTAAAAAATTTCAAACTCTATCTTGTGGGAAGGATTTCTTAGCTAAACCGGATCTAAAACCAATACTTTAGACCAGCTCGAAACTCAACTAGTAATTTAAAAAAATTTCATTGGTAACATTATTTTTTTGGTTCAGCTCTTATATTGACGTTACTAATGAAGTTCTTCAAAATTATGAATGAAGTTTCGAGCTGGTCTAAAAAAATATTTAGACCCGATCTAGCTAGGTATTTTTGCTTGAGGGACCTATTTAGGAACTTAGAAGTCATTTTTTTTTCTCTCTATTTTAACACATATATTAAAGGAGTTTTCAAAAGCTTTGGGCTCTCCTTTGTCCCTCCCTTCGCCCATGTTTGGAAAACTAATAGCTTTTGTGTTCTATTTTGAGAAAATGGTCAAATAATTTGAGACATTCAATTTAAAAAAGGAAGATAAAAAATATGGGACAGAGAAAGTATTACCTTACCCACTTAAAGCGAGAAAAAAATATTCAATAAATTAGACAAATAACTCACATATGAATATAAGTAGAACCTAAAATATTATGGTCCAATGACCTACAAGATCTTGATTTTTGAGATATTAGAGAAAAAACAATAATATTTTAACACCCAATTTTGACATCTGAATAATAAACTAACAATTGATCAATATGTGTACAAGCTCTAATTGATCATTTTAGCTTCCAAAAATACTGTAGTGGGTGTTAAAGTGAATTATTAATTGGATTCAACCCAAACTAGATCAGGATCCTCTAGAGTTGAAAATTGTTTGTAATTGATGCAGTTCAAAATTGGTGGACCAAAATAGCCTCAAAGAGTCAAGCCTCTTATCACAAAGACAAGGGTAATTTGGTAAATAAATGATTTAATTTTTTTCACATTTGAAATTTTTTGATGATATTGGGACAACCGAAGGCCGAAAAAGTGCGGTATGATACTGTTGGAAAGCTCTGACTGATATTATCGAGTGGCACTTGGAAGCGCTGCCTTCTGTCGAGCCTTCCATCCTCACACGTCGTTGCCTATCCTGTTGCAAATGGAGGGAGTATTTTTTTAGATTTAATACTTTCCGATTAGTGATACTAGAAAGTGATACCACTAGAAACCCAAATTTTAAAGCGACGGATCCACCTTTTGTGGTTACCAACTGCTACTAAAGAGGAGGCCACACCAATACGTCCACGAGTGGCTGATGGTTCGTGCACAATTTTTTTTTTCTTTAATTTCGAACATGTAATTTTGATTTTATAAAAAAAAAAACTTTTACAGACGTGACAAAAGGATTCATATTTGAGTCTAAAAATGTGTGTTTCAATTCTAATATTTGATTTTTGATGATGTGACTATTAATCTTACCGTAAATTACAGATTGCAAACCTCTTTTTTTATTGATTTACTCCTACTTTGATGTATTAAGTAGGAATAAATCAATAAAACTGCAAACCTTATTTTTACTCTTCTATTTTTCACTCTTCAACTATTACGATTTGCACGTGTAAGTGAAAACCATTAATCTCCCACATTTCTTTTCAAATTTTTCTCAACTATTAAACATACCCTAAGAGTCTAGATTGCTCTCAAATGCTGAACTAGTTTAGAGTGGCATTCAATAGGAGTAAATCAATAAAACTACAAACCTTATTTTTGCTCTTCTATTTTTCACTTTTCAACTATTACGATTTGCACGTGTAAGTGAAAACCATTAATCTCCCACATTTCTTTTCAAATTTTTCTCAACTATTAAACATACCTTAAGAGTCTAGATTGCTCTCAAATGCTGAACTGGTTTAGAGTGGCATTCAATTGACACTATGTTCTCCATTCCCTTTCTTAATTTATAACATTTTTGCCTAACATCCATGACAAAATTAGCAATAATACCTTTTTTTGTAACCCGCTCTCAATGGGTAATATGGATAGAGGAAAGTTTCTTGCTTTTTTTTAGATGTAGCACGCATCTGTCTTAAGTTTGATCCATGAATTACATAATTCATTTATTACATACAAAAAACATGGACTTGGGAGCTCCATCTACCCTCTTCTATTGAAGTAAGAAATAAGTGTAACATTGAAGTGCCAAAACGAAGGTAAGTATATGCTTTTACAAAATAGTCTTACAATCAACAATAATCAGAAGTGCAGATTGTGTATTTATGGTTTTAAGACAAATACAAAATCCAAAAAGAGATCCAATTTGTAATGTTGTTTTAGTATAATGGTGGTAACTGGGATAGACCCAAGACATGCCCCAACTAGGTGGGAGAGTTAACGACTAAATTCATTTTTAATGGCTTTCTGATTGATGGATTGCCATGAACTATTAATGGCTGTCAAATATGTTGATTGTCTTCAATTAAAAAATTTGATTTTTTTCTTCTTTCCACATCTTAACTGTTAAAGGTGGAAACAATTTCCTTTCGGTGTCATGTGAAACAATTTTACCTTTCGGTGTCATGTGAAACAATTTTGACCATATGGACAGCTGCCCATGGAGACAGCACATTTCGGTGCCATGTGAAGCACTTTTGACCAAGTGGACAGCTAGTCATGAAGACAGCACCTTTCGGTGCCATGTAAGGTGGCCAAGTGGGAATTTGTTTTCTTTTAAAGACTGAGTCTATAAATAAATGTTAGGACATTGGGTTCTAATATGATCAACACTTGTGAGATAACATAAAAATAGTCTGAGAGAGTGTGAGAGTTACTACTTAGAAAAGAAAATTTGTTCCTTCTTTGTAAGTATTTTCTTGATTTTGTGAGAGAGTTGTTTCTCCTATTACAATAGAGATTAGACAATTGTCATCTCATTGTAATCAGAGAGAAGGAGTGGTAATCCCTATTTTACAATAGCGAAATCCTCCTACATTTGCCCATGGTTTTTTATCCCAATTTGTTCAGGGTTTTTCCAACGTAAAATATTTGTGTCTAGTTTATCTTCATTTTTCTCATTTCACTTTAGTTGTGTGTTAGCTTCGACCCGGTAATTTGTCCTAACGGTGGTATCAGAGCTATTGGTTGAGGGGTGTGAAGCAGATCGTTGTGAACGAGATGTCAACTACAACAAAGTTTGATGTTGAGAAGTTTAACGGGAGTAATTTCTCGTTATAGAAAATGAAGATTAAGGCAATTTTGAGGAAAGACAATTGTTTGGTAGCAATTTAAGAAAGGCCCACAGAGATCACTGACGACAGCAAGTGGAACGAGATAGACGACATCGCAATTACGATCTGTACTTAGCACTTGCCGATGGAGTGTTATCTAGTGTGGCAGAAAAGAAGACTGCAAAGGAGATTTGGGATACTATAATAAGACTGTACGAGGCCAAGTCACTACACAATAAGATCTTCTTAAATAGGAGACTTTACACTCTTTGATTGGCGGAATCCATGTCGGTGACCGACCACATCAACATTTTGAATACTTTATTTTTGCAACTCACATCGATGGGTTACACAATAAAGACATCTGAACGTGCGGAGATTCTACTACAAAGTCTACCTGACTCATATGATCAACTCATCATCAACTTGACGAACAACCTCCTCACGGACTATCTAGTCTTCGACGAAATTGTAGCTGCTGTTTTGGAAGAAGAAACCAGGTGCAAAAACAATGAAGACAGACAGGCAAGTTCGCAGCAAGCGGAAGCTTTGATGATGACGAGAGGAAGATCAACGGAACGTGGCCCCAGTGGGAGTCAGAATCATGGTAGATCGAAATCAAAAAGTAAGAAAAATTTCAAGTGCTACAACTGTGGCAAGAAAGGGCATGTCAAGAAAGATTGTTGGTACACAAAGAAGAGTGGAGTCTCTGAGTCATCAAATGCTCAAGAAAATGTGGCAAGTGCCTCAGATGATGGTGAAGTTCTATACAGCGAGGCAACAACGGTAGTTGGAGGCAGAAAGCAGTTCGCTGACGTCTGGTTACTAGACTCAGGAGCAACATGACATATGACATCTCAGAGAGAATGGTTCCATAAATATGAACCAATCTCAAGAGGTTCTGTACACATGGGTGATGATCATACTTTGGAGATCGCTGGTATTGGTACTATCAAGATAAAGATGTTTGATGGTACGATTTGCACTATTCAGGAGGTACGACATGTAAATGGCCTGAGAAAGAATATATTGTCTTCAGGGCAAATAGATAGTCTTGGATGCAAGACCCATGTCGAAAATGGGATCATGAAGATTATCAAAGGTGCGCTTATGGTTATGAAAGCAGAAAAGATCGTGACGAATCTATTCATGCTTAAAGGAGAAACACTGTAGGAAGCTGATGCGTGTGTCGCATCAACCAGCAAGGGAGAAGAGTCGACGATGATGTGGCATCTCAAACTAAGCCATATGTCAGAACAAGGTTTGAAGATTCTCTCTGAGAGAAAGCTGTTTCCTGGGCTCAAATCGGTAAATCTACCTTTCTGTAAGCATTATGTTACAAGTAAGCAGCATAAATTGAAGTTTAGCAGATCTGATGCTAGGAGTTAATGCATTCTAGATTTTATTCATTCTGATGTATGGGAATCACTGAAAATATCCCTAGGAAGAGCAAAGTACTTTGTATCTTTCATTGATGATTACTCCAGAAGATGTTGGGTGTATCCAATCAAGAAGAAGTCAGATGTATTTCTAGTATTCAAATACTTCAAAGCGCGGGTGGAACTTGAATCTGGGAAAAAGATCAAGTGCTTGAGGACAGATAATAGAAGAGAGTACACAGACGGCGAGTTTCTTGCTCTTTGTAAGCGGGAAAGTGTCAAACGATAGTTCACAGTCACATATACGCCTCAGCAAAATGGAGTGGCAGAGTGGATGAATAGAACTCTTACAGAAAGGATGAGAACTATGTTGAAGACTGTAGGTCAACCCAACTCTTTTTGGGCAGAAGCAGTCAAAACCGCTTGTTATGTGATAAATCGATCGCTATCAACAGCAATTAATTTAAAGACGTCGATGGAGATATAGACTGGTAAGCTAGCGAACTACTCTACTTTACATTCTTTTGGATATCCTGCATATGTGATGTACAATGCCCAAGAAAGAACGAACTTGAATCCTAAATCTATGAGGTGTATATTCTTGGGGTATACTGACGGAGTAAAGGGGTATCGCCTGTGGGATCCCACTACCCGCAAGGTTGTTGTTAACAGGGATGTGATCTTTGCAAAAGATCAACTACTACAAAAAGATGGAGACGATAGCACGTCGAAAGAGGTTTCAGAGACTACAACAATACAGGAGGAAAATAATCCGGTACAAGAAACTCCAGTTTCTACTGAAGCAACACCAGAGCACGAGGTACAAGAACCAGTCGAGTCCGAAGCTCCAGAAGCTTGCCGGTCAACTCGTGAGAGAAGGCTGCCAGCTTGGCATTCAGAGTTTGTCACTGAGAGCAATGTTGCATACTGTCTTTTAACGGAGAATGAAGAGCCCTTAACTTTCCAAGAAGCTACAAGTAGCTCAGATGTGTCTTTGTTGATGGCAGCAACGCAGGAAGAAATTGAAGCTCTACACAAGGACATGACTTAGGAACTGGTACCATTGCCATATGAGAAAAAAGCCATAGGTAACAAATGGGTCTACAAGATCAAGCGGGATAACAATGATCAAGTGGAACGGTTTCTTGCAAGACTGGTGGTAAAGGGATTCGCTCAGAAAGAAGGTATTGATTTCAATGAGATATTTTTCCCGGTGGTTCGGCTTACAACAATCAGATTAGTCATGGCTATGTGTGCTACGTTTGACTTACATCTGGAGCAGTTGGATGTGAAAACTGCATTCCTTCATGGAGAACTTGAAGAAGAAATCTATATGCGCCAAACAGAAGGTTTTGCTGAAACAGGAAATGAGAACTTGGTTTGCAGGTTGAACAAATCTCTATACGGTTTCAAATAGGCGTCGAGGTGTTGGTACAAGAGATTTAATTCCTTCATTATTAACCTTGGATACAACAGACTCAGTTCAGACCATTGTACGTACTTCAAAAGGTTTGATGGTGATAATGATTTTATTATCTTGTTGTTGTATGTGGATGACATGTTGGTAGCAGGCCCCAACAAAGATCAAATCCAAAAATTGAAGGCACAATTGGCTAGGGAGTTTTTTATGAAGGACTTAGGACCAACAAACAAGATTCTAGGGTGCAGATTCACCAAGACAGAAATAACAGGAAGATTTGGCTTTCCCAGAAGAACTACTTCAACAAGATCTTGCGACGTTTCAACATGCAAGATAGTAAGCTAATTTCTACCCCGCTTCCTATTAATTTCAAGTTATCCTTAAGTATGTGTCCTAGCAATGAAGGAGAGAGGAGAGAGATGTCTCGAGTACCGTATGCTTCAGCAGTGGGAAGTTTAATGTTTGCTATGATTTGTACAAGACCATACATTACACAAGTAGTGGGAGTGGTTAGTCGATTTATGGCGAATCCTGGTGGAAAGCATTGGAATACTGTGAAGAGGGTTCTGAGGTACATCAGAGGAACCTCAGATGCTGCATTATGTTACGGAGGATTAGATTTTACTGTCAGAGGCTATGTTGATTCAGATTTTGCAGGGGATCTCAATAAAAGCAAGTCTACTACAGGTTATGTGTTTACACTTGCAGGAGGAGCTGTAAGCTGGGTTTCTAAACTGCAAATGGTTATGGCTCTATCTACAACGGAAGCAGAATACATGGCGGCTACACAAACTTGCAATGAAGCAGTTTGGATACAAAGGTTGTTGGAAGAACTCGGGCACAAGTAGGAGAAGATTGTTCTGTTTTGTGACAGTCAGAGTGCCTTGCACATTGCAAGGAATCCAGCTTTTCATTCACGGACAAAGCACATAAGGGTTCAGTATCACTTCGCTTGAGAAGTAGTGGAAGAAGATAGTGTGGATATGCAGAAGATTCACACTGACGAGAACCTAACAGATGTTATGACCAAGCCGATCAACACTAACAAGTTTAAATGGTGTAGATCCTCATGTGGTCTAGCAGAAACGTAAGCAAGCATGGATTTGGCGAGGAAGGAAGCAAGAATAATAAGACTCACACTTAGTTTGATTATGTTGGAAATTCGTTACAAATGGTTAATTGTCTCCAAGTGGGAGATTGTTAAAGGTGGAAACAATTTTACCTTTCGGTGTCATGTGAAACAATTTTGGCCATATGGACAGCTGCCCATGGAGACAGCACATTTTGGTGCCATGTGAAGCACTTTTGGCCAAGTGGACAGCTGGTCATGAAGACATCACCTTTCGGTGCCATGTAGGGTGGCCAAGTGGGAATTTGTTTTCTTTTAAAGACTGAGTCTATAAATAGATGTTAGGACCTTGGGTTCTAATATGATCAACACTTGTGAGAGAACATAAAAATAGTCTGAGAGAGTGTGAGAGTTACTACTTAGAAAGGAAAATTTGTTCCTTCTTTGTAAGTAATATTTTATTGATTTTGTGAGAGAGTTGTTTCTTCTATTACAATAGAGATTAGACAATTGTCATCTTATTGTAATCAGAGAGAATGAGTGGTAATCCCTATTTTACAATAGTGAAATCCTCCTACACTTGCCCGTGGTTTTTTATCCCAATTTGTTCGGTGTTTTTCCACGTAAAATATTTGTATCCAGTTTATCTTCATTTTTCTCATTTCACTTTAGTTGTGTGTTAGTTTCGACCCGGTAATTTGTCCTAACATTAAGTTTAATTATTACAGAGTTCATTTCTCAGAGCTGGGATTATTTACACTTCCATTGATGGAGAGGTTGGTCAACAAATGCGTTCCAGTATGTTCTCGTTGACTGGGACTGGCTTTTTCGGTGCTGTTGGTCGTAGCATAAACTTGGGTAAGCTATTTCTTCTATATATATTTAATTGTGCCTGTGAAGGTGAGTGACTTATTCTTCGTGTAAATGACAGGAGGTCAAACCGCTGTAGCATTACGTCTACTTTTGGCACTTTTCTCATCAAAAATATCTTCTGATATCAACCGCCCTTTTCGGGATGAGGTAGTGGAATAAATAATCACCAAAGGTATCATTAGATGAAAAAAAGAAACGATCTAGAAACTTGCACCTCAAATTATGAAATCCTTTCTATCATTTGCAGTTCCGTGCTGCTTGAAAAGCGTCTGAAGAAGTTGGTGCTCAACTAGTTTTGGGAAATCGACCTATTGAAATAACAGTATGCAAATGTGAAGTCATAAGTCATGCATTATATGTTTCATCCATGTTGAAGTAAAAGGAATTATATATATTTTGTCAACAATGGGCTATATATACTATGTCTACTTATCTCTGATTTAGAAGCTGGGTTATGTAATCTATTAAATAACAAAATATTGTCAGATCTGTTCTTGCAGCTTGAAAGGGCTTGGAATTCTCTAAAATGGATCGAGAAGCTTAATTTACTGATCTAATTAATTTGGGGGATAACATCATTTTCCGACATGTCCCTAAATGATTTCAAGGTTTTTTTTTTTGTTACAGATGTTTACTATCTTTTGGATAAATATTTGTTGAAACAATGACGCCTTGGTAGCAATCCTATCTTGGTATTGAAAATGTCTGTTAGAATATAAATTAAGTATAGAGTTTCCTAATTATAATACTAATAGAGTTTTGTAATTATATTACAATAATCTCTATCTACCATGTTACTTTGCCGGAACCGAATGCTAGTGATGGTAGCAACTTTCAGCTTTATGAGCCACTAAGTGTCCTGCAGCCTCTAGTACATGAACGAGATACTGTAAGCATATTTGAGCCAGAACAACCGTTTGAAACATGAAGCATCCCAAATTTAACCACAATAACTAGAAGGAAGAAACATTCATGCTCGAATGAGTTGAATTTTGTGATTTTTCTATCTTTATAACTCGCAGTGCATTATGACCAGTAATCACAACAGGATTTTTGTTGCCTTTTGGAATAACTGATATTAGTTCTGAAGGTCGCTTATGAAACAACTTGCTTATATTTCTGCTGCATTTTCAGTATCCAGCATGGTCTCTAAAGCGGAGCAAAGCTGTGAAAACTCCAAGACAGTGGTGGGACTGATCGGAAAGGGCCACATGAATGGTGTAATATACGTTTTAGTATCTCATCAGGGAAATCTCCTAAAGAGCTTGGTTAGGGAACCTGTTATTGGCATCTTGTTGTGGGCATGAATAGATAATGAACGATTTGAATCCTCTCGTTCATACGAACAATAAATAAAAAATATAAAACACAATATATTCAGGTTCACTTTAAAATAGAACTACAGAGTTTCACTATAATCAACCTTTCAAATCTCTCGTATTTTTGTGTGCTCAGTACATAGAGGATATTCATAACCAGCTTAAGACATCTGACTAAGGTTCTCATCCTGAGCTCAAGCTCAAACGGCCAAACAAAAAAACTCAGGTCCAAATCATATACAGAGCCTAGTGGCCACTGATAACGGGATCCGTGAAGTATACATCTAACTCTAACTGATAAAAGGTAAGTTTTAGAATATCAAATTATATTAGCATGTCAAAATTTCAAGTTAGGAAGAATTTTGAATCATATAGATTATATTCTTTTGTAAGACCCATTTTATTTTTTTATCAAATCCTGTAAGACGTGTACAAGTTGATTTGTCAATGTTTGTCCAAGTTCATCTCTTCATGTTATAGCCTCTGCTCTGCCTCTATTCCAAATAGGACTTGTAAAAAAGTGGAAACTAATTTTAGAAAGAAATCATATTTTTTTTCTTTTTGATTCAAAAAAAAAAAAAGAAAGAAATCATTCAAATAAGTAGCTATATTTTTTAATTTTCATCTCAATTCTGTCCTATCTATGTCCTTTTTTTTTTTTTCCTTTTTCATGTTGATTTCTAGAAAATGGAAGATAAGAACTCTCAAGCATTTAAGAGAATGAATCACTCAAAATTATTTGTTAGCTGATTGGGCTTCTAATAATCCTCCCGTGGGTTTAGAACTAAAATGATTGTCCTAATCTTTATTTGTTTTATTTTTTGGAGCCTAATCCTCTGTAAGGCAAGTTAGCCAAGAAGATACCCAGCTCCAGTTATCTTCCTCCTTCTTCTTTTTCATTTTTCAAAAAAAGGAATCCGAATATAATTCTTAAAAAGCTTGGAAGCAAAGAATAATAAAAAAGAACTCTTAAAAAGCTGCAAATTCTGGGAATCACATTTTAATTTTTATCCACAAATAGTCAAAATACAAACAATGAGACAACCAGATTATACATAATGAGTGAAAATCATTTCTTTTGCTTTCTTGGGCTAAAAGTTATATTAGGCTTTAAAACAGAATACCTTAGATTCTAAGGTGACTTGGAGAGAGACAGTGCCTTTTTTAATACAGATTTCATCATTTATGATATAAATATAGACTCTAGTCAACCTATTGGGACAACATAGTTATTTTAAGAAAAAAATCTTACATGGGGAATATTCGTTGGTTTCTAATGAAGTGGTTTCATTTCACAAACCATTGGCGGCACCTATTTTTTTTACTAAATCTGGTGTCTAATTTGGGTACAAAGGATAGATGGCAATGCATGCCTTTTTCCTTTTTTGAGAGTAATACGTACAAACGTCAATTCCTCAATGATTTAAAATGTGATTTAAGCCGGTTTTCACCATAAATACTGATGGATTCGTATTTATAAGGGAATCTAGCTCGAAGCCCGCAGGACTGGCTCAACAAGCGGTGTCCATTTAGTGGACACACGTGTTATCACTTCGCTAGGGTTTCTAGTCATAGACAGTGATTTTCCTCACGTGTGGTAGTCTTTTATCTATGGGATCGACCTTTATACGTTGTTAATTGTTAGTTTAAACCGTTATACAGTTAATTCATTAGTCACAATATGTGGTGTCATTTTTTCATTTCTTATAGTTTTACATGAATTTGACGTGTGGTAGTTTCTTATCTAAAATATCATATAAGGTGTACTTGTTAGTTAAACCGTTAGTTAAATTGTTAATCTCAATGCATGGTGTCGTTTTTATATGATTTTGATGTGTGGTAGTTTTCTATCTAAGATACTATACAGTTACACGTACACCATTAATTGTTAGTTGATATCGTTGGACTATAAAATCATTAGTCCAAATATGTGATGTCGTTATCCTTTTATAGCTTTCAAATGATTCTGAGTATATATTATTACCATTTACTTTATCGTATTTCGTTCTATATATCTAAAACCCAAATGCCAAATTATCACATTTTTTGTCCTAAGTAATTCATACTCTTATTAGTTTAATCTTTTATTTCTTTTTATTAATTGCGGTTATGAACGAATTATATATATATATATATATATATATATATAATAAGGAAAATATAAATATCATGGTTAAACTAGCAAATTCACATTGACTTTGAATGTTTAATTAAAGTGAAACATCTCTACATAGTTTTAATTCAACAATCATTCTATTAGGTTAATTCAACTTTCTAATCTATTCACTCATATAAATACTACTTCAAAATGCTAACCAACAAGAAATCTAGCTTAAATTTTATCGGATGTATTATTAACTCAATAATATTCAACCAAACACCTTTTATTGAATTAGCCAAAATTGTTGCTACATTAAGCAAAGTGTAAATATCGTTCAAATATATATGTTCAAAATAAAAGTAACAAAAACGTTAATTTCAGCAATATAATGTTGATTTTAAAGTCACGTTTTTTACTGATTAAATAAACACCTTATTAATATTTACGGTTTCAAATTTTGTTTAATTTAAATTACTATTAAAACAACTTGATTAAGAGGAGTTAGATAATGTTGATATATACTTAGTTAGAAAGATAAAATCAGTCCTAAACTGGAAAAATGGAAATCTAGGAAGGGGTATTTAAATAAAAGATTGTCAAATCTTCTTTAGAAACAAAAAACTCCTAATAGGAAGCTCTTATTTTTGGCAAATCACATTAAATGTTGGTTTAGATTTTTGACTTAATTAGATTATAATTCAAGGGGCTGAGTGCACGCATGTTGTTTTCATATAACATAATCCAATACTGTTTTATTGTTTTTTTCTTAAGAGTTGAAGAAACTGAAAGTAGAACACATAGTTAACCTCTTTGTCTGTTTTAACTATAAATAAACCACCCTTGTATCAATTGTAGCACATTGTTTGTCTTTATCCCCACCAGGTTTAGTATAAATCTTGGTCATTTGCAACTTTCAAAGTCATCTAAAATCATGGGCGGTGAAAGAATTGTAAGAGGAGACCGAAAAAACAAAGAAAGCGTTGTAGAAAGTCATCAATCTTTCAACAAAGCAAGCTCTATTTTAAGCATCACAGTCTTGGTTGTAGATGATGATTCTACATCTCTATCAATCGTTTCAGGATTGCTAAAGACATGGAAATACAAAGGTATATAGCAGAGTGACCTTTCTCATTAATATTTGTCGTTGTTTGTATATTATATCACGTTTTTACAGATTTTCACATTATAATTAACTTTTGAAAATGTTGTATGCATGTTATTTTGTTAGTTCTTTAAAAAGATTAGTTCCATTTTCAGCAATTTTTACTATATGAAATAGATTTGGTGTGAGCATCTAATTAAAGGTGTGGTTTGGATTTTCATTATTTAGCTTTCTATTATATGTATGGATGATTGATCTTTATGATCTCTTTATGACTAACAGTTGAAAGTTTCGCTCTGTCAGGTAGAGCTTGCTTTTTGATGTCCTTGACTGAATAAAATTATCTTTACCGTCTCAAAAAAAAAAAAAAACAGTTGAAATTTTGGGTTTTCCTTTTACAATGACATTTTTTGGGAAAAAAAAAATCATCCTTTTAATGAGTCTCATGTGTATTCTTTTTTCCAGTGTCATAATTGATGGATCAGCTTCTTCTTTTTTTTGAAAAAAAAAATGGCTTAAACAGCCAGGAATTATTACAATTGCCAGACTTGATAGATCTTCAAATCTTTGATTTCCATAAGGTTTTGTATTAATGGATTTTGAAGATCCTTTCCCTTTCCAGTCATTTTTGCTGAAATAAGATGCGAGAAATTCAAGTGATGTAATCTGAGGCGGTATATAATAAAATTAATTAATCCCTTTCTCTTTATAACCCATAAATAAAAAATTTATTTTCTTACAAGTTCTGGTTTTGTTCACCTTTTTCCTTTTACGGATTTTTTTACTGATAAAAAATCATTTTGTTATATATATGGTTATATAGTACTAATATATAATATGATTAGATAAGGCTTTGCACGCATGCCTGGATTTGTTTTCCTCCTATCTCTTTTATTTTAAGATTTTAAAAAAATACATCTCTTTTATTTTGATTTAATTTCCCCATTTTTTCAACCATATCTAATGGTTGCATCATAAGTTTTATGTTTCATGGATCTTCATGTGGTTAATCATTTAATATTTCAAAAGATTTCTTCCATCAAACAGATCTAATTCATAACATGTGTAGCGAAAATTTAACATAAGTAGTTTGGGTTTCAATAGATTTGTCTTTTTTTTGCTTTTAATACATCATTATTCATATTTTGGACACTAAAATGAAGCTTTATTTTTGTCTTGATCGAAAACGTAATTAGTTTTTTTTTAATTTATAATTTCTTGTTTTGTTTTTAGCGATTTTCCTATTTTCTTTACTGGATTAATGCTTCACTCATGCAAGCTCTTTGCTTCCATCTCTCTCTTATTAATTGATACGAGAAAAGTCTGTATTTATTCTGTTTTACCGTGACTAAAAAACCCTAGCTATGATCTTCGATCTGTTGTGTATTTTAAACACGTAGATAAAAAAAAAAAGGTAACAGTACTCATTCCATCTCTTAATGACAGTTTCTTCATCTATTTTCAAGTACGTAATTTTTTGTTCCAAATTTTTTTTTGATATTTTAAGATTTAATTATTATAGTTGACACCCTTAATTATAATAATAAAGATCAAAACAAAAAAATAAATTGAAAATAAAAAAGCAACGCACTCAAACGCAAACTATCATCGGAAAAAAGAGAGCATGTATACACCGGCAATCAAATAATCTTGAGGTATCTAATTTTTTTTTTTATTGATGATAATCTTTGTTGATGAATGTAGATCATCTGTGTCTATACCTCCTTAATTATCTTTTTTTCATTGATTTAAAAATATATTTTTTGTACTATGATTTAAAAATCTTTTAGAAAGCCTTTCAAACCCTTAGACGACATTGTTAATTTAATGTTGTATTTGCAAGTGTTATTATCATTTTCTACTTAATAAATTTGTTAAAAACATTTGGAAGATTTGCTAAGAAGATTTTTTTTTTCTTGGACTCATGGTCGGTCTCTAAATTGAAATTGCAGTTGCAACGGTTAAAACTTCAGTGGATGCTTTGTCTACTCTTCGGGTGCATTCAAACATTGACCTTGTAGTCACTGATCTCCATATGCCTGGAATGAATGGAATTGAGCTGCAAAAACAAATTGATGAAGAATTTAAGTTGCCAGTCGTTAGTAAGTATCCCTTTTATTAATTAACTAATTATTTCTTTCTTTCTCGTTTACTTTTCAATTAAACATAATCAACTAATTAAAATCATTTAAATCATTTCTTAACGAAAAAGATTAATTTTATTTATTTAAAAATTAATTCAAATTGTCATTTATATCACAATATATATATATATATATATATACATATTATGAATTCAAAAATAATATTAGGTAGCATTTTTAGGTTGCACGTATCATAGTCTTATCCAGTTCTTAATGAAGAGTTCATCATTATTTTTTTAACTACAAATTAATTCACTTTATGTGTATATTATGATAGTAGATAATGTTGTTACACTGATGTACATACTAACAATAGATAATGTTGATACATAACATATAATGTACATGAAAGTAAAATAGTAACTTATAGTGGTAAACAAGTTTTTCCTTTTACCATTTTTCTGCCATGTCATTAATTGGGGCTGGGTTAATTTTGGGTTATTCATTTATTTAATTTCTTTGTTACTCCTATATTTGGCTATTTGTAATTAATTTTTGTCTCTTTATACATGCAGTAATGTCCTCAGACGACAGTGAGAGTATGATATATAAGAGCTTGGCTAGTGGAGCTGCGTTTTATATAGTAAAACCAGTAAACCCAGCTGACCTGAAAAATGTCTGGCAGTATGCAATAGGATCTAAGAAAGGTAAATCTATTGTAATCGAGGAAATTCCTACTAGTTTATCATCCTCACTAAGGAGCAGTCAAGATCAGACAATCAGTGATACTCATTTGGAGGACATGAATTCTTCATCATCTGTTATCAACGAAGAGAGACGTGGTAGAATGGCTTGCAAGAGGAAGTCCCCACCAGAGAAGACAAGGGAGGAGGAGGAAGAAGAAGAAGAACATACCGTTGCCCCCAAAAGGGCCAAGGTGGTCTGGTGTAATTCTCTTCACAGTCGATTTCTACAAGCCATGAGACATATAGGCTTGGACAGTAAGATCTCTCTCTCTCTTCCCAATGTATATCTCATGAATTGATCAATCGATCATAGTTATTTATATATATTTATTCATTTCAATGTTTTTGATTCACGTTCGTATAGAGGCTGTTCCAAAGAAGATTCTGGAGTTCATGGACGTGCCAGGCTTGACAAGAGAAAATGTGGCAAGTCATTTGCAGGTTTGATTTCAATCAACTCTATATGTTTTTTTTATGAGTACGTAATGAGATTATCTAGATCTTTGAACCGACTAATATTTCAAGTACACGCAAACCATCTCATCCACGTATACTAGTTATAAATAAAACTTAGATAAAATCCGTTCAGAAGGAAATAGCAACTTGACGATCTACATAAATTTATATATCAAAAATGAAGGAACAAAAGATAGAAAATAAGAAAGGTAAAAAAAAAGGGTAGCCATGATCTTTCTTGTTTGGATGAATGAATGAAAATTATAACTATATTGTGTGTAATTAGTCTCACATGGTAATTACAGAATTGATAATGACAGTGACAACTTTGAACTGGTGTAATTTACTTGGTCACTTTTCATTTATGGCAAGACAGATAATCACTAAGCACACACTGACCTGTATAAGTTGAATCTATCTATGTTATATACATTACTAGAAAGGAAAGTAAAACTAAGTACAACATTAAACATTCAAAAATTCTTATCTAAATTATCATATGTGCATCTCATAACCAGACTGGAAAACAAAGGAGTAATATTTCTACCTTAAAAACTTCAATTTGCCATAATTGCAAAGGTGTAATTATTGTTCAAAATTTAGATGCTTAATTTCACAATGAAATATGAAATATGCAACGATAAATAAATCAATAATTGTATGTATATAAAAGATAATGGAAAAAAGGCATGAATTTATTGTTTAATGAAAATTTATGATAAACTTCTGTAAGAACATTAATTTTAAATAATGACTAGAAAGTATAAATAATAATTATGTTATTTAATTAGTATAATAAAAATGAAAAAAAAATATTTAATGTATTCATCTCTATATATATTTTTAATACTCCAGTACCTATTGTTCAAAATTTACAATGATTTTATTTGTAAATGAGAAAATATATGTGAATTTTGCAGAAGTATAGGATGTTCCTGAGACGGGTTGCAGAGAGAGGAATTGCTTCATCAAAGGTTTTGTCTGACAGAGCACTAAGGTCAAGCTTTGCAGTTGGGCATGCATCACTGCTGTTGAACAATCCCCAGAGTGAATATCTGAAATTCATGGATCCTCAGAGGCTGAGGACCACATTATTCCAACCACCTGCTGCTGGACTAGGAAGGAGCACTACTCTCTCAACTACTCTTGCTGCTCCTGCTGCTGCTACTGTCCCCGGACTGATGCTTCCTTGTCGTCAGGATCAAGCTTCAAGTAGCAAATCTGTATCTCAGCTTGGATACGGATCATCACATTCCAATTTATTGGGCGGACGTGCTGATTTCCATCAATCAATGCTAATTGGCAACACAAACTCTCTTTATAATCAAGTGAATCGCCCAACTTTCGGAATAGAATCAAACAACAACATTAATTTCGGAGGAAACTATTTGTCATCATATGGCCTTATGAATACTGCAAACCCTATGTCATCGGCAATGTACCAGAAACAAAGTACTCAAGCAACAAGGCCAGCTGTTCATCTCTATAACAGCGGAATTGTTGGCATCAATCAGTCCAACATAGGGACTAGCAACACCACTGGACCCTATGCTGGCATTAGGATCAATACCAATGGTGAGATCACTGAAGCCGGGCAAATGCGACCAAGTGGTGCAGCTGGCTTCGGATTCATGAATGGGATTCACAATGATAATATGATGCGTACTACTACTGTTGCGCCCCCTGGGAATAATTGGACTAATGCTTTTGGTTATAATTATTCAGCTCAACAACAAGCTGCTGCTGCTGCTTCTTCTACTACTGTTGGGTTTGAGAATATCAGTGCAAACCTATTTCAAGTCCAACCAACAGTACTTAATACTGTCAGCCAACAACAAAATTCTTCAATGTTGGCACCACAGCCACAGGAGCTTAATAATGGTGTGGGAGAAAATGACCTCAGTTCGTTTGGTCGGATGAATATTAATGCTTCCGATCACGACTTTGGTGACATCAATATTGATCCACTACTAAAATTTGCTGAAGTTAACCTTGATGACATTATTTTTGATCCAAACAACTATGAGTTCATTTTTCAGGTATATATATAAGCAAATATTATATACTCCTAGCTATAAGATTAATTTTTAAGGATTTCTTAAACATATTTATACTTTCTGTGAATTAAATTTTTATTTATTTATTTATTTTCATTATAACACATGCATTAATTAGTAATGCCGATATCTTCCTTATAACTGACCTCCATGATTTAATTTGGCGTGTGTAGAAACAAGGCGTCGGTGAAGGTGTAATGAATCCTGAGCTTCCTAATAGCTCGAACAATGTTGGAGAGAATCCTCTTCAAAATCCTGAAATCTCTAATGGATCAAACAATGTTGAAGAGAACCCTATGAATAATCAGCTTATGAATCCTCAAGTCCCAGATGCAACTTTTCCTGTTGAAGAGAATGCTCCTTGGAATGAACAAGCCCTTAGCCAGGCAAGTGCAATGTTAATTATTTACTTCATTTCTCGCTTTCATCTCATTATAATTAGTACCTTTTTGTTTTCTGTTTCTTCACGAATGAAAACTTCATTATTTTAGCTCACTTAAACTAAATAAATGTAAAACTTTATCATGTTAAAAATTATATAATATAATCTTGTTCATTATCTCTTTTTTTCATAAATTTATCTTCAAGACCCTAATGAATTACTTTTTGGTGAAATTACCCGCAAATTTCATACTATATGTGTCCAGCTTCAGAATGGTACCGGTGAACAAGTGATCAACCCTGCTGTTGATTTGGAGAACTATTATCCAATCTTTGACCAAAACTTTAATGAGGCAAGTCTTTTTCGTATTGATATCTTTCTTTCATATAGTATATCCTTTTTTTTCAGGAAAAAAAAAAGAACATTTGAAGAATCATCTTCCTTATCTTAGCTTTGAGAAACACACTTACACGTACTCTCCTCATAACCAAATTTGTTGTTATGTGTTTTAGCAACAAGGTAGAGGTCCTGGCGGAGATCTCATGAACTTTGGGTTCGATGGCTTGAATGCAATGGACAATATTATTGGCTCTTCAGAAAATGTGGCATCTGTCAATCAGGTATATATGTGATGTTACAAGTATAATAGAATAAACAGCTTCGTTTTATTAGTTGAAATTAATTCTTGCAATTAATTAAACTTTCATTACAGTTATTAATTAATTTGGTTTTGGTTTTGGTTTTGGTTGCAGGATTGGGGTGATGAGTACTTTATGGATTCCTTGTTCAATTCTGGTCCATATAACTGAGAGAATGGCATCTTTGCAAGGCATCTGAATCCAGTCATGAAGAAACTTTATATTCCTTAGCAGATTGGATTTAGATTTGATATATATCCCTATATATTTATGAACTTATGATAGTAGTTTGCTTTTGAACTTGAACTGCATGTGCGCAGTTGTTATGCTTTAATTTGGTTTGCTCGTAATTAATAATGGTTTGGACCTCATGGACCTTTTTTATGGTTAGTTTATATATATATGGTTTGTAAATACTCTCTCTCTCTCTCTCTTTCTCCCTCTAGCCCTCACTTTCCCTCTCTCTCCCCCTCTCTTTCTCCTTCTTCCCCTTGACCCTCTCTCTATCTCTCCCCTTCTCTCTTATCGGTCTCACTGTGGAAAGTTGAAGAGTAAATGATAGATATGGTGACACTTTGGTGTATTTGAATTTAAGAGGTATGTCCGGAAAGTCACCATAACCTTTATAAATAGAGATAAATTCTACTCTATTAAGATGGTTCCTATTTTGGTGTTTTTGGCTTTGTTAGCTTCTTATCGTACAATTTTCAATATTAATAACTTGAAGTTTGATGTCCAAAAAATGGTGCGATGACAAAATAATGTTATCACAACCGATTCAAGCACACTACTGTGAGAATGTGTAAATATATTGGATTGACCATAAGTTTAACATTGTAAATATATTCTAACAGTAGAAAATCACCCTTTAACTGCAACAACTTATAGGATGTTTTTGTTTGAATATATATATATATATACACGATTTGAGCTTTCAACAGTAGAGAACAGTTGATTTCTTTGTTTGATTTGTGTTTTATGCATGAGTTGTACGCTTTTCCTCCCGCTCCCTATCTCTCTCTCTTTTCATTGAGAAAGAGTCTATATAACCCAAAAATAATAGTCCTATTAGTTAATTATGAGTACTTTTAGGTGATGGGCTTATAGTGTATGAGTCGATTCAAGCACCTACTATGAGAATGTGTGAATATATTGGACTGGCAACAAGAGTAACATGTTACCTGAGCTTCTAACCGTAGGAATCGTTTCATTTTATTTGTATGATTTGTGATTTATGAGTTGTGTGCCTTCTCCTAACAAAGACAACAAGATTCTTGGTGTGTGTATATATATTTGTGATCCAATAAACTTAAAAAAATAATAATAACTAACATATTTAGAGGATGAGTCAATAATGTTATGGCGGAGTATATATTAATTAAGTTGTGGATACTGATTAACCTTAAAAACCCATAACATTGTAGCAAATAAACATTCAACAAAGACTGGACCATCTATCTTCAAAGTTAGAATTTTTTTAATCAAATTCTCTCATTCTCTCTCCTAATTTGTTTCTTATTTCAATCAAAGAAATTTGGATTCCATATGATATAAAAGGTATAAAATAATAAAATAAAATCTCTAAAATATTCAGAGTAATAAAAAAAAATAAAAAATAAATAGTAGTTAAACTTAAACTAGATTTTCAACAAATCGAACATATAATATCATGTTCTAAAAAATATAAAGAAAAGAAAACAAATGAGTTTCTACTACAATATTTATTTTCTATTCCCTTTGATAGATTTCCATTTAATATCACTATATTTACTACAAAACTCAACTTGTAAACATTGCAAAAATCAGACTAAATATATTTTCAATTTAATCAATAGTATAAAGCCAAATCAAATTTTCAATATATTGAATTTTTTAAACTGTACTCTAAATATATATAAAGAAAAGAATATGAGATTTTGTCACAAATTTAACTGTTTAATTTTCCCTGATAGATTAAATTTCAACAATACGATATTTTAGCATGCATATAAATATTAACGATCACATGTAAGTTTTAAATTGTGTCAGAAGTGGATTTTTTGTTACATAACACGTGGCTGAATATGGGACGCGTGGTGACAGATGGAGTGCTTCTAGCGGTAGTGTGATGCTTGTGATTGAAGTGGATCTAAGCTTGAAAAAGTGATCATCGCCTAGTGTCGCAAGGGTTCGCAACTATAGAAACAAGATCGCTGTCTACAACAACAATTCTACCCCCGTAGAATGCACTTCGCCATGGATTCTTTGGGAATAAAGTTCAGAGTCACCGCCAAAACATTTTTATTGCCAAGTCGAATCATTTGTTGCTATCTGTAGCAGCCTACAAAAAGCAATTGGAAAAAAGCCAAGGGAATAATGACAAGAGAAAGGATATAGTGCTACATCAATAAGCCAATACAGCAGTATGCGAAATGATAGTAATTTAAAGACGACAATAAGTAAAATGCTTAAGAGCAAAGATTGAACAACAAATGAGATTCAATAACAAGGAGGCCTATGTGTGAGAGTGGAGTGAGGAGAAGAAGATTAATTCAATGCTGGGGAATGCACAAAAGATAATGGGACCAGCTTTTAATAATAACAGTGAAATATGGTACATCATAAGTAATAGTGATCTCCTTAGCAAATGTGCAAAACGCATTCATAATAATGGTGAAACACGACTTACTGGTAGTTAGGGATCATAAAAAGAAACACGAGGTACCAATAAAGTGCTTTTAATAATAATAGTGAGAGATGGTACCTCTTGTCAAATAGATGAGTTGCTCTTTACTCTTAAGTCCGTTTAGATTTTGAATAATATATATATATATATATATGTTTGGCACTTGAGAAAACCAAATGTGTTTAGTTCCTTGATTATTGTTTTGAATCAAAAGTATCCGAGTGGTTTGAAAATCTGAGATCAAATTCTTAAACCACAACTCTTATGAATAAAGATAGATGGTGTGATGTAAATTATGTTTCCATCTTTCTAAATACTACACCTTTTTTAGAGACCAAATCTAAAGTATTACAACTAGATTTTCTCCTTAAAAGGATGGATATTATTTCCTAAAAAAGAAAAACAAACACAAAAGAAAAGAAAAAATGGCCCAATATCCTTTTCCTAGATAACAAGAGAAGATATTTCACCTAAATTAAAAACATGAGAAGATTTTTGACATATAATAGTAATTAATGAACTTGTATCATGATAGTGTGGATATCAATGTCCGTAATTATCGTTGATATGATGTATATATTTAATTAAATCTTAACATTGAATTGTAATGGACACTATAAAGCTATCCTTACTTCATTGTGTATCTATCATGTAGCTATTACTAGCATAGACCCTATGTAGCCGTGTGATGTTTGAGATTTAAATTCACATAAAATTAAATAATATCATCATAATGTTATTTCAAAAACATAATATACTATAATATATTTATGAAAAAGCATAATAAATCGTAATTACGTGATACTTGAGAAAGTTTTATTCTTTCCACTTAATTAATATAAATTCAATTGAAGTTGTATGGTCAAACTTAAATAAAAAAAATAAATGATATTGTTGAGTTTCCACTCAATTTTTTATAGGATCACCAAATATAGCTTAAGTAACTTTCAAGTCATCATATCTTGATCATTTCTAAATACCCTCTCTCTTGTTGTTGGGTTATGCATCACTGGATCTGCCCTTCAAAAGAATAGGATCTAAGTTTGTTCACATCACAAAATTTAACTGGCTTCAAACTTCGAAGACAAAAAAAAAAAAAAAAAAAGATACGTTTAACTTCCTTTTCAAGCATATGATTAATAGGTATAAAATCAAATGAGATTAGCATTCAAAATTGAAGTAATTAATGCAATACAAACATTAAGAAAATAATGGATAGATTTATGTCACTCGACGTTATTCTATAAAAAAATCAATTAGACCAAATGATCTCAATATGGATTATCGAATGATTGACAGATTATTGTGTTATATTCTTTGTTTTTTTATCAAAACCCCAATTTTTATCCAGAGATATACTATTGGAGAAAGAGGCTACAACTAGTATGGAGCGAGTTTTGGTTTGTGTTTTGACTATAATTATTAATTTTTTCAATATGTAAAAAAATCTAAAATTTATGATTGTATAATTAAAAATATAAAAAAATACACCAAGAAAGGAAAAAAAAAAAAAAGAAGAAGACAACATAGTATTTCCAAGAACCCTCTTTCTAGCTTTTCTTCTTGGAATTGATTGATCATATCATAGTGGAACGGGGCAGCGATGGGCTCTATGTTTGCTACTTTTCCGTTGCTTGGAGAGGTGCCATGGTGGAGAGGGACTGACAAGCGTAACAGGCCTATAGTTTAGTTTCATCTCAGAAAATAAACTAAACTCCATTATATATATGTACCTTAGTGCCCAGATTTCTTAACCAAAACTGGCAGTCAGCACCTCCTCGGCCATTGTACCAAGCATGTAAGGATTGATTTCGACAATTTTCTTCTCTGACTGTGGTATTGCAAATATTAGAGCAGATTGCTTTGTTTTGCTTATTAATATACAAAGATAACGAAAAAGAAATGAGACATCTGCTACTAAAAATATGTATCATCATGGAACATAGAACATCAATTAATAGTTGATACAAGCATAAATTAACTCAGGCTATGCCCAGGGCCATTTACAAAGTCCAAACTTTCATATATTCTCACAGTGAAACTCACTTTTTAATAGGTAAAACCACACACGACTAGATCTTTTAAAATGCATTCTCAATCAAGAGCAATCATACAGTACCTACAAGATTTTTCGAAAATCTATCAAAATAAGCAAATATTAAACAATAGTTTGGCACCATCGATATATGCTAGTAGTTGACTAAAGCCTGACTCACAATTTCCAAACAATTTATTTCCTTACATTTGAAATAAAGCAACCAAACTCACATCCAAATTAAGCTATTGAACAAAGTTGTAGTAAAAAACTTAGCCAATGCTTGTTAAATTTCAAAAAGGAAATAATTAGCCAACTGGAAATTCTCAAGTATAGCCTAACTCTAGTGTTTTTGATTTTGTGTGAGTTAAGATTTACAGCCAAACTCTTAAAAATTATTATAGTAGTATAAATTTAAACCCTGGTTTGAGCGTTATATACCTATGATCAGGAACCCTGACGGTGCTGTTGTAGGCGAGGAAGAAGAAAAAGAAGAGATGATGAGAGACGTGAGAGAGAGCAAAAATAACATTGTAACTTGTAAAGCACTGACTATAGCATTGTATACGGACAGTAGGGTGTGCAACAAGAAGCAGAAAACCGACCCAAATAACCACTTTTTCTCGGTTCGGTATTTTCGAAATTCTTCGTTTTCTTTTTCTTTTCAAAAATTCCAATATGGCAATCTCAATTCATGGGCAACTTTCCTTTCAAATCCTAAATTTCGAAAGGAAATAACTAGTAGCCGTTGGAACACTAAACCTCTCAAGACAAATACTCTCTAGCTACATATATATATATATATATATATATATATCTGAAACAATGACAGTACACAAATCTCTATTTAAATTTCTTATTCAGTAACGAAAGATTTGAGAGCATCTAAGATTTTCTTTTTTCTCAAGATTTGAACCATGAATCCCGGTCGCTGTGCTGCTTGTAAGTATTTGAGAAGGAAGTGCCCTCAAGATTGCATTTTCTCCCCTTATTTTCCTTCTAACAACCCTCAAAGATTTGCTTCAGTCCACAAAATCTATGGTGCTAGCAATGTTGGTAAGATACTTCAGGTAATCAAACTCATTATATATATTACAATAATCAAATATATGGTCCATATGGGTATTATTAATATTTAATACCCGTTACTACTATTTTTTTGGGTAAATCATTCAATGGTCAGTACTTGACCATAACCATAACTGATTCATAATATTTGTTATTTTCTTTTTGCAAGAACCAAAGTTTATTTTCTTTTGTTGTTAGATGCATAAATAAGAAAATTCATATAGGACACAAAAGTTTTGAACATACCAGAACACAAGTTAATTAATTACTGTACGTATATATTTTGTGTTAGATGCATAACTTTATGAGCCAAAGCTCATAATAATCATACCACAACACAAAAGCTTAATAGATTTGATTCAATCTCTATAGCATAAACATGCCTTTATTATGTCATCCACAAGTAGCTAATTTTTTAAAGAAAAAAAAAACTATGTTACCTTTGTATTATTTTCGAATTAGCTAGTCAAATTGTGAAATGACATATATGTTTTGTATTATAATTGTGACGATTTGTGTTGTGTCCAATATTACCATTCTTACATTATCCTAGTCATATTATCCATGGAACTATTTTGATATTGTTGACAATACGTTTGCTAATATTCTTGATTGACAAGTTTTTTTTGGGGAGAATGATTCAGCAACTGCCAGCCCATGTAAGAGGCCAAGCGGCAGATTCCTAGTATTTTGAGGCACAGTGTCGAATTGAAGATCCTGTCTATGGCTGTGTTGGGATAATCACTCTGTTGCACAATCAAATACCAAAGGCAGAGAACCAGCTAGCTCTGACTCAAGCAGAGATTGCTCTCCTTGCTTCCCATGCACACCACTCAGATCAACCCAGTTTCAACACTTCTTTGCCATAACCACAACAATGTAGCGTTGCCCAATTTGGTCTTTCCAATCAAACTTCTTATGGGATTAACTAACTAGACTATAATTGTCTCAAAAATTGCATTACACGAAACAAATAATGAAATAATATTGAATAAACTCTTGCATTTATAGTGCATATTGATTGTCCTTGTGAAATGCTTTTGCTTCTTGCATTTGAGCATTGTTAATGTATTATATGGGCTTAGTCCCACATTGGTTGTGTATAGCTTTGCTTCTCCTATTAGCTTATATAAATATGATAGCTCCCTTTGTAAGTAAATCACACCATTCAATACAATTCTTCTTTTTGTATTGTCTCACTTCCTCTCTTAAATTCAACATGGTATCAAAGCCATAATGGTTCTCAGTATTTTAAGAGTTTAGTATGCTCTGTGATTGCCACTATTAGTGGATCCTTCACATCAGAAAAACTTTTAGTATATCCTTTTCATACCTGTCGGGTCATCACTATAGTCGGAGTCTCATCGACATCATCTCCGCTGCCGCTCTTGTTTCAGAAACGCTGCTGCCACGTCAGCCCTAAAGGCCACATCAACGCCATCTCACTGCCACGTCAGTGCCACGTCACCTGTTGACATCACATCTGCTGCCGCTCCTGTTTCAGAAATGCTGCTGTCACGTCAGCCCTAAAAGCCACATTAACGCCACCTCACTGACACGTTAGTGCCATGTCACCCATTGACCACCACATCATCAGTTGATCGCCACATCACCGGTTTCTTGGAGGTTCACCTTCCTCTTTGTGCCTATGGCTGAATCGTACTTACCCCGGGTTATTACTACTGTTCTGGATTAATCTAATTATGTTGTGTGGGCTCAAGAAATGTCTGGTTTCCTCCGTGGACATAAATTGTGGCGTTACGTGACTGGAGATATCACTGAACCCAAGAAGAAAGACGATGAAGATGTTGACAAATATGTTGACCGTCTAGAGGACTGGGATAGTAAAAATCACCAGATTCTCACATGGTTTCGTGCCACTATTATCGCAGAAATCAAACTTCAATTTGGTACACTCCATACAGCTAAAGAAGCTTGGGATCTTCTCCAACACCGCTACACCAGGGCAGACATCTCAAATCGGTATCATCTTCTTTCCATCCTTCATAGCATGCACCAAGAACCTGGACAAACTATCAACAGCTTTCTATCTCAGATGACTGCTGTGTGGAACCAGTTAGCTCTCACTGAGCCAACTTGGGAATGCACAAAAGACGCCGATGTTCATGGAAAGTACCGAACTGAGACACGCATTATGCAATTCCTGATGGGCTTGAGAGAGGAATTTGAACCTGTAAGAGCTTCAATCCTACACCGAGGCGCAATACCTCCCTTAAACGACGTTCTTTCTGATCTACTCAGTGAGGAAACACGTCTCGCCACATTACAGGGATCTCATACAGATGTTGCCCTTACAGCACCCGTTGCTCTTGCCACACAAGCTGCCAAGACAAACTCATACCAGAAGCCCTTATATTGCAAGTATTTTCATTCACAAGGGAACCAATATCGCTCACGAGGCTCATACAATCGGTTCTATTCCAAGTCAAAGAATAATGCTGCTGTAGCCACTAATGCTACACCAACTTCATCCAGCTCTTCACCTGATTGGAGTGGTTTATGCACCATTCTTACCGAGGCTCTAACTAAAACTGGTAACAATATAGCCATGTCAGCTACACCAGGTACATCCAGATGGTATTTTGATTCTGCTTGTTGCAATCATATGACTTCTGATGCCTCCATATTTTCCTTTAAAACTTGTGATGAGCATGCACCTACTATTCACACTGCCAATGGATCAAATATGTTGGTCAGCCACACTGGACATGTTGACAGTTCTCATCTGTCTCTCCCTGACACATATTTGGTTCCTAATCTTACGCTTAACCTTATATCTGTTGGACAACTATGTGATCTTGGACTTGATTTGCATTTTTCTTCTACTGGTTGTCGTGTGCAGGACCTTCAGACAGGAAAACTCTTTGGAACCGGCTGTAAAGTTGGACGCCTCTTTGAGCTTACTCACCTCCAAGTCCCATCATCACCATCACCAAACCAATCAGCCGCATCCATCCCAGCACTCTCTCCTGTGGAATTGTGGCACTCTCGGTTAGGTCACACTTCATCCAGCCCTCTACGTTCTCTTATTTCTAGTGGTCAGTTAGGATCACTTCAGCATGAGTCTTTTCATTGTATTCATTGTCAACTTGCAAAACAATCAGCTTTACCTTTTAATGAGAGTCAGTCTGTTTCCCTTGCACTTTTTGATTTAGTACATTCTGACGTTTGGGGGCCTTCTCCTCATACATCCATGGGTGGTGCTCGTTATTTTGTTATATTTGTGGATAACTATTCTCATTATACTTGGTTGTTTCTTATGAAAAGCAGATCTGAACTCTTTCAAATATATTCTGATTTTTCTTCTATGGTTCAAACTCAATTCTCTCGGAATATCAAAATTTTTCGTTCAGATAATGCAATGGAATATAAAGACCGTGTTTTTCTAAACCTACTTCACAAAAATGGCACACTTCCCCACCGCTCGTGCCCTGGAACCTCCCAACAAAATGGACAAGCCGAACGCAAACATAGACATATTCTTGACACTGTTCGTGCTCTACTCATTTCGTCATCATGTCCTGAACGTTTCTGGGGTGATGCTGCCTTAACCGTAGTGTACACAATCAATCGTGTCCCTTCCGCTACAATCCAAAATCAGTCTCCATTCGAGCGTATTTTCGGTAAATCTCCTGATTACTCTAATCTCAGAGTCTTTGGTTGCGTTTGTTTTGTTCTTCTCAAACCATATGAACACAACAAATTACAACCAAGGGCTCATCTGTGTTGTTTCATTGGATATGGTATTGAACATAAGGGGTATCGGTGCTGGGATCCTATTTCTAAAACTCTTCGTATCTCTCGTCATGTCATTCTTTGGGAACATCAAATGTTCTCTTCGTTACAGTCATTTGACATGTCAACCATCACTAACTCCAGATTCTTTACTGATCCATCTATTGAGTTATTTCCTGAGAATCCAGTTTCAGGTACTGCTGAGTCCACCTCCGAATCACCAGCCGATATCACCCCTTCCGTTCCGGACCCTGCTCCAGCTCCAGAACCCTCAACTGACCTCACCTCTCCGACTCAATCGGTCGTACCCGAGGATATTCCTATGTCTGATGAGTCTGCACCAACTCCCTCTGAGAGCCATCCTCCAGATCACCCCCGCAGATCTACCAGGGTAACTCATCCCCCTTCTCATCTTGCTGATTACCATTGTGATTATCATTGTTTTTCCACTATACTTCATCTGCATGAGCCTCAATCCTATAAGGAGGCTAGTACTAATCCACTTTGGCATAAAGCAATGGATGAAGAACTTCAGGCCCTAGCTAAAACTCATACCTGGGATATTGTTGATCTGCCCCCTGGAAAAACTCCTATTGGGTGCAGATGGGTGTTTAAGATCAAGACACTTTCTGATGGTTCTATTGAACGATATAAAGCCCGACTTGTTGCTAAGGGATTTGCTCAGGAATATGGCATTGACTATGAAGAGACATTTGCTCCAGTGGCGAGGCTCACATCTGTCCGTACACTCCTTGATGTCGCCGCCATTCGAAGATGGACTCTATTTCAAATGGATGTCAAAAATGCATTTCTCAATGGGGATCTTCTTGAGGAAGTCTATATGCATACACCTCTCGGCTTGGATGCCCCTCGAAACAAAGTTTGTCGCCTTCGTCGTGCCCTATATGGTTTGAAACAAGCTCCACGTGCCTGGTTTGCCAAATTCAGCACTACCATTCATCAGTTTGGGTTCACACCGAGTGCTCATGATTCAGCTCTATTTATCCACCATACTACCAATGGTATTATCATTCTTTTACTATATGTGGATGATACGGTTATTACTGGAGATGATCTACATGGTATTTCTAAGCTCAAAAAGTTTCTCAGTGGCCAATTCGAGATGAAAGATCTTGGCGTGCTCACCTATTTTCTTGGCCTCGAAGTCTCATCTAATTCTGATGGATTTTTTCTCTCTCAGGCTAAATATGCCTCGGACCTCCTTTCCAAGGCTGGGATCACTGACTCAACCACTACCACTACTCCTCTAGAGCCGAATGTCAGACTTACCCCACTCGATGGTTCACCTCTTCAAGATGCCACTCTATATCGCCAACTGGTTGGAAGTCTTGTATATCTTACTGTCACTCGCCCTGACATTGCCTATGCCGTTCATCAGGTCAGTCGGTTCTTGTCCGCTCCTCGGACCACCCATTACTCGGCTGTTCTTCGCATTCTTAGGTACGTCAAGGGTACTTTATTTCATGGGCTTCATTTCTCAGCACAGTCTACCCCCGTTTCACATGCCTATTCTGATGTTGATTGGGCCGGAGACCCCACCGACAGACGTTCAACCACTGGTTACTGTTTCTTTTTGGGCAATTCTCTCATTTCCTGGCGTAGTAAGAAACAAACTGTGGTTGCTCGCTCCAGTACTGAAGCTGAATATCGTGCCATGGCTGATGCAACTCAAGAACTTCTCTGGCTTCGATGGCTACTCGCTGACATGGGTATCTCTTCTCCTGCTGCCACTATCCTACACTGTGACAACAGGAGTGCTATTCAGATCACTCACAATGATGTCTTCCACGAGCGTACAAAACACATCGAGAATGATATCCACTTCATCCGTGATCACATTCTCCAGAATACGGTTCGTCTACAATCCGTCAGTTCAGCTGATCAGACAGCTGACATTTTCACTAAGGCTCATCCACCCGGACGCTTTCACTCTCTGGTTTCCAAACTCAAGTTCACCTCCCACTTACCGCCTTGAGTTTGAGGGGGGATGTTAATGTATTATATGGGCTTAGTCCCACATTGGTTGTGTATAGCTTTGCTTCTCCTATTAGCTTATATAAATAGGATAGCTCCCTTTGTAAGTAAATCACACCATTCAATACAATTCTTCTTTTTGTATTGTCTCACTTCCTCTCTTAAATTCAACAAGCCTAACGGCTAAAATTTACAATTATCACGAACTTGACCTTTACGAAAGCATCCACAATTGAATAGGACTTCTAATTAACAAGATAAAATAAGACCTCAAAATAGAATGAAGCTAAGGTTTACATAACTTTCGCCATAATATTTTGGTACTCTCAATTTTGAGAGGAATTTTAGAATCAAGTTAAGTTCATCTTAATCTTTCAAATGTTTTTGGATGGATAAGATTTTACCATTAAATAAAAATAATGTCCTAAGAAGAATTTTGGTCCATTTTTTTTTTTTTACCGTCATTGAATATTCCTTGAGGGCAAGGTTTTATTGGTGCTAACTCAGTCCATTAGTGTGTCACTTAGGAACTTACCCAATGTCAAACGCCCATCTCTCAAGCCTTAATCATAAAGATATTTTTCCTGATTACTCTTTAACAACCGTTCATGCACACCAATTGGAATGTGGTGTGTGTTAATGTATATATATATATATATATATATATATACAATGTTTATGTTAGTCTCACATCTGTTAGAATGGAAAATATTCCCCTTAGGTTAGGCTATAAAAATGACACCTCCCTTGTAAGCAAATCACACCATTCAATACAATTCTCTTCCTCTTTTAAATTCAACTTGGTATCAGAGTCAGTTTCTTAGTGGTTCTTGGTATATCAAGAGTTGAGTATGCTCTGTGATTGCCACTATTAATGGATCTTTCACATCAAAAAGACTTCTTGTATATCATCTTCATACATGTCGGGTCATCACTATAGTCGGAGTCTCATTCTCCATCGACGTCATCTTAGCCACCGCTCCATCGACGTCATCTTAGCCACCGCTCCATCGACGTCACTATAATCGGAGTCTCATTCTCCATCAATGTCATCTCAGCTGCCGCTCCATCGACGTCACTATAATCGGAGTCTCATTCTCCATCTATATCATCTCAGCCGCCGCTCCATCGACGTCACTATAATCGGACTCTCATTCTCCATCGATATCATCTCAGCCGCCGCTCCATCGACGTCACTATAATCGGAGTCTTATTCTCCATCGATGTCACCTCAACCACCACTCCATCAGTCATTGGCCCCAGTCGGCTTTGCCAATTAGATGATTCAGTTCCATCATGTTCAGACCTAATCAGTCATTTCCTGATCAGTTCATTTCTTGCACACTATGGAGCATCTTGAGGTTTCATTACCCATTGCCATTGTTATGAAAGGACTCAACTACACTATTGGACTATTATCAATTTCTCCTGCAGATCAAACTGCTGATATCTTCACTACAATACGTCCTCTTGGATGCCTTCAAGATTTAGTTTCCAAACTCAAATTGGTCTCCATTTTACCATCTTGAGTTTGAAGGGGGCTGTTAATGTGTGTGTGTGTATATATATATATATATATATATATATATATATATATATATATATATATATATATATATATATATATATATATATGTGTGTGTGTGTGTGTGTGTGTGTGTGTGTGTGTATTAGTCTCACATTAGTTAGAATGGGAAACATTCCCTTTAGGTTAGGTTATGAATATAATACATCCCTTATAAACAAATCACACTATTCAATACAATTCTCTTCTCTTTGTATTATCTCACTTCTTCTCTTAAATTTAATAGTGTGAAAGTGCCCTACTAATAACATAATTAAATTTTCCCTATGGCTTTGTCTCCATAATAAAATTAAAAGCAAAGATATTCTTCACGTCAAAATTATTCCCGTTGTTAGCTCTTGTCATATTATTCTGGATATCTCATATTTTTGTTTACATATTTTGAGAGACTATTTAACTGCCAAACTCTTCTGGGATTGTATTTCCATTCATGTTGCTATCCTTTCTTCTTTTAAAAAAACCACTTGTTGGATATCTGAAAACATTGCCTTCTCTAAGTTACTCTCTCATAACATTCTTTGGAATTGTTTTCTTTGCTTCAAGACTTTGAAACCTATGGATTGCCAGAAATAAACACATTTTTTAGAATAAATCTTCCACTTTGGACATCCTTAGCCTAAGCTTAAATTTTAAATCTTCTGAGATTATTGTCCATTGGTCACCATCTGAGTTTAGCTGAGTCAAATTGAAAATTGATTGTTCTACCTCTAGTAATCCAGATCACTATAGCGGTGGTGGGTTACATAGAGAGAGAGAGGTAATTTGATAAAAAGGAATTAATATAGGAACATCGGTTTTGGTAGAGTATGATTACAGAGCTTTGGGCCCTGAGATATGTATTAATAATGGTGTGTGAGCTTGCCATTTCTTTGCTTCATATTGAGCTCGATGCTCAGGCTGTTGCTGGTTTACATTCTTCTTAAATGATCACCCATATGCTCATACTGTAAGTGATTACAGGTTGTTGCATAGAGAGTTCAGGGAGTACACAGTGTGCCATGTGATTAGGGAAGTCAACCAACCTGCGGACATGCTTGTTAAAAAAAGGGAGAGTCAGTGTTATGGATTTTAATGTCTTTTATTCCCCTCCCCCATCGTTATTGTATAATCTTGATTTGGATCAAAGAGGAGTTACTTTTTCCAGACTTGTTACAATTTATTTTCACACATTGCACCTATTTTCAAAGAAAAAAATATATGCGTGGGTTGTCATGTGCCGTATCAAAAATCACTTTTTTTTAGGTGATTTATGTTTTTGCCCTCGTGGTGTGTCATATTTTAAAAAATACATATTTGTTATAATTTTCACATAAACACAACTTACAAAAAATAAATTTAAACTTACAATAAAATAAATTTTAAAAAAAAAACTTACGATAAAGATTTATTGTATATCATATTACTAATTGTAACACTCCTTAATACCTAATTTTATAATATGATTTTACCATATAAAAAAAAAACTTTATGGTGATATAATAAGTTACCCTTATATGAAGCGCATTAACATGTGTTTAAAATAAAAAATTACATTAAATATATATCACATTAACAACACCAATATCATCATTAAAAATATGTTAAAAAATGTGTCATAATCCCCTGGACCAAGTCTTGTGGTAATTACCATTAATATTTGGTATGGCATAATTTATATCAATTAATATTTATTTTGTTAACATCGTGTTTTATGTGTCAAATTCAAAATATTGTGCTAAAATCATGTGTGATTTAAATTGTCACAGCAGGTACTTATCATCAATGTTTTCATATACATTTCAGAGTGCATCTCAATGCGAATGTTACAAAGATGTCCCTTAGCGTATAAAAAAAAAAGAGCGAAATAATAGTGAATCACGCCCCTTTTTTTGTTAGGGTGCACTTAGTATGCATTTTTTTTGCTCGAGTACCCGCGTATGCATTTTTTTATGAGAAACTATTGAAGCAACGTCATTTTGGTTATTTTTTTAAAAAAAACAACGAAGAATCATTGTCATTAAGAATTAGTTGTTTGTTCAAGCTGAATTGAAGAGACTAAACATTCAACAAAGACTGGACCATCAAATTCTCTCATTCTCTCTCCAAATTTGTTTCTTCTTTCAATCAAAGAAATTTGGATTCTATAAACTATAAAAGGTCTAAAATAATAAAATAAAATCTCTAAAATATTCAAAGTAATAAAAATAAATAAATAAATAGTAGTTAAACATAAACTAGATTTTCAACAAATCTAACATATAATATCATGTTCTAAAAAATATAAAGAAGAGAAAACAAATGAGTTTCTACTACAAGATTTATTTTCTATTCCCTTTGATAGATTTCCATTTAATATCACTATATTTACTACAAAACTCAACTTATAAACATTGCAAAAATCAGACAAAATATATTCTCAATTTAATCAATAGTATAAAGCCAAATCAAATTTTAAATATATTGAATTTTTGAGATTGTACTCTAAATACATACAAAGAAAAGAATACGAGATTTTGTCACAAATTTAATTGTTTAATTTTCCCTAATAGATTATGTTAGATTATGTATAGCATAGTTATTGCTTAGTTAGTTTAATCCCACATTGGTTGTGTATATCTTTGGCTCTCTTATTGGCTCCTATAAATAGGATAGCTCACTTGTAAGTAAATCACACCATTCAATACAATTCTCTTCTTTGTATTGTCTCACTTCCTCTCTTAAACCTTAACATGGTATCAGAGCCTTCGTGGTTCTCGGTATATTAAGAGTTGAGTATGCTCTGTGATTGCCACTATTAGTGGATCTTTCACATCAGAAAAACTTCTTTAAGGTTGTCGGTATATTAAGAGTTGAGTATGCTCTGTGATTGCCACTATTAGTGGATCCTTCACATCAGAAAAACTTCTTGAATATCCTTTTCATGTCTGTCGGGTCACCACTATAGTCGGAGTCTCAATCTCCATCGACGTCATCTCAGCCGTTGCTCCATCGACGTCACTATTCAATCGTTGACCGTTGACCGTTGACCGACAACCAGATTTGACCAGATGGCAGAAAAAGATATTTTTCGTCATGTTCAGTCTATATTGGATGGTACAAACTATATTGTTTGGTCTCAATCTATGCGAAGTTTCCTCAAAAGTCGTAAGCTTTGGTCTTACGTGGTTTGTATTGTCGAGAAGCCAGTTAAAGGGGCTACTGAAACTAATGATGCTTTTCTTACTCGTCTCATTGATTGGGAAAGTAATCATCATCAAATTCTCACATGGTTTCGTAATACTACTATTCCATCTATTTCTGCCCCTATTTGGTAGCTTTGATGAAGCTAAGGGTGCTTGGGATATGCTTGCTTCTCGTTATTCTGCTGTTGATGGTGCTCGAGAATATCAGCTCCTGTTTGAGCTCTTCTGCCTGAAGCAAGAACCGGGGCAGAGTATTAATGATTTTCTTGCTCGCATGCAATTCTTATGGAATCAAATTGATCTCTCTGATCCTATTTGGAAGGATCCTACAGATGCCAAAATGTATGCTGAACGAAGGGATCAACATCGTCTTCACCATTTTCTTATGGCATTACGTGATGATTTTGAGCCTATTCGTGTGCAACTTTTACATCGCTCTCCTCTCCCTACTTTGGACAATGCTATATTTGAACTTGTTCGTGCAGAAAGCAGATCACAGACTATGCACTCTCAACATAGTCCTTCAGTGTTGGCTGCTCTATTATCTAGTTCTTCATCATTTCAGCCAAAGCATTCTGACAGGTTTGGTGCTCCTCGACCTTCTCCTAAGCCTCGTGACAACAATTTCTGTCGTTTTTGTAAACGTCGAGGGCACACTATTGATAAATGTTGGCAAAGGGGAAGATCCAATGCTCCCACTGCAGTAGTTGCTCATCCTGAGAGCACTCTCTCTACAGTTGTTCCATATCCATCTGCGACTACAGCTTCATCTTCAGTTGCACTCTCTAACGGGTCATCAGGTTCTACTGTCACCTTATCTGCAACTGACTTCTAGGCAATAGTTAATCAGGTCATCCAGTCTCGTTCTGGTAATGCATCTTCCTCTGCCCTCTCAGTCCTGCCAGGTAATTCTGCCTCTTGGCTTTTTGATTCCGCTTGTTGCAACCATATGACACCTTTCCCAGCTTCATTTACTACATCTGCACCTTCGCCTCATTCCTCATTCATTCGCACAGCTGATGGCTCCACTATGACTGTTAAAACTATAGGCACCATCAATAGTCGTTCTCTTTCTATTCCTGAAGTTTTTCATGTGCCAGAATTATCTTATAATCTTCTTTCCGTTGGGAAAATATGTGAACTTGGATATAGAATTATCTTTGACTTTTCTGGTGTGAATGTGCAGGATCCTCGTACTGGTCAGACCCTTGGGACCGGGCGTAGAATTGGGCGCATGTTCGAACTCTCATCCTTACACCTGCCCAACCTTCCTGCCTCTAACGTCTCTGCTGCTGCCTCCTTGTCACCACCATCCCTTGCACTTTGGCATTCACGTCTTAGTCATGCATCTGCATCTCGGGTACAACTTTTAGCTTCAAAGGGGTTGTTAGGGTCAGTGTCTAAAAGTTCTTTTGATTGTATTTCGTGTCAACTTGGAAAACAGCCGGCTTTGCCTTTTAATAATAGTGAGTCTCATGCTACTGCTTCGTTTGATTTAATTCATTCTGATGTTTGGGGACCTTCTCCCGTTGCTAGTATGAGTGGTTCACGCTATTTTGTAATTTTTGTTGATGATTTCTCTCGTTACACTTGGGTATTTTTAATGAAATCTCGTTCTGAATTATTGGATATTTATCGTACTTTTGCTAAAATGATTGAAACCCAATTTTCAAAACCTATCAAAGCTTTTCGTTCTGATAATGCTTTAGAATATACTCAACATGCTTTTAAAGACATCCTAAAAAGTTATGGCACTGTTCCTCACTTGTCATGTCCTGGCACTTCACAACAAAATGGTCGAGCTGAGCGTAAACTTAGGCACATTTTAGACACTGTTCTAGCCCTCCTCATTTCCACATCTGTTCCTACCCCATTTTGGGGTGAAGCCACTCTAACGGCTATCTACACGATCAATAGGTTGCCTACCCCTATCCTTGATAATTGCACTCCTTACGAGCGGTTGTTTGGCTATGTTCCCTCATACCACCATCTTCGTGTGTTTGGTTCTGCTTGTTTTGTTTTACTCCAACCTCATGAGCGCACCAAACTTGAGCCTCGTTCTCGGATGTGTTGCTTTCTTGGATATGGAATTGAACAAAAAGGCTATCGGTGTTATGATCCTGTGTCTCGTCGTCTTCGTATTTCCCGTCATGTAGTTTTCTGGGAGCATAGACTATTTCATGAAATTGGCAAATTCAGCATGCCATCTTTTCCTCCTTTTACCACACTTATGGAGCCTCCTATTTCTCCTACTCACACTAGTGATGTCTTGCCCGAGTCTCCCTCACCTCACACTAGTAATGTCTTGCCCGAGTCTCCCTCACCTAATACTCTTGATTCCACTCCACCTGATACTCTCGACGTCGCTTCGCCTGAGCCCCCAGGGTCTGTTACGTATGAGGATCATGTTCACACTTCCTCTCCAGACCTTCGCCGATCCACCAGAGTAAGATCTCTTCCATCCCATCTCCAGAATTTTCATTGCTTTCATGCTTTAGCTACTTTACATGAGCCCCACTCCTATCGTGAGGCTTCCACTAACCCTTTTTGGCAGACTGCGATGAAAGAGGAACTTGATGCTTTACACAAGAATAATACATGGGATTTGGTTGACTTGCCTCCTGGAAAGTCTGTGATTGGCAGTAAATGGGTTTACAAAATTAAGACTTGTTCAGATGGTACTGTTGACAGGTATAAGGCTCGACTTGTTGCTAGGGGTTTTACTCAGGAGTATGGTGTGGACTATGAGGAGACCTTTGCTCCAGTTGCTCGTCTATCTTCTGTGCGTGCTTTGCTAGCTGTTGCAGCCTCTCGTCATTGGTCACTTTTTCAAATGGATGTTAAAAATGCATTCCTTAATGGTGATCTTAATGAAGAAGTCTATATGCAACCACCTCCCGGACTATCTAATCCAACAAACAAGGTATGTCATCTTCGTCGAGCTCTATATGGACTTAAGCAGGCTCCTCGAGCATGGTTTGCTAAGTTTAGCAACACTTTGTCTAGCCTTGGATATTCCATCAGCTCCTATGATTCAGCTTTGTTTGTTCGCCGCACAGACCGGGGCATCATACTTCTTTTGTTATATGTTGACGACATGATTATCACCGGGGATGATCCCATTGGTATTCAGGAACTTAAACAGTTTCTCAATCAACATTTTGAGATGAAAGATCTTGATCCTCTCAGCTATTTTCTTGGTCTTGAGATTTCGTCTTCTTCTGATGGTTATTATTTGACACAAGCCAAATATATCTCTGATATGCTTTCTCGGGCAAATCTCACAGACAGTAAGGTTGTTGACACACCAACTGAGCTTAATACTCGTCTTACACCCCATGATGGCGAACTTCTTCATGATTTTACTTTATATCGACATTTGGTTGGCAGTCTTGTCTACCTTACTGTTACTCGACCTGATATCTCGTATGCTGTCCATTAGGTGAGTCAGTTTATGGCTGCTCCTCGCTCTACTCATTTTGCTGCTGTTCTTCGCATCCTTCGTTACCTAAAGGGGACATTGTTTCATGGGCTCTTTTTCTCCTCTCAGTCTCCTCTTCAGTTGTGTGCTTATACCGATGCAGATTGGGCAGGTGATCCTACAGATCGTCGTTCTACCACCGGTTATTGTTTCCTACTTGGCACCTCTCTTATCTCTTGGCGTAGTAAGAAACAAACTGTTGTTGCTCGATCTAGTACAGAGGCAGAATATCGTGCTTTAGCTGACACCACCTCTGAGCTTCTTTGGTTACGATGGTTGTTACAAGATATGGGTATATCACTTTCTGCTGCCACTCCTGTATACTGTGACAATAGAAGTGCTATTCAGATTGCTCATAATGATGTGTTTCATGAACGGACCAAACATATTGAGATTGATTGTCATTTTGTCCGTCATCATCTCCTTCAAGGCTCCCTACAGCTTCATTCTGTCACATCCAAGGATCAGCTCGCAGACATCTTTACCAAGTCACATCCTCCAGGGCGTTTTCGTGATCTTGTTTTCAAACTCAAGTTGGTTTCTCATATTCCACCTTGAGTTTGAGGGGGGCTGTTAGATTATGTATAGCATAGTTATTGCTTAGTTAGTTTAATCCCACATTGGTTGTGTATATCTTTGGCTCTCTTATTGGCTCCTATAAATAGGATAGCTCACTTGTAAGTAAATCACACCATTCAATACAATTCTCTTCTTTGTATTGTCTCACTTCCTCTCTTAAACCTTAACATTAAATTTCAACAATATGATATTTTAGCATGCATATAAATATTAACGGTCACACATAAGTTTTATATTGTGTCAGAAGTGGATTTTTTCTACATAACACATGGCTGAATAGAGGACGCGTGGTGACAGATGGAGTGCATCTAGCGATAGTGTGATGCTTGTGATTGAAGTGGATCTAAGCTTGAAAAAGAGGTCATCGCCTAGCGTCACAAGGGTCCGCGACTGTAGAAACAAGATCGCCGTCTACGACAACAATTCCACCCCCGTAGAATGCACCTCGCCATAGGTTCTTTGGGAATCAAGTTCAGAGTCACCACCAAAACATTTTTCCTGCCAAGTCGAATCATTTGTCACTATCTGTAGCAACCTACAAAAAGCAACTGGAAACAAGCCAAAGGGAATAATGACAAGAGAAAGGATATGGTGTTACATCAATAAGCAAATACAGCAGTATGCGAAATGACAGTAATTTAAAGACGACAATAAGTAAAATGCTTAAGAGCAGAGATTGAACAACAAATGAGATTCGATAATGAGGAGGCCTATGTGTGAGAGTGGAGTGAGGAGAACAAGTTTGATGCAATGCTGGGGAATGCACAAAGGGTAATGAGACTAGCTTTTAATAAGAATAGTTAGAGATGGTACGTCTCAAATAATAGTGATCTCCTTGGCGAATGTGCAAAATGCATTCATAATAATGGTGAAACATGACTTACTGGTAGTTAGGGATCATAGAAAGAAACATGAGATACCAATAAAGTGTTTAGAGTGTGTTGAAGAGTGCTTAAGAGCGGTGTAAAACATATAGTGACAAAGAGGCACTTTGATGAAGCTTTAACTGAGGTAGTTGGTGGTCTTGAGTGTTTAGAAGACCATGGTATGTATTGGTTAAAGAAAAAACAAGAACTGAAGTATGTTTTGTTTTCTCTTTTTATGTAACAGGGACCTTTTGTGTTTTTTCTTAGCTTTGAGTCAAGCTAATTATCATGTGTTGTGTTGTAAATAAGATGTAGTATTATAAGATAATTATTTTTGATCTCTTTAAGGAGATAAGAAGAGTGTTCATATAGAGGTAGAGAAGCCTAATCATGTGGATAAGAAGGCTTAACTCTGAAACCAGGAGAATTATTGAGAAAATCCATGATTTAAAGGATGAAAGATAGTTGTAGTGCCCTTGATCAATGGGGATATGTTAGACACTATTTGTTACTTCAATGAGACAGAGAATGGTAAACAATGGTTGGCATGAAGCCTTTGACATGTGAAAAGGTCATCAAATATTGTCTTAAGCATTTTTTGGGTGTTGTTTTAGTGCTAAACCTTAAAAATAGTAGTAAGGTTTGCACAATATTTCTCTAGGATTGAGGGTATCTTTTGTCTTGTAATGATGATTAACCAAGATTTTGGATAATTGAGAGGTTTACCGTGGGATTGGAGAAAGAGAGGGAGGGATATTGTTCACGGTTTCTTAACAGACCCTTAGCAAAGAAACAACCAAATGGCTAAAACGTAGGGATGGGCTTAGATTTGTTGTTGTAATTGTAGCAAAATGGTAAAACGAAAGCTAATCAAAGTATTCCAAGTGTGCATGATGAATCCCCAACTAGTCACGTGGATTCCAAGTGGCTAAAAAACTTTGCAAGAGGTGTTCAGGTTCACCTCAAGCAAGTGTAGGCTCACTTGATTTCCATAAGGCTATGATCATGATCCCTTTTGCAACCGAGCCACAATCCCCATGTGAGATCATCAGGAGATGACTTAGAATCTACATGATGCATGATTTGTGTGTATACATAGTAAGAGCTTTAAAGAATGGAGCGTGTTTGGGATTACGCTTCTTGAGATTGTACTCTTTTGTGGTATTCTACGACCTGTTTGTTAGGCTTTGTTGCTTATGATAGTTGGACTGGCCTTGTAATGGTCTTCATCCAGTTTGGAGCTTATTGTTGGACTAGTTACAGTTGTGACTTTGTGCTTGATTCTCAATTTAATCTATTAGGCCTCTTGTTGACATGGGGTTTTGGGATGTTTTTAAGGAAATAAATGTTAAGTCAAGGCCCATGTAGTGTTTTGTGAGAGCTTTGTTGCTTGGGATAGTTGGGTTGGCCTTGTAATGATCTTTATTTTGGCTTGGAGTTTGTTATTCAACCAGTTACAGTTGTGGCTCATGATACAACAATAGCTCATGAAATATTTGTAACAATTTAGGTCCTTGTTTTACTAAAGTTATGTCATGATCGTGCAAGTTTTGTTTTACAAAGACACCTATTTGGTTTTGATAATGGTTGACAACTATTTAAATCCTTGTTTTACTAAAACCATGTAATGATCGATGATCACGCAGGTCTTGTTTCACAAAGAAACATTTTTTAGTTGCAATTAGATAGTTACTGGCAACTATTTAAGCCTTTGTTTTACAAAAATCATGTAACGATCGAAGAACATGATTGGGCAAATCTTGTTTTACAAAGAAATTTTTTTAGTTACAATTAGATAGTAGCTAGCAACTACTTAAACCCTTGTTTTAGGAAAACTATGTAACGATTGAAGAACATGATTGCACAAATTTTGTTTTACGAAATAAGTTTTTTAGTTGCAATTAGATAGTAGCTAGCAACTATTTAAGCTCTTGTTTTACGAAAACAATGTAATAATCAAAGAACATTATCATGTAGATTTTATTTTACGAAGGAAATTTTTTAGTTGAAATAATATAGTAGTTGGCAACTATTTAAGCCTATGTTTTACGAAAACCATGTAACAATCGAAGAATTTGATCGTGCATATTTTGTTTTACGATGAAACTTTTTAGTTGTAAGAAGAAATGGTACCAGCTTGTGTCCTTCAACCTAAGGTTTATGTAGCCAAGTTTGAGAGATGGAGGACAATAAGAAGCCATTTGAGTGTACTTAGGTTTTTTTTTTTTTTTTTTTGTGATGGTGCAAGACTAAAAATAAGTGACCCTTTTGAGGTTTTTGTATTAAGTGGGTATTTTAACGAGGCTTTTGTATTTATGATGAGTGAGCCATATGATTCCTTTTGAGGTATAATGAGCCTTTGAATGTGTTTGGTTCGAAATGTGGATTGTTAGGGCCTTTTGTGAGATATGTAGTAGGAAAAGAGGGAATGTTTGAGTGTGGTGGGGTGTATATTATTTACACTTTAGGACCAAAATAACATTGTCACATGTTCATGAAAAAGTGGTTATAAACAAATAATTTTATGATTTGAGAGATGTTTTATAGGGTTTATTACAACACGTGTCTTTGAACTATGAACCCATAGCATTTAACTCATTTAACTATTAATTTGGCACAAGAGATTCTTGAATTATGAATTAGTAGCAATCAACTTCTTAAATCCATTTTTTGACGAGAAACTTAATGGAAATACAACACGTGATGATTCTTCCATTTGATTATTATTGCACGGTGAATATTGGTTCCAAAAATTGGATCTAAGCAAATCATTGAACCAATCAAATTCACCTTTAAGTTCTTCACATGGTTCAGTTTCTCGCCGAAAAATGGATTTAAGGATTTGATTGCTACTAATTCATAGTTTAGTGATCCCTTGTACCAAATTAATAGTTCAGAAAGTTAAATGCTACGAGTCCATAGTTTAAGGATCTACGATGCAATAAACCTATTTTATACAATTTTTTCTTTTATTATTGTATATCTTTTACCCAAATATAAGAACTAAGTAATTATTTGAATCATAATTTTTTTTCAGGATAATAATACATATACACTATAACTATTATATTTTTAGTCCAACTTTCTTAAAATAGATGTCTCATATTATTTATCAAATTTTTTAAATATGATACAAAAATCAATAACTTTACAAGTTTACTTTTAATATCTTATTTTATATCCCACATAACTCTCATATGATTCACATATACTTAACTCAACTTTGAACTTTGAACGGTGTTTTGGACGAAACAATATTTACATTAAATTTTGTACAAATAAAAAGTTGACAATGAGACGAGAGAGTATGATTTTTATACTTGGAAATTAAATAATTTGTTAGCAATTAAGACAATTATTTAGAAGTACATTTTACCAGCAATCCCTAGCTTTTCAATACTTTTTAAATTTTAATAATAAGTTTGTTAAAACAAAGCTACACGATTAATATATATTTGTATTTTGTAGTACTAACTTATTTGAAAGGGTCAAACTGTAATTTTAACATACCCGACATGAGGTTACTTCCCCAAATAACGCGAAATCTGGGGTTCTCTAAATATACCAACGTCATTATCCTCTATTTAATTGACTCACGGGCTCTACATCTCTCTGTTCGAACTGAGAAGAATATCTCAAAGGCTCTTTCATTAGGGTTTCGAATTTTCGTTCTTAGCTCTTTCGATCGCGGCTGTCGAAGGTAAACATCACATCTATCAACAAATTTTTATACGTATATTTCAGTTTTCTGTTTGATTTCCAGGAAAAGTTACGGGAAAAGAAGGAAATTTTTTAGACCTGGTAACTGTTTGTTTTGACCTTTTTCGTTAGTTTCTTGAGTTTCTCTGCTGCCGAACCGAAATCTAAGCTCAGATCTGAACTTTTTCCTTTTGCTTATGGTAGATCTGATGCTTATTTGACTCAATCCTTTTTTTAAGATTTAGATTTTGTTTCTCTGATTTTAAATATTTTTTTTGATTTAATATATGTTGGTGGAAATTATTCAACCAATAGCGTCCGTTTTGCGGGGTTATGCTTGTTTTGACGTGCTTTTGAGGTATGTTTTGGTATGGTTTTGCCGCATGTGATCTGAATGGTTTACAAACTACACGATCCTATACAAGGAAGATACGGGCCGGTGTAGAACATAGATTGAGGTTTTTAAAATGAATTGAAATATGAAATTTCTTTGTTCCTTGAAGAAAAAAAAAGTAAGGTATCAAATGTGTATTATTTAGTTAAGATTGCAAAATTTCACAATAGCTTTATCTTGAGCGTGGCGTGGTCTAGTGTTAAAGATCACTCTTGCAATACAACAGACCCGTTTTCATGCATTACCACTTGACCTTCTGATGCTTTTATTCCTTTTTAGTGTTTCGTGATTGTAACGGATGCCGAGCTAAGTTTTTTCTAAGATGCTTCCCTGTTTCTTCATTGAATTTGTTTGAATAGTGCTCATTCTTATTGCATTGTTGTCATTGGCAGCTCATAAAATTTCAATTTAAGGCATTGCATGTGGGAACAAATTTCCGTTTTTGCAGGATTGAGTGAATTAGTTGAACTTGGGTTGTAATCCATCATCACGTTTTGTTTTACTTGCATACTCTATGCACGTAATAAATATAAAAGAATTTCCATATCTGGTGTTACAGATATGTTGAGGCCAATCTTCTGTGGAAACTTTGAGTATGATGCGCGTCAGAATGATCTGGAGCGACTTTTCAGAAAATATGGGAAAGTTGATAGAGTGGATATGAAGTCTGGTAAGTTTTCTTTCTTCTCTTGCATGTTTATCTACTGACCATCATATCTGCATGAAAATTTTAGTCTCCTTTTTATCTATTTTGTTTTATTTATGGCTCTCTCATTGACTAATTGATAGAGCTTCTAAGTTAAACTTGATCCAATGTAGTTGGGCACAATTTGAAATATGTTCCATGTAGTTCTTAGTTTGAACACGTAAAGGAAGTTAGATTAAGGAGTGTGCTGGGATCAAACATAAAAAGGGTTAACACTAAAAATTTCTGAAATAACGAGTGTATATGCTTCACATATTAGACTTTGTTATACTGTGAAAGGAAAGGCCTAGGAGCATTTATTGGGTAAGTATGGACGCAAGGTCTGAAGACTGGCATTCTGCATTAGTATTTGCAATTTGTAATGAGATCAGATGCTAATAGAACTAGTTCTATACTATCCAACTTGGTATGTTGCATCCATTTGTGATGCTGTCAGAGCTTTATCTTGCTATTGTGTTGTAGTTATTTTATATTTGTAAGGATGCATTTATGAACAAGAACTAGTGAAATTGAAAATCATCTCATGGGTTTAATCTGCGAAGATGTGCTGGATAAGTGTATCCTAGTAAAGAAAATAACATAGCCGCGTATGCCCGCATTTCACAAGAAGGCTGTGAAGACCAGCAGCAATCAGGCAATTCTGTTCTTAAATTTTCCATCCATGAAGGTGGCAGTTTCCTTTCGCATTGGTCGTTTTCGGCAATAGAACTAACATCGATCTAGACATGTGACTCAGCCACGGCAGTCATCCCTTGTTGAGTTCTAGCGGGGGGTTCAGGATATGTTAAAGAAGAAAAAGCAAAAGTATATTTTTGAAACATAAACCCCCATACTCAACATTTTCTTTGGCGCAGGATTTTTCTTGGGATATCCATACTCATCCCGGCCAGTGGATGGACTCTTCAGAATTATGTTTCCTGCCTGTGACGAGCTTCCTCTTCTTGCTCTCAAGAAGAGTCACTCTCATCCGCAATGGCACCACCATTCCTCATTTCCCTCAGACATTAATGCCTTCCATTCCTCATGACTTTTGCCCAGCCTCCAATTTCAGACATGTTTCATGGTAGAATCATTGCCGACCTCACAGCAGAGGCAGCAGAATAGATGGAGAAAGCACTTTATATTCATTGACCTTCCATGAGACATCCACTTTTGGATTCTTGTTCCTTGACATCACTTAGTTCATCACACAAGGTCTGTTACTACTTTACTGGTCACTTAGTTTTTAGATTCTAGGAAGGTTGCCAAATTTTTATCCTAGGTTGTGATTTTAGGTTTGTATGTTGCTGAAGAGGAAAAGATCATCGTCGTATTGGCGAGAACCCCCTTTCACCGGAGGATTTTAACTTACTTTTATTTATTATTAATCGAATTTGCATTAATTCCTTTGCCTTACTGGGGTCTAGGATTTGCTTTTATCTACATGGAAGATGAGAGAGATGCTGAGGATGCGATTCGAGCACTTGATCGGGCAGAGTTTGGTCGTAAGGGACGCAGGCTTCGTGTTGAGTGGACAAAGGTATTACTGTTGGTTTTGACTATGATCAAGTGATTTGCCTCCTGTTCAGTTTAGTAATTCCTCATTTAAATCTTGGTGTAGCAAGAACGTGGCATTAGGAGACCCGGGGGTTCAGGTGCAAGAAGACCTTCAGCCAATACGAGACCTTCGAAGACCCTATTTGTCATTAATTTTGATCCATATCATACTAGGACTAGAGACTTGGAGAGGCACTTTGAGCAATATGGGAAAATAGTAAGCGTAAGAATCAGAAGGAATTTTGCATTTGTGCAATATGACTCTCAAGAGGATGCCACCAAAGCACTTGATGCTACAAACATGAGGTTTATTTTCCTCCATTCTTTCTACTATTTAATTTGATGAGGAATCTCTCTATCACCCCTTAAGTTTTGAAATATACATTTTTAAGCCTTATGTTACTATAGAGTTTCGATCGTTCTTATTTTTACATCTCTTCTGATGTGCAGCAAGCTGATGGATAGAGTTATTTCGGTGGAATATGCTGTTCGAGATGATGATGATAGAAAGAATGGATATAGCCCTGATAGAAATCGTGATAGGTCTCCAGACAGGAGAAACTATGATAGAAGGCGATCCCCTAGTCCATACCGAAGAGAGAGGGGCAGCCCGGATTATGGTCGTGGCTCTAGCCGCTCTCCTTATAGGAGAGAGAGGGGCAGCCCTGATTATGGTCGTGGCCGCAGCCCAAGTCCTTATAAGAGAGATGGGACTAGCCCTGATTATGGTCGCGGTGCCAGCCGTAGTCCTCATCGGAGAGAGAGGGCTGGGACTGATCATGGCCATGGACCTAGTCGAAGTCCTTATCGTAGAGAGAGGGCTAGCCCTGAGAATCACAGTCCCTATCGAAGAGAGAAGCCCAGCCCTGACAATGCCCGTGGGCCGAGCCGCAGTCCATTTGGAAGAGAAAGGCCCAGTCCTGTGAATGGCCGTAGCCCTAGCCGCAGTCCTTACGGTAGAGGAAGGGCTAGCCCTGACAACAGTCGTGGCGCAAGCCCCAACTCTGTGCCTGAACCTAGGGACAGCCCTGGCTATGGTGGCGCTGAAAGCCCCGTGCCGGAGAGATATAGCAGGTCTGTACAATGAGAACTATTTCATATATCCCTTCTTTCCTTGTTTCTTCATGATCCATGTATAAAATTGCTGGTTTTTTTTTTGTTAATTATGATACAGTCGTTCGCCCGCTGCAGAGGATTAGAAGTTGTTGAGAAGATGTGATGGATGATCAGCTAGTTGTATTGATTTCTGTGGTTGTCGAAACTCAGTTTATCTAGCCTGCCTATTTGCCCTTTTCTTTGACAACTGTATTCGAAATTAATCTGTAGTATTATCTTGTGTAGGGCTTAGTGAGTGTTAGTTTTTAGGTTTATCATTCGGTGTCTGCTCAACGGAAAAGCTAATTGGAGTTTGTGGTTACTTTTGAGCTAGACTTGTAATAGCTATAATGCTTTAGTTTTTCTTTGTTGATGTTTGCTTGATTTTGTTTCTAGACTTGTAGCAGGAAATGGATGTTTAGAAGAGCCTCATGCAATAACAGGTGCCATTTGTTTTCCTTTTATTATGTTACTGAAAGGTAGAATGACTGCCTATGTTGTGGGTTATTTGCTTGTGCGGTTATGCTTTAATCCCTTGAATCAGTGACCCACAGTGATTTACATACCCTGGTTATTATCTCAACCCAAGAAATTCTCAAGCATTTCGGACAATTGCAGAATTTATTTGTTGAGAACTTTCTACGATGGTCGCTTAAAGAATTTCTCTGAACCCCCTTGGAAATGTGGTTTTAAAGCTAATGTTTCATTAAATCTCATGAAACATGTTGCGACAGAATATGAAAGGGTAGCACTATTTTCGTGGGCGCAACTCTTTGACGGGAATGGGGGAATAGAAATTGAGGATTTTTATGTGTTGTACTTTGTTGTTTAATAGTATTTTGTAATGAAAATGAATTGATTTATCTACAGTGATAATTCATTGTCAGAGGTTCGGTACAATATTATTAAAGCCAACATGAATTCCACACAATAAATTGATCTTGTTAAAAGCTTGAATACAAACATTAACTACACTTACACTTGTTACTCTGTAAATTATACAAAACGATTAAAAATACAAAAAATATATATATATATATATATATATATATATATATATATATATATATATATGATCTGTTTAACTTTTCTTTTAATAAAAATTTGCTTTTATAATATAAAATACTATTAAAAGGATTTTCTCATAACATTTGTTATGGTTGATTTTTCAAACAAATTTTAATTTTAATTATTTTATGTCTTTATCATTTTATAAATATGAAAAAATAATTTCTAAAAACCTTTGAATTCTACTTAATTTAGTATAAATTTAGTGATTCAACTTTAGAAGAAAAAAAACCATTTAATTGGATAAAAATGAACATCATAATCTTTGTGGGACATGGAGTAACATTTCATTTTTGCAAACCTAATCGAATAAACCACATAAATCTAATTCATAGACACAAATATATTAATTCTATAACATCATTTAATTAAATTTGTTCAAGTGAGTCATCTGTGAGTGGATATAAACTTGTTAACTCTACATGTGTAGTTAATTATGGCATCCATGAGTAGCTAATTTTTTTCAAGAAAAAAAACTATGTTACCCATGTATTATTTTCGAATTAACAAGTCAAATTGTGAAATGATATATACATTTTGTATCATAATTGTGACGATTTGTGTTGTGTCCGACATTACCACTCTTACATTATCCTTGTCATATTATTCATGGAACTATTTTGATATTGTTGACAATATGTTTGCTAATATTCTTGATTGACAAGTTTTTTTGGGGGAGAATAATTCAGCAACTGCCAGCCCATGTAAGAGGCCAAGCGGCAGATTCCTTGTATTTTGAGGCACAGTGTCGAATTGAAGATCCTGTCTATGGCTGTGTTGGGATAATCACTCTGTTGCACAATCAAATACCAAAGGCAGAGAACCAGCTAGCTCTGACTCAAGCAGAGATTGCTCTCCTCACTTCCCATGCACACCACTCAGATCAACCCAGTTTCAACACTTCTTTGCCATAACCACAACAATGTAGCGTTGCCCAATTTGGCCTTTCCAATCAAGCTTCTTGATACTGCCAAAATACGACTCTCCACTAAGAAGACGACATGTGGATCAATCTGACCCCAGATTGCGAGGAGACACGCGGACAACCCAGGCCATCATTACCTCCAGGTCATGACCGCCCTCCAGAGCATCATTGCCTCCAGCTGGGTCTCCACGTCACCACCGCCCTCCTAACCATCATTACCCAACCCAGTTGGGACGTCAGGTCGTAAAAACCGTCTTAACACATAGACGGCTTCTGATTAAGCCAGCAAGGCTAAAGCCCTGGTGAACGGCTCTCAGCCACCTAGCTGGGCCTCACAGGCATCATTACCCAACTCAGTTGGGCTATCGTATTGCAGCCGCCATAGGCCCACTACCGCCTCCGAAACTCTATAAAAGGGACTTGGTAAGCAATCCATAAGGCAGATTCGTTTTTCAGTTTTACACAGATACTCTTGAGCTTGCCCTAACTTAAGCATCGGAGCATCCTCGGAGGCATCCCCTCCGTCGACCCCATAGCTACTCTCCCTTTCCCTGTGCAGGTACTTCTACAGTCCAACCCCTTTCTCGGCAACGCACATATTTGGCATCAACAGATTGGCGCCGTCCGTGGGAAACCACATCTCTCGCTGACAGTAACAGCGAAGAAGTCTAAAGAACTCATCTGTTATCATGCCCCCAAAAACACCCTCCAGGGAGCTAGGCGCTCGCGTGCTACGGTCGGGACAACGATCAGGAGCAAGTTCCTCAGCCGAACCCGAAGTTCACCCGGATGAAGGCACACTCCAGACGCAATTCGCAGAGCTCGCACATCTAGTAGCCGATCTGGCGGTCGAAGTCCGCAGAAGGCCTCAGCAGACTGTACCACTCCCGTCGTAGGAACCTGGTCACAACGGTTCCACTAACCGCCGCCCACCGGCGGATGTCTGTTCGGCGACCCACTCACCTCCCCCAGCCAAGTTCGGAGAACGTCCCGTGTCCAAGAACAGCGAAGGGTTTGGCAAACGGATCGAGGACATAGAGGGACGAATCAATGAGGCATTTAAAGAACGCAGCCACAGTATCAGCGATGATCTCGATGTACAGGATCCGTCTTTCACACAAGAAGTCCTTGACTCCCCCCTCCCACCAAATTTTCGGATGCCACAAATCAAACCTTACGATGGATCCACCGATCCCCTGGACCATCTTCAGCACTACCGAACCACAATGACCCTCCATAGACATTCGGACCCTGTGATGTGCAGGGCATTCCCATTAACTCTTGAGAAAGCGGCGGGGACGTGGTATTCCCGCTTGAAACCAGGAGGTATCCGCACCTTCAAAGACCTTAACTATGCTTTCGCTTCACATTTCATCAGTAGCAAAGGACCCAAGAAAACTTCGGAGTCTCTGTTTAATATTGTCTAGTCAAAAAGAGAGAAGCTTCACGCCTATATTTCCAGATTCAACACTGCAGCTTGGGAGATCCTAGACCTTGATCCCAGTGTTCAGCTCTTGGCATTCAAAAATGGATTAAGATCCGGATTCTTCAGTTCAAAACTCATCAGACGTCCGCCTATCGATATGAATGACATCTTGGCGCGAGCCGAAAAATACATGCTGGCAGAAGATGATCAGGCATTCCGAAGAGAGCGCGAAGGAGACACGGAAAGGAGGAAGAGAGGCCCCAATAGTCTCGGCTGTGAGCCCACTAAGCGACCGTTTCGCGATGAGAAACCTAGAACCCTCAGGCTTTTTAAGGATAGATCTCGGACTCTTGCAGCCTTCGGAACCAGAGCCAGAACTCCGGGGCAAATCCACAGCTATTCACCACTGAATGCCTCCAGGACCAACATTCTGATGCAGATTCATGACAGGGACCTCTTGCAATAGCCCCCAAGGCCGCCGAACCTCAACCCAGATCGAAATACTTGGTGTAGATTTCACAGAAACTTCGGCCATGACACGGAAGAATGTAAGGCCTTAAAAAACCAGATCGAAGCCCTCATCAATCGGGGGCATCTAAAAGAATACGTCGGGCCACGACAGGAGAAATTTGATGAACGATCACGCCGAACCCCTGAACGTCCTTTTGAGCGAAACAGACCTACAAGGGCAGTGCGGAAGAGCCCAGAGCCAAGTTATAGGGAGCCTAGCCAGAAAAAACCGGAGGTCCCCGTGGCGAAAATCATCAAAACCATTTACGGAGGACTCGCCGCTGGCGGGGGGTCGCATGCTCGTAATAGGTCTTATGCCAGGTCAATAGCCTCTGTCGCTGGACCTCATAAACGACCTAAGACCGGAAAGATCATTTCTTTTTCGGACGAAAACTTAGAAGGAGTGCAGATTCCACACGACGACACTGTTGTAATTTCACTCCTCATGGCTAATCATGAGATAAGACGAGTCCTAGCCGATAATGGGAGCTCAGTCGACATCCTTTTTTATGATGCCTTTCAACAAATGCAACTGGGTGACACACATCTAGAGCTGGTCTCCACCCCACTCTATGGCTTCTCAGGGGGACCGGTCTTTACAGAAGGTAGCATAACTCTCCCGGTAACTGCGGGGACGACACCTCAAACAACGACCGTACACTCCACTTTGTTAATTGTTCGGCAACCCTCCTCCTACAATATGATACTCGGACGACCCACACTGAATAAACTCCGAGCGGTTGTCTCTACCCATCATCTCAAAATCAAATTCCCCACGGCAGACGGAGTAGGCGAGATCAAAAGAGATCAACGAATCGCCAGATCCTGTTATCTCAGTGCAATAAAGGGTAAAAAGACGGAAGCCCTACCACTTGAACTGGACGACCTTAGGGATGAAGCGAGCAACCTACGAGGTAGGCCCGGGGAAGATGTACTCACGATCCCCCTCGGCGAAGATAGCACCAGAACTGTTCAAATTGGTTCCAACCTGTCCAGCAAATTTCAGGAATCTCTATTAGCCCTTCTACGGGCAAACCAAGACCTATTCGCCTGGACCGCTGCAGATATGCCAGGAATCAACTCGGATGTCATCGTACATCGCTTGAGCGTAGATCCGACCCACAAACCGGTCATCTAGAAGAAAAGGTCGTTTGCTCCTGAGCGACAGGCAGTTGTTCGGACAGAAGTTGACAAATTATGTTCGGCTAACTTTATCCGAGAGGTGAGCTATCCAGACTGGGTATCTAATGTTGTAGTGGTGAAAAAGGCAAACGGCAAATGGCGAATCTGTATAGAATTTTCTGATCTCAATAAAGCCTGTCCGAAAGACAATTTTCCTTTGCCCCGGATTGATCAACTCGTTGACGCAACATCTGGCCATGAGTTGTTAACATTCATAGATGCTTACTCCAGGTATAACCAAATCCTCATGCACCCGCCTGACCAAGAGAAGACGGCATTTATCACAGAACAAGGCCTCTATTGTTATAGGGTCATGCCATTCGGTTTGAAAAATGTCGAGGCCACTTACCAGAGGTTAGTAAACAAGATATTCAAATAGCAGATTGGTCGAAATATGGAAGTGTATGTAGACGACATACTGGTCAAAAGCGTCAAAGCACAAGACCACGAGGCCGATCTCCAAGAAGCTTTTGATATCCTCCGCCATCATCACATGAAGTTGAATCCTACAAAGTGTGCCTTTGGAGTCACTGGGGGGAAATTCCTCGGCTTTCTAGTCACCCACAAAGGTATAGAAGCCAATCCAGAGAAGATCGATGCTATTCTTAACATGAGTCCACCTCGGACCGTGAGGGAAGTCCAGCAACTTACTGGAAGAATAGCGGCCCTCAGCCGATTCATGTCAAAATCTACCGAGAAGTGCCTCCCCTTTTTTAAAGCCATTCGTCGGACTCAGAACTTCGTATGGAACGAAGCGTTTCAAGAAGCATTCAGAGCACTGAAAATATATTTGGGGACACCCCCCGTACTTACCAAACCAGTAGTCGGCGAAGAACTTTTCTTATATCTTTCGGCTGGGCCTGAAGTAGTGGCCTCCGTCTTAATACGAGAAGAAAAAAGCGCACAGAAGCCGGTGTATTATGTCAGCAAGGTACTTCACGACGCCGAAACAAGATATCTTCCGGCGGAAAATATGGCGTATGCTTTGTTGATTTCGGCCCAGAAGCTTCGACCCTATTTTCAAGCCCATACCATCATACTCCTTACCAACCAGCCTCTGCGACAAATACTCCACAAGCCAGATGTTTCCGGTAGAATGGTCAAATGGTTAATAGAGTTGGGCGAGTTCGACATCCGTTATCGGCCTCGGACAGCTATCAAAGCACAAGCCCTAGCTGATTTTGTCATGGAAACTACTTTGCCATTGACGGAAGGAGAATCTCCGAAGGATGTTAGTCAATCGAGCCCGTTTGTACGTTGGACCCTTCATGTGGACGGATCCTCCACTGATTCTGGAAGTGGAGTCGGGCTCATTCTGAGCGGTCCCGACAACTTCACCATTGAGTACACCTTGAGGTTTAAGTTCCCAGCGTCCAACAACGAAGCCGAGTATGAAGCTCTACTTGCGGGCATGAAATTAGCCAAGGTAATATCTGTACAAAATTTACATGTATATAGCGATTCCCAACTAGTGGTGAACCAGGTGAACGACGAATTCGAGGCCCGAGGAGAAAAAATCGCTTGCTACCCAGCAGCAGCAAAGACATTAGCTGGACAGTTTGATGTATTTTCTCTGAACCAGATTCCGCGGGCAGAAAATACGAAGGCCGACTCATTGGCCCGGTTTGCTTTGTCTTGCCAGCTCGAGTCAAGGCGAACAGTCTACCTCGAAACCCTAGCCGTACCTAGTATCGATGAAATAATGGTCTTACCCGTGGTTGGTGAGAAAACATGGATGAGTCCTATCCTGGAATATTTACGTGACAGTCTTCTTCCCGATGACAAAGGCGAAGCCCGAAAGATTGTATCTCGAGCCGCCCGTTACGCAATTCTGGATGATCACTTGTATAAGCGAGGGCTGACAATGCCCTTCTTAAAATGTCTTGACCCAACCGAAGCTAATTACGCCCTCCGAGAAGTCCACGAAGGTATATGTGGAAATCACCTCGGGGGACGTGCCTTGGCAGTCAAGATCCTTCGTCAATGATACTATTGGCCAAAGATGAGGGAAGCAGCTATGGAGCTGGTGACCAAATGTCAAAGCTTGCAACGGTATGCCACTGTGCCGCATCGACCAGCGAATCTTTTGACACCAATAGTCAGTCCACTTTCTTTCGCTATGTGGGGAATGGACCTTCTCGGACCCTTCCCCGGAGCAACCGGCCAACGAAAGTACCTCATAGTTGCAATAGATTATTTTACAAAATGGGTGGAAGCTGAACCCTTGGCCAGCATCACTGACTTTCAAGCCCGAGCCTTCGTGTGGAAATCAATCGTATGTCGGTTTGGAGTACCACAAGTGTTAGTGACAGACAACGGCAAACAGTTTGACAGTGTGCGGTTCAAAACATTTTGCGATGAATTACACATTGACCATCGTTTCTCTTCGGTTGGATACCCACAAGCATATGGACAAGCCGAAGTTACCAACCGAACGATCTTGCAAGGCATTAAAAGACGAATAGACGAAGCAGATAAGCGGTGGACAGACCATTTACCCAACATACTTTGGGCATGTCGAACCACGACTCGAGCTCCCACCGGGGAAACCCCCTTTTTCATGACTTACGGGTCCGAGGCAGTCATCCCCTTGGAAATAGGAGTACCTTCCTTGCGAGTTCAGAACTTCGAGGAACGAAGCAATGAGGAAGCCCTTCGTACGAACGCCGATCTTTTCGATGAAGCCCGGGACAAAGCCCAAATCCGACTTGCCGTTTATCAGCAGCGAGCTACCAGGTACTTCAATTCAAGAGTAAAAGTAAGACACTTTTGTCTCCATGATCTTGTCTTACGAAAGAACGAAGTATCTAGGCCCCGGGAATCAGGCAAACTAGTCCCTAATTGGGAAGGGCCATATCGAATCAAAAAAGTATGCCGTCCTGGCACTTTTGAACTCGAAGAATTGAACGGAAAAGCCATTCCTCGTACTTGGAATGTGGAACATCTTCGACGTTTTTATCAATAAAAAGTGTTGCGCATATGTAAACAGTCTTGTTTTATATATTATTTGACTTTACTTACATCTGTCTTTCTGTCGACTAAAACAAAAAGCCTGAATACAAACATTAACTACACTTGTTACTTTGTAAACTATACAAAACGATTAAAAATACAATATATATATATATATATATATATATATATATATGATCTGTTTAACTTTTCTTTTAATAAAAATTTGCTTTTATAATATAAAATACTATTAAAAGGACTTTCTCATAACATTTGTTATGGTTGATTTTTCAAACAAATTTTAATTTTAATTATTTTATGTCTTTATCATTTTATAAATATGAAAAAATAATTTCTAAAAACCTTTGAATTCTACTTAATTTAGTATAAATTTAGTGATTCAACTTTAGAAGAAAAAAAACCATTTAATTGGATAAAAATGAACATCATAATATTTGTGGGACATGGAGTAACATTTCATTTTTGCAAACCTAATCGAATAAACCACATAAATCTAATTCGTAGACACAAATATATTAATTCTATAACATCATTTGATTAAATTTGTTCAAGTGAGTCATCTGTGGGTGGATATAAACTTGTTAACTCTACATGCGTAGTTAATTATGGCATCCATGAGTAGCTAATTTTTTTCAAGAAAAAAACTATGTTACCCATGTATTATTTTCGAATTAACAAGTCAAATTGTGAAATGATATATACATTTTGTATCATAATTGTGACGATTTATGTTGTGTCCGACATTACCACTCTTACATTATCTTTGTCATATTATTCATGGAACTATTTTGATATTGTTGACAATATGTTTGCTAATATTCTTGATTGACAAGTTTTTTTGGGGGAGAATGATTCAGCAACTGCCAGCCCATGTAAGAGGCCAAGCGGCAGATTCCTTGTATTTTGAGGCACAGTGTCGAATTGAAGATCCTGTCTATGGCTGTGTTGGGATAATCACTCTGTTGCACAATCAAATACCAAAGGCAGAGAACCAGCTAGCTCTGACTCAAGCAGAGATTGCTCTCCTCACTTCCCATGCACACCACTCAGATCAACCCAGTTTCAACACTTCTTTGCCATAACCACAACAATGTAGCGTTGCCCAATTTGGCCTTTCCAATCAAGCTTCTTGATACTGCCAAAATACGACTCTCCACTAAGAAGACGACATGTGGATCAATCTGACCCCAGATTGCGAGGAGACACGTGGACAACCCAGGCCATCATTACCTCCAGGTCATAACCGCCCTCCAGAGCATCATTGCCTCCAGCTGGGTCTCCACGTCACCACCGCCCTCCTAACCATCATTACCCAACCCAGTTGGGACGTCAGGTCGTAAAAACCGTCTTAACACATAGACGGCTTCTGATTAAGCCAGCAAGGCTAAAGCCCTGGTGAACGGCTCTCAGCCACCTAGCTGGGCCTCACAGGCATCATTACCCAACTCAGTTGAGCTATCGTATTGCAGCCGCCATAGGCCCACTACCGCCTCCGAAACTCTATAAAAAGGACTTGGTAAGCAATCCATAAGGTAGATTCGTTTTTCAGTTTTACACAGATACTCTTCAGCTTACCTTAACTTAAGCATCGGAGCATCCTCAGAGGCATCCCCTCCGTCGACCCCATAGCTACTCTCCCTTTCCCTGTGCAGATACTTCTATAGTCCAACCCCTTGCTCGGCAACGCACATATTTGGCATCAACACTTCTTATGGGATTAACTAACTAGACTATAATTGTCTCAAAAATTGCATTACATGAAACAAATAATGAAATAATATTGAATAAACTCTTGTATTTATAGTGCATATTGATTGTCATTGTGAAATGCTTTTGCTTCTTGCATTTGAGCCTAACGGCTAAAATTTACAATTATCACGAATTTGATCTTTACGAAAGCATCCACAATTGAATAGGACTTCTAATTAACAAGATAAAATAAGACCTCAAAATAGAATGAAGCTAAGGTTACATAACTTTCGCTATAGTACAAATTCAACCACTAGATGATCAAATGACACTTCTTTTTTTTGTCTTAAGAAGAATTTTGGTCCATTTTTTTTCTTCAGTACTTGAATATTCCTTGAGGGCCAGGTTTTATTGGTGCTAACTTGGTCCATTTGTATGTCACTTAGGCACTTACCCAATGTCAAACAGCCCATCTCTCAAGCCTTAATCATAAAGATATTTTTCCTGCGCATAAAGGCAGACTGACATAGACGTGGGTGTTTATTAATAAGTCTGCCTACTCATTAACAGTCAGTTCAGATTTCAGATGAGGAGTTCTTGCACACCAATTTGGGATGTGGTGTGGAAGTGCCCTACTATTAACATAATTAAAATTTTCCTCTAGCTTTGTCTCTATAATAAAATTAAAAGCAAAGATATCTTTCATGCCAAAAATATCTCTTTTGTTACCTTTTCCATATTTGCCCGGATATCCCTAGACTTGTTTACACATTTTGATAGATTTTTTAACTGCCAAACTCTTTTATGATTGTATTTCCATTCTTGTTACTATCATTCATTTTTTTTCAAAAAAAAAAAAACACTTTTAGTGTTGGGATTTTATCTTTAAAGTCGACGTAATCAAATTTTTGGTAAAAACACAATCACAACAATTAAATAGGCAAATAAAATAAAGAGTAAGAACAACACCAATAGTTAATGTGGTTCGGCAACTTCTTTGCTTACATCCTCCAATAACTCTACTATTTTATTAATATTCAACTACAACTTTAGGAAGAGCAAAGTTGTCAAACTCTCACCTCAAAGTCACAATACAATAAAAGCTCTTAACCTAACTTTAGTTGTAAGTGCACTCTCTACTTGACAACCTAAAACCTCAATACACCCAAAACTCTCACCCTATCTCTAGTAGTAAACCCCTCTAGTTTCTAATGTATATAGAATTATGAGTGTGCCTCAAATTTTCTCTGTAACCCCTTTATATAGAAGATATTTTCCTAATACTATTAGGAAAGAGCAACATCATAGTATATTACTACTACTTGTACAATCAACAATCTAATAGGAAATTACTACTATTCCTACTAGAACAAGCAACTACAAAATTGGAAACAACTTTTTCCAAACCAGTTAGAAGTTTTTTTGTGGGAATTGAGCTAAAATTCTAACATATCTCCGCCTTAGCTTAAATTCTCCACCTCAGCTTAAATTCTCCACCTCATCATCAAATTTGGCTATCTTTTTTGGTTGGTGCGATTGTTCCTTTTGTTTTTCCCATCTCATCCGCTTACTCTTCGAAGCAATTATCCTCTCATTTAACACGTATAAGCTTTCTTCGTTCACAGTATCTGTCATCACTACTTTTGAAACATCAAGAACTTGCATCTCATCATCCTCATTAGCCTTTCCATTATCAATCTACTTCATTCTACTCAACTCCTCCAAGTCCTCCACCATGGCCTTGCTTTGAAATTGCATGTGTTATTCTTCTTCATTGTAGATGCCCTATTTATTTGAAAAATCTAGAGACTTGGATCTTGATCTTTCCTCCACCTTCCTTGAAGTGCTCCACTCACTCATTTTGTCTGGCTCTTCTCTTGATATAAACACGAACAATTCTTCAACCTTGAACACACTTGGCCTCTTCAACTTATCTCTCTCTAGAGGTACTACGGAAACCTCTCCATCCATCCAAACTTCATTGCCCACCATTAACATTGTGACTATGTCATCTCCTTCCGGTTACAAGTATTTCATCTCTGTCAACATACTACTCAACAAATTAGTGATAATGAAATTGAAAAAACTAATATTCATCGTGCCTACTTCTTGTATTTTTGCCATCGGAACCACAGCTCTGATACCACTTATTGGAATTTTACCTTTAAAATCGACATAATCAAATTTTTGGCAAAAACACAATCATAACAATTAAATAGGCTTATAAAATAATGAGTAAGAACAACACCAATAATTAATGTGGTTTGGCAACCTCTTCGCCTACATCCACCAACAACTCCACTATTTTATTAATCTTCAACTACAACTTTAGGAAGAGTAAAGTTGTCAAACTCTCACCTCAAAGTCACAATACAACAAAAGCTCTTAACCTAGCTCTAGTTGTAAGTGCACTCTCTACTTGACAACCTAAAATCCCAATACGTCCAAATCTCTCATCCTTATTTTAGTAGTAAACCCCTCTAGTTTACAATGTATATGGAATTATGAGTGTGCCTCAAATCTTCACTAGAACCCCTTTATATAGAGGATATTTTCCTAATACTATTAGGAAAAGAGCAACAACGTCATAGTAGACTACTAGTACTTGTAAAATCAACAATTTAATAGGAAATTACTATTATTCTTACTAGAACAAGCAACTACAAAATAGGAAACAACTTTTTCCAAACCAATTAGAAGTCTTCTTTGTGGGAATTAAGCCAAATTCCTAACATTTAGTTTATGAAAACCTTGTCTTCTTTGAGCTGTTCTCTCATAACATTCCATGGAATTATTTCTTTACTTCTGGAGTTTGGAACCTATGGATTACAAGAAATAAACACATTTTTGAGAATAAATCTTCCACTTTTTTTGACATTCTTAGAGATACCCATTTTAAAGCTTGTGAATTTGCCAATCTCATCTTAAACCCAAGCTTGAAGTTTAAATCTTATGAGATTATTGTCCATTGGTCACCATTTGAGTCTAACTTAGTCAAAATTAACACTTATGGCTCTGCCTCTAGTAATCCGAGTCACTATAGCGGTGGTGGGTTACTTAGGGATGAAAGAGGTAACTAGATAAAGAGATTTAATAGGAACATCAGTTTTGGTATGAGTGTGATTGTAGATCTTTGGGCCCTTAGAGATAGATTAATAATGGCACGTGAGCTTACCATTCCTTTGCTTCATATTGAGCTCGATGCTCAGGTTGCTGTTGGTTCACTTTCTTCTGGCGTGTCAGATGGTCACCCTTATGCTCCTATTGTACATGACTGCAGGTTGTTGCTTAGAGAGTTCAAGGAGTACACGGTGCCCCATGTGTTTACGGAAGTCAACCAAGCTACGTACATGCTTACTAAGAAAGTGAGAGATGGTGTTATGGGTTTTCATGTTTCTTATTCCCTTCCCCCATTGTTATCGTGTATTCTTGATTTGGATCGAATAGGAGCTACCTCTTCTACACTTGTTACAATTTATTTTTATACACTGCATTGATTTTCACCCAAAAAAAAAGGATAGACATTGGTTGCCATGTGCCGTGTCAAAAATCACTCTTTTGAAAAATACATACTCATTGAAATTTTCACATTAATACAACTTACAATAAATTATTAAAAAAAACCTACAATAAAAGAAATTTTTAAAAAAATATATATCATATCGGTATTTGTAACACTCCTCGACACCTAATCTTATAATATAAGAAAAAAACTTTAATGCAAGAAGTTACCCATATATAAAATGCATTCACATGCTTTAAAAATAAAAGATTATATTAAATATATTACATTAACAACATCAATCCAACCCAATCATATCGGGTTGGTCTAAAAATTCAATCCAACCCAATCATATCGGGTTGAAAAATTCTCATCTCAACCCAACCCATGAACCCATCAAACCTCAACTCAACCTAATCCATTCAAATCGGTTTATGTCACCGGGTTAATTTTTTTTACTAAAAAATTAAATCGTACATGTTACATAACTTTTTTTGAAGTTGAAGGAGTCTTTGAAGATGAATCATCGGGGTTATTCGCCACACTTGACAAGTGATACAAAAGGTTTTTCACATGAGCCATATGTACTCATGAAAATTGAAACAACCAAATAAACATAGAAGAGTAATTTTTTAAAAAACCATAAAGACACATAATTAAGTTTTGCTGAGCTCTTATATAATGCAAAGAGAATGAGAGAATTTCTCTTTAGAGAACCATGACCAAGCAGAACCCTTAATTGTATAGACACCAAAACAACTATACAATTTACTTTATAAAAAGGGAATATAAATTTATGATCTACCACTGATCTTATTATAAGTAATTTTTACAAGCCTGGATAAGATCCATGTAAAAACCATCTCACAACATTAAAAGCATAGAATAGAATTAAGATATGAAACAGAATTAAAGAAGCAAGTAGTTTTTTTTTTAAAGGAACAAAAAGTAAGTTTACACGAGCAAAAAGCAATCAATTGAAGGGTTCCATATTGCCGTTATACTTATTATTAACAAAAATTGACACAATGAAAACAAAGAAATTAATCATAATTATCTAACAATCGTAGATTTCTTTAGGTAGAGTATATGATCTTCATCCTTCTTCGGGATCCAAGGCCCTAAAGGAATTAAATTGAGGAAATAATAAGCAAATTAGAGGAGTAAAAACAATGAATTAATGATCTTAAATCGAACCTGTAAAAAGATTGAAAAAGTGTTATGCCAAAGCTTGGTTGCAAAGAGAGAAGATGAGAGACCAAAGAGATCAAGTGATACTGTGATAAGGTTTCAAATTTCAAGTGAGCCAATTACATATCACTCCTTGATAAATTTTATTTCATATAAGGTTATGATCTTCTATATATTTTATCCACTAGTCAGGCGGTGAGCAAAATATCATAGGTGTTTTATAATTATATTTTTTTTAAGATAGCCATTTTATAATTATATATACTACAAATATTTATACACTACTTTATATTTAGTAAATACTAAATATATAAAAATATATTTATCGGATTATCAGTTTGGATCGGATCTACGGGTCAACTGGATTCCATGCTCATCCCTAAAAAGTGTGATAAAAAAAGTCATAATCCTGTTCCTTGTGCTAATTACCATTAATATTTGGCAAGACATATTTTATACCAATTAGGTTTATATCGTTAATTTTTTTTTTGAAAAAACATGCATTGTGTTTTGTGCGTAAAATTCATAATATGGTGCTATAATTACACGTGTGATTTAAATTGTGTCACGCCAAGTACTTATCATCAATAATTTTAGATACATTTCAGACTGCATCTCAAGACGAATGTTCTAAAAATGTCCTTTAGCATTGGAGCATATGTTTCCTTTGCTCAAGTAACCAAGTATGCTCCTTAAGCATTTTTGTATCTACCTGAATTATTGAAACAATGTCATTTTGGTTATTCTATTAAAAAACAAAGAAGAATCATAGCCGTTAAGAAACAATTGTTCGCTCAAGCTAAATCAAAGAGACTAAACATTAAACAAAGTCTGGACAACACCTATCTTCAAAGTTATAAATTTTTTAATCGAATTTTTCTCCTTTCTCTCCAAATTTGTTTTTTTCTTTCAATCAACAAAATTTTGATTCTATATACCATTAAAGGTCTAAAATAATAAAATAAAATCTCTAAAAAAATAAAAATAAATAAATTGTAGTTAAACTTAAACTAGATTTCCAACGAATCGAATATATAATATCATATTTTAAAAAATATAAAGAAATGAAAAGAAAACATATAAGTTTCTGCTGCAAGATTTATTTTCTATTCCATTTGATAGATTTCCCTTTAATATCATTATATTTATTAGAAAACTCAACTTATAAACATTGCAAAAATCAGACTAAATATATTTTCAATTTAATCAATAGTATAAAGCCAAATCAAATTTTCAATATATTGAATTTTTGAGATTTTATTGTAAATATATACAAAGAAAAGAATATGATATTTCGTCACAAATTTAATTGTTTAATTTTTCCTGATAGATTAAATTTCAACACCATGCTATTTTATTATGCATATAAATATTAACGATCACGTGTAAGTTTTAAATTGTGTTGGGGGTAAATTTTCTATTACATAACACATGGGTAGATAAGGGATGTGTGGTGATAGATGGAGTGCTTCTAGTGGCAGTGTGATGTTTGTGGTCGCATTGGAGATCATAGTCTAGCGCCTTAAGGGTCCACGGTTATAGAAATAAGATCGTCGTTTACAACAACAAGTCTACCTTCATAGAATGCACCTTGCCTCGGGTTCTTTAGGAATCAAGTCCAGAGTCGCTACCATGACACTCTTTTTTCAACCAAGTCGTACCCTCTGTTGTTATAAAAAGCGATTGGAAACGAGCCAATGGGGAATACTGGCAAGAGAGGGGCCATGGTGTTACAACAATACGCGAACACGACGGTATGTAAAATGGAAGTAATTTAAATATGACAGTGAATAAATATGGCAGTAACTAAAATGCTTAAAAGCAAAGATTGAACAACAAAAAAGATTCAATAATGAGGAGACACACATGTGAGAGTAGGGTGAAGAGAAAGGGTAATGGGACTAGCTTCTAATCATAATAGTGAGAGATGGAATGTCACGACCCGTACCCAAGAGGGATAATCCTAAAGGGTACATCATAAATTTAAATAAAATACATTCAAATATATCTCTTCATTCTTTATCTCAAAATTCCAAGAAAACAGTGATAACAATTGGAAATTTTGTAAAAGTTTTACTTTCAAAGAAATCAACATAATATAGTGTGTCCAACTTGACACAATCCATGTGTTATCATTTTAGAGAAACTTGCTCATAACATTTCAACAAATATCCACAAATACATGAATAAACAATTTTTCATAATTCTAAGGTACATAAAGCTCCATGCTCACTCAAAAATTTCAGAAAAAAATAATAACTTTCTTGAAAACAATCAAGACTTTCCATAAACCACTTAAACTCAAAGGAAAAATAGCAAAAATTCAAGTACCAACAAAAATCCAACAAAATTGAATATTTAGTTCAAAACCAAAAGTCAGTAGAAAATGCCATAGTGTTAAGCCCCACCTGACATCATCGTCCATAAGCTAAATTGAAGAAAAATCAACTCAAACTACAACAACTTGAAAAATAAAAGTTTGGGTAAGCTATATAGCCTAGTGAGATAAATGAACTTTCTTCTGTAGATAAAACCATGTCTAAGGATCCTCTACACGTATCATATAATCACATAAGAAGAAGAGATTATGATATTTATATATATACTAGCAGAATAATTATTTTACTAAAATCTTAATTGAATTTACCAACCATGCCTTGAGGTAACAACACTTTACAAGTTATAAAACATCTCATAAGATTCTTTAAATACATAAATAAAAGCTGGTAATATCAAAATAAGAAAATATGGGTCAAACATACATCATGCCCCTCATTGGGCAAGCCATATATCACATGCCTCTCACTGGGCTAATCATATCATACGCTACTCATTGGGAAACAAATCTTAAACACGATCCTCGGTGGGTAATATTTCCATCACAATTCCAACGAGACCAATTTTTTATGAAAACCATAAAAAGTTAATGAAAATTCATTTTTTCTCATTTTCTATAATTTCATTGCTCAGGCAAAACATAACAAATACATATCAAATTTCAACACGACATAATAGATCGATTTATCAAAATCATAATAGTGAGAGATGGTATGTCTCATGTAATAGTGATCTCCTTGGCGAATATGCAAAACGCGTTCATAATGATGGTGAAACAAAACTTGCTAGTAGTTAGGGATCATGTAAATAAGTATGAGGTACCAATAAAGTGTTTAGTGTGTTTTGAGGAGTGTTTAAGAGCGATGTAAAGCATATAATGACAAAAAGGCATTTTTAAGAAGCTGTAACTAAGGTAGCAGGTGGTCTTAAGTGTTTAGAAGACCATGGTATGTGTTGGTTAAATAATAAACAATAACTAAAGTATTCTTTGTTTCTCTTTTTGTATAACAAAGAGATTTTGTTTTTATCTTAGCTTCAAGTCATGCTAAGTTATCATGGGTTATGTTGTGTGTAAGATGTAATACTGTAACATGATTATATTTGATCTCTTTAAAGAGATAATGAGAGGTTTATATAAAGGTAGAGAAGCCCGATCGTGTGGAGGAGAAGGCTTAACTCTGAAACCATGGGAATTTTTTTTAGAAAATCTATGATTAAGGGATGAGATAGTGTTGTAGTGTCTTTGGTCAATGGGGCTCTGTTAAGCACTATTTGCTATCACAGTAAGGTAGAAAATGGTGAACAGTGGCTGAAATGGAGCCTTTGACATGTGAAGAGGTCATCAAATATTGTTATGGGCACTTTTTGGGTATTGTTTGAGTGCTAGACCTTATAAAAGTAGCAGGTGAGGTGTGCACAATATTTTTATAGGATAGAGGGAGTCTTCTGTCTTGTAATGGTGATTAACCAATATTTTGGTTAATTGAAAGCTAATTGAGAGGTTTACTGTGGGATTGGAGAGAGAGAGAGAGAGAGAGAGAGAGAGAGGGAAATGGTTCATGGGTTCTTAACAAACTCTTTGCAAATAAACAGTCAAATGGCTAAAATGTGGGGATAAGCTTAGATATGCTCCTATAATTGTAGCAAAATGGTAAAATGGAAGCTAATTAAAGTATGCCAAGTGTGCATGATAAATCCCATGTTATCCATGTAGATTCCAAGTGGCTAAAAGACTTTGCAAGAGGTTCCAAGTTCACCTCAAGTAAGTGTGAGCTCATTTGGTTCCCATCAGGTTATGATCATGATATCTTTTTTCCAAAAAAAAAACTCTAATTCCAACGTGAGATCCACATGGGGTGGTTTGGGATCCACATGATGCATGATGTGTGTATACATAATAGCAAGAGCTTTAAAAAGTGAAATGTGTTTGGGATTAGACCCTTTTACTCTTTGTTGACATTGTAACTTTTTTATGGGCTTATTGGGCCTTGCTGCTAGGGCTAGCTGGACTGGCCTTACAATGGTCTCCATCTAGTTTGGAGCTTGTTGTTAGACCACTTACAACAGTGGCTCATGTTACAGTAATGGCTTTGTGCTTGATTATTAATTTAATCTATTAGATCTCTTGTTGATGTGGGCGATTGAGATGCTTTTGAGGAGATAAATGTTGGTTCAAGGCTCACATAGTGGTTTGCGAGAGCTTTGCTACTTGGGTTAGCTAGACTGACCCTTTAATGATCTCCATTTTAGCTTGGAGTTTGTTGTTGAACCATTTACAGTCGTGGCTCTTGATACAACAGTACCTCATGAAAGATTTGTATCTATTTAGGTCCATGTTTTACTAAAGCTATGTTATGGTCGAAGATCATGATTTTGCAAGTTTTGTTTTACAAAGATATCTCTTTAGTTTTGATAGTAGTTGGAAATTAGTTACGGCATTATTTTTACTAAAACCATGTAATGATCGATGATCACGCGATCTTGTTTTACAAAAGGAAGTTTATAATTGCAATTAGATAGTAATTGGCCACTATTTGAGTCTTTATTTTACGAAAACCATGTAACGATTGAAAAACATGATTGTGCAGATCTTATTTTATGAATAAACTTTTTTAGTTGCAATTAGATAGCAACTAACAACTATTTAAAGCCTTGTTTTAAGAAAAATATGTAACAATCGAATAACATGATCGTGCAAGTTTTATTCTACAAATGGACTTTTTTAGTTACAATTAGATAGTAGTTGGCAACTATTTAAGTCATTGTTTTAGGAAAATCGTGTAACCATCAAAGAACATGATTGCACATATTTTGTTTTACGAAGAAACCTTTTTAATTACAATAATATAATAGCTAGCAACCATTTAAGCCATTGAACCCAAGGTTTGTGTAGCCAAGTTTGAGAGAGAGGGTTGTAAGAAGCAATTTGAGTGTACTAAGTTTTTTTTGTAAGGAGCCAAGACTATGAATGAGTGAGCCTTTAAGGTTTTTGTATTGAATGAGCCATTTTTATAAAGCTTTTATATTTAAGATAAGTGAGCCATGTGAAGCTTTTTGAGGTAAAGTGAGCCTTTGAATGTGTTTGAGCCGAAATGTGGACTCGTATGGCCTTTTTTAAAGAGGTGATAGGATAAAAAGAAATGTTTGAATATGGTGGGATGCATATTTACTTTTTGTTAAGGACCAATAAGACATTGTCATGTGATCCTTAAAAAGTGAGTATCCACAAATTGTTTATGTATACATTTGAGAGATATTTTATATATTTTTTTCTTATATTATTGTGTATCACTTATCCAAATATAAGAACTAAATAATTATTTAAACCATAATTTTGTTTGACGTTAAATAATACTACTACATACACTATAACCATTATGATTTTATACTTGGAAATTAAATAAATTTTAAGCTGTTAAGACAATTATTTAGAAATTAGAGGTACATTTTGTCCGACCCCCTCTAACTTCTAAATTTTAATTATAGGTTTGTTAAAACAAATTCGTTCATTGCACGAGTCAATATTATATTTTTATAGTACTGGCATGTTTGAAAGGGTCAAACTGTAATTTTAACATACCGATATGAGGTTACTTCCGCAAATAACACGAAATATGGGGTTCTCTATATATTCCAACGTCATTATCCTTTATTTAATTGCCTCACGGGCTCTACATCTTGTTCTGTTCGAGCTGAAAAGAATATCTCAAAGGCTCCTTCGTTAGGGTTTCGAATTTTCGTTCTTAGCTCTTTCGACCTCGGCTTTCGAAGGTAAACGAATTTTTATCCGTATATATCAGTTTTATGCTTGATTTTCAGGAAAAGTTACGGAAAAAGAAGGAATTTTTTTTAGATCTGGCAATTGTTTGGTTTGACCTTTTTCTTTAATTTCTCGAGTTTCTCCGCTGCCGAACCGAAATCTAATCTCAGATCTGAACTTTTTCCTTTTGCTTATGATAGATATGATTCTTATTTGACTCGATCCTTTTTTAAGATTTAGATTTTGTTTCTCTGATTTTAAGTATTTTTTTTTGGATTTCGTATATGTTGGTGAAAATTATTCAACCAATAGCGTCGGTTTTGTAGGGTTATGCGTGTTTTAACGTGCTTTCGAGGTATGGTTTTTGCCGCATGTGATCTGATTATCTGAATGGTGCATAAACTACACTATCCTATACAGAGAAGATACGGTTCGGTGTAGAACATAGATTGAGGTTTTTCAAATGAATTGAAATATGAATTTTCTTTGTTCCTTGAAGAAAAAAATTTAAGGTATCAAATGTGTATTATTTTGTTAAGATTGCAAAATTTTGCAATAGCTTTATCTTGAGCAGGCGTGGCCTAGTGTTAAAGATCACTCTTGCAAAACAACAGACCCGTGCATTACCACATGACCTTTTGATGTTTTTATTCCTTTTTGTGTTTCCTGATTGTAACTGATCCTGAGCTAATTTTTTCTAAGATGCTGCCCTGTTTCTTCATTGAATTTGTTTGAATGCAGTGATGCTAGATAGTGCTCATTCTTGTTGCATTATTGTCATTGGCAGCTCAGCTTTGCATGTTGTAACAAATTTCTGTTTTTGCAGGATTGAGTGAATTAGTTGAACTGTTCTTGTTGAACTTGGGTTGTAATGCCATTGTCATGTTTTATTTTACTTGCGTACTCTATCCACAAGATAAATGTGTAAGAATTCCATTTCTCGTGTTACAGATATGTTGAGGCCAATCTTCTGTGGAAACTTTGAATATGATGCGCGTCAGAATGATCTGGAGCGACTTTTCAGGAAATATGGGAAAGTTGATAGGGTGGATATGAAGTCTGGTAAGTTTTCTTTCTCCTCTTGCATTCTTGTCTATTGATCATCATGTCTGCACGAAAATTTTAGTCTTATTTTATCTATTTTGTTTTCTTTATGGCTTTCATTTACTAATTGATAGAGCTTCTACATTAAATTTGAAGATATTCTGATTTTTTTTGGCTTCAAGCTTATTTTCCAATGTAGTTGGGCACTTGTTGAAATAAGTTCCATGTGGTTCTAAGTTTTAACACGTAAAGGAAGTTAAATTAATGACGTACTGGGATCAGACACAAAAGGTTCAACACAATAAAATTTTATGAAATAGTGGGTTTACATGCTTCACGTATTAGACTCTGTTATACTGTGAAAGGAAAGGCCTAGGAGCAGTAATTGGGTAAGTATGGAGGCAAAGTCAGGAGACTTGCGTTCTGCATTAATATGTGCAATATATAATGGGATTGGATGCTATCAGAACTAGTTCTACGCTATCCAACTTGGTATGTTTCATCCATTTGTGATACTGTCAGAGCTTTATCTTGCTATTGTGATGTAGTTATTATTTTATATTTGTAAGGATGTATTTATGAACAAGAACTACTGAAACTGAAAATCATCTCATGGGTTTAATCTGCGATGATGTGCTGGATAAGTGTATCCTAGTAAAGAAAATAACATAGCCGTGTATGCACGCATTTCACAAGAAGGCTGTGAAGCCCAGCAGCAATCAGGCAATTCTGTTCTTAAATTTTCCATCCTTGAAGGTGGCAGTTTCCTGTCGCACTGGTCTTTTTCGGCAGTAGGACTAACATTGATTGGGACATTCGACTCAGCCACGGCGGTCATCCCTTGTTGAGTTCTAGTGGGGGTTCAGGATATGTTAAAGAAGAAAAAACAGAAGTATATTTTTGAAACATAAGCCCCCATACTCAACATTTTCTTTGACGCAGGATTTTTCTGGGGATATCCATACTCATCCCGGCCAATGGATGGACTCTTCAGAATTCTGTTTCCTGCCTGTGACGAGCGTCCTTTTCTTGCTCTCAAGAAGAGTCACTCTCATCCGCAATGGCACCACCATTCCTCATTTACCTCAGACATTATTGCCTTCCATTCCTCATGACTTTTGCCCAGCCTCCAATTTCAGACATGTTTCATGATAGAAACATTGCCGACCTCACAGCAGAGGCAGCAGAATAGATGGAGAAGGCACTCTATATTCATTGACCTTCCATGAGACATCCACTTTTGGATTCTTGTTCCTTGACATCACTTAGTTCATCACACAAGGTCTGTTACTACTTTACTGGTCACTTAGTTTTTAGATTCTAGGAAGGTTGCCAAATTTTTATCCTAGGTTGTGATTTTAGGTTGTTTGTATGTTGCTGAAGAGGAAAAGACCATCTTCATTTTGGCGATTCCTTTCACGGGAGGATTTTGATCTTACCTTTCTTTATTATTAATCAAACATGCATTAATTCCTTTGCTTTACTGGTGTCTAGGATTTGCTTTTATCTACATGGAAGATGAGAGAGATGCTGAGGATGCGATTCGAGCACTTGATCGGGCAGAGTTCGGTCGTAAGGGACGCAGGCTCCGTGTTGAGTGGACAAAGGTAATACTGTTGGTTTTGACTATGATCATGTGATTTGCCTCCTGTTCAGTTTAGTTATTCCTCATTTAAATCTTGGTGTAGCATGAACGTGGCATTAGGAGACCCGGGGGTTCGGGTGCAAGAAGACCTTCAGCCAATACTAGACCTTCAAAGACCCTATTTGTCATTAATTTTGATCCATATCATACTAGGACTAGGGACTTGGAGAGGCACTTTGAGCAATATGGGAAAATAGTAAGCGTAAGAATCAGAAGGAATTTTGCATTTGTGCAATATGACTCTCAAGAGGATGCCACCAAAGCACTTGATGCTACAAACATGAGGTTTATTTTCCTCCATTCTTTATACTATTTAGTTTGACGAGGAATCTCTCTATCACCGCTTCTGTTTTGAAATTTGTTATACATTATCAAGCAACATGTTACTAAGAGTTTCTATCTTTCTTATCTTTACATCTCTGTCCTGATGTGCAGCAAGCTGATGGATAGAGTTATTTCGGTGGAATATGCAGTTCGAGATGATGATGATAGAAAAAATGGATATAGCCCTGATAGAAATCGTGATAGGTCTCCAGACAGGAGAAACTATGATAGAAGGCGATCCCCTAGTCCGTACCGAAGAGAGAGGGGCAGCCCGGATTATGGTCGTGGCTCTAGCCGCTCTCCTTATAGGAGAGAGAGGGGCAGCCCTGATTATGGTCGTGGCCACAGCCCAAGTCCTTATAAGAGGGATAGGGCTAGCCCTGAATATGGTCGCGGTGCCAGCCGTAGTCCTCATCGAAGGGAGAGGGCTGGGACTGATCTTGGCCGAGGACCTAGTCGAAGTCCTTATCGTAGAGAGAAGGCTAGCCCTGAGAATGGCCGTGTCTCCAGTCGCAGTCCCTATCGGAGAGAGAAGCTCAGCCCCGATATCAGCCGTGGGCCGGGCCGCGGTCCGTATGGAAGAGAAAGGCCCAGTCCTGTGAATGGCCGTAGCCCTAGCTGCAGTCCCTATGGTAGAGGAAGGGCTAGCCCTGACAACAGTCGTGGCGCAAGCCCCAACTCTCTGCCTGAACCTAGGGACAGCCCTGGCTATGGTGGTGCTGAAAGCCCCGTGCCGGAGAGATATAGCAGGTCTGTACAATAGAGAACTATTTCATATAACCCTTCTTTTCTCCCTTGGTTCTTCATGGTCCATCTATAACAGAGTTACTTTTTTTTTGTTAATTATGATACAGTCGTTCGCCCGCGGCAGAGGATTAGATGCTCTTTGAGAAGATGTGATAGAAGATCAGTTAGTTGTATTGATTTCTGTGGTTGTCGAAAGACTCGAAACTCAGTTTAGCAGGCCTGCCTATTTGCCCTTTTCCTTGACAACTGTATTCGCAATTAAACTGTAGTATCTTCCCGTGTTGGGCTTAGTGAGTGTAGTTCATAGCTTTATCGTTCGGTGTTTGCACAACTATAAGCCAAATTTTAATTATAATTATTTTGTATGTTTTATTATTTAAAAAATATTAAAAACTATTTTCGAAAAACCATTGAATTTTACTAATATATTAATCCGTTGATTTAAAGTAGGAAAAAATAACCATTTAATTTTATTAATATGAACATGACAATCTTTTTTGGACATGGCTGAAAATATTTTATTTTGCTTGCCTATTCGAATAATTCTCGAAAGTCTAAATTCTATTACATAATTTGATTAAGCGTGTTACAGCTGGTCATATGTAGGTGTATTGTAAACTTGTTAACTCGACTGTGTAGTTAATTGCGTCATTCATAAGTAGCTAAATTTTGGGGGGAAAAAAAACTGTTACGCTGTGTTATTTTCGATTTAGCGAGTCAAATTGCTATAAGACCCAAACATTTTGTTTCATAATATCCCTCTTACATTATCTTTACATTTATTACTCTAAATCCTCTTAAACTTTAAATATTTTATGATTATGAGAGTTTGAAAGGAAGGAAATAAGTAAATTTGGAGGGGTGTTTTTAATTTCAACTGCGTTCCGTCTATCCGAACTTGCGTAAAAGCTGTTCATAGTTAGGTGTTGTGACTTTCTTACTGATTAAATAGTGTGAATGTATTCATTAAGCCCTTGGAATTAGCTCCATCTTTTATGAAATGCTAGCTCAGCTTGCAAGTAATGGACCTTTGAAAAAAAAAGGAGAGTAGATAGCTAACGCTTAGATTGACATTGACTGCTCTCAATTGATTTGTAGTTCTCCAAGCAATATTGCCTAAGAATATGAGGTATTAAACTAGCAGTTTTTATCGTCCCAAGTCAGTTGTAAAGTTTTACGTTCAATTTTTCTAAGTCAATCTCTATTGTAAATAAGAAATTTGTTGATATATATATATATATATATATATATATATATATATATGAGGCATCAGAGAGTGCGCATTATGGCTTATGGGCTCCATGATATTTCGACGGAGTACTATAAACGTATCAAGAATGGATTTGGGTCTCGTTTAAAACTGACAAAATTACTTAATTGTGAAATTAAGTAATTTTATCTTCTTTTTTTTCGTTTTAGTATTAATTAATTTCTTTGAATAGTGTGAATTTTTATCTAAATCAGATCAAAAATTAGGTCCATGCAGTGCCATTTGCCCATGAAATTAATCTAATCGTATTTCCTTCACTCACTTTGTCAGTGAATTTTTTATATGAAAAGTCGATCTCAAATTTCAAAGTATTCAAATATAAACTTTGAGCAATAATCCAATAAATTAAAAATTGAATTTTTTTTAAACCTTTCAACCACGTGAAAATTCAATAGCAAGAGCACCTAGTACAATAGTCAAGGGAAGAAAAGATATAATAAACATTTTTTTCATTAATAATCGTAAATATGTTAAAATCGCGTATAAATTTCTCCAAAATTTATCTAATGGGATACAGTTCTTTTAAATACTAGACAAACATATTTCATATATTTGAAATATTAAGACTTAAATCATTGAAATGTAGAGTATGAGAGTAAATCATAAGACAATTTGCATCCCCAATTGCCATTTTTTATTGCTTCTAATCAAACCTCTCCTTTTTCAGTTGATTGATCATTGCCTAATTTTTTCCGACAATTCAAAAGCCAACTACAAGTGGTAATGTGGGTCCCAAAATATGCTTGGCCTTTTTCAGACAGTTGTAATTGATGCTAACATTAAATCACATTCGTTGAATAACTCCCAAACGCAAGCTCCCACGCCAACTAATGGGAGCGTGTCCTCAACATTCCTTACAAGCGCGTTTATTAACTGTTATCTCTTTTAGGTGCAAATCAGGATGCGGACAAATATGCTTTCCTTTACCAATAAAAAATGTCACTTAAAAGGAAACACTGATTTAATTGGCGGTCGTGTACGTAATTCACACGTGTCACAGTTCCAACCATCTTGCTTTTGTATTTTGTTCGTTCATTTAAGATGAGATTTTATTTAACCAAATAAAAAAAAGAGATTTTAGAAGTATTAAAAAAATTATTTTATCAAGAAATAAAAAAGTGTGATAGGGAAATCTAATATATATATATATATATAATAGAATCATTTATATTGTGATGGCATCAAGCATAAAATATATTAATTTTTTATTAACCATCAATACAATATAATTATAATATTAATAAATATGAATTAAGTATAATATACAATAAATATAAATTCTTCAACTTTATTTTTTATTTTTTACTAAACGATAGAAAAAATAAGTTTTTTATTTATTAATTTGAATATTAAACAATTCAAAAAATCAATTAAAAGAGTTAAATATAACACTAATGATCGTTCCATAGCTATTTATCTCTTTACGGCAAAAATAGGATTTTTTTTTCTTGTGATCTTCTCCTCCCACTTTGTCTTCATCGATCAATCAACAACTAAATTTTCAGTAATTTATCATGGAACTTCAACCGTTCAAAATCCAAACAAAGTGAAGATTAAGAAGAAGAACAGAAAGAGATTGGGAAAGGGCATGAAAGATAGAGAAATGGGAGTGGTTTATTTCAATCCCAAAAAAAATGTAGTAGCAGAGAGCCCTAAAAGCTAAGGAGATTCACTGGCTTCAATATCAGCCAGTTTTTACTTCTCTTCATGCTCTTGTCAAAGAAGCCTTTCTTCCTTTTTTAATCTACAAACATGAATCCACTGTTTTGAATCAAAGTTTTTGGCAATTTCTTCAATAATTTTTTTTTTTAACAAATAACTCCATGAAGTTGAGGGGTTTGGCAGATTCTTACTGAATTTCTTGAATAGATTTAGGCAGCATTGTGTATTCTTTGTATATGAATTTAGTGAGTGCTTAAGACACATAGAGCGTGTTTGGAATAGGTTTTTGAAAACTGTTTTCGGTTTTTAAAAAATAAATTAGCTTTCAAAAACTCATTTTCATGTTAAGTAAACAGTTTTTAAAAGTAATTTTTTAAAATTGTTTTCTGAAAACTCCAAATTGGTGTTTTCTGATATAATTTTCAAAAAATAACCCTAAAATCAATGTTCACTTTTCTGTTTCGTTCTTTCTTCATAGTATATAAAAAACATTAAAATTTTAAAAAATTAATTATTTTTAAGTATTTAGTAAATATGAAAAATAAAATTAATATAGATTTTAAATTTAAATTCAAAATTCAAAATAATTACAAGGTGTATCAAAACAGTTTTCAAAATAACATTATCAAAACAACTTTTCACTGTTTTCTGTTTTGCAAACAGTTTTCGAGTTATAACTATCCAAACATGTTTTCTTTGGAAAACATTATAAAATTGTTTTCAATTTTCATTTTTAAAGCAATTTTCGAAAACTGAAAATAAAAAATTGTTACTCAAAACATGGCTATAACAAGCTGCTTTCAACTATCAAGATTAATTTTTTCATGCTAGGGACTTTCTCTCTCTCTTTTTGAAAGCAATAATTTTTATTTTATTATAATACCAATGAGACTACAAATTAAAACAAGATGAACAAGAGTACTAACAACTTAATCCTTTATTGACTTCTATGGTCAAGCCTAACAACCGAATTTACCTACTCTAATGTGACGAAAGAGTAGATGATTAGAAAGTTCCTTATAAGAGGAAAAAAATTAGTCTTACGAACTTTGTTTAATTGATATTTTTTAATTATTTAATATATTTACTTTTAAAGACTTAAAAAAAACAATTTAAAACAGTGATGATGTGGTATCACGTGGTTTATTTACTGTATACGAATCTCATTGTTATTTGATTTAATAAAAAATTAAAAACAATATTATTTTTTTCTTATTTTTCTATTTTCTTGTTTTTAGTTATAGTCGATCTGCTTCTTAAAATAAGCATCACACCAACTCAAAAGTGGATTTGGAATTCAATCATTTTCCAATTATAATCCATCTTCTTTGTAAAGTAGGCTTCATAAAAAGATTCATAATACTTTTTAAAAATTTATTGTACAATTTATTGATATTTTCTTTTCACAAAAAAAAGTCATGATATCGTTATTACCTTTACTCATCGTAATCTTTCAGTTTCAAAAGCAATCTTTTAAAAGATAGGCATCTAAGATTTATTTTTAATGTCAGCAAAATTGACCAGTTGGTAGGACAAATCAAACTTTATTAGTTGTATCATATGTTGAAGTTAAACGAATGCATGTAAACCATTCATACGTGGGAGAAGTTCTTGTTTGTTACAGTGTCATAAAATATGCATGGCACAAAAGTCTATCTCACCGTTAAATAGTATGAGAAAAAAGAAAAAAAAAATGTTTTATTTTCTTTCAAAAATGAGATAGACCCTTATGTTATATATCTCTCATAACATCATACTAAGTCAAAAAATTTCTATACTAAGAGCATATATCATATGTGGCATTCCACATGCGACACATCTCCGAACACCATGTAGCACGTGTGAGTTGGTTTTACCAAAACCCTTTTACATGGCTCAATATGTATGGATATATGTCTCTTCTATGCACTAACAACCAAATGGGAATGGCCTTAAGCAATGAAGACTGTCTCTTCTGTGCACTAACAACCAAATGGGAATGGCATTAAGCGATGAAGACGATTATACAACCAATTAAAGCCAGATTAAGACTAGGCCTGGCTTTAGTGAAGATGACAAAGTCAAAAAAATAAATTTTATGATCGATGTTTCTTTTTCAAGTGCTTAGTTAAGCTGATAGCAATTAGACTGAAACTTTAAGAAGACATTCTAGATAACATCCTGGGTAATTTGACCTATGCGTGATTCACGATATCCTAATCAAATCTTGACTACAAGAAAGACAATATTTGTTTACCCAAAAAAACTTAAAAGCTTAGGGATTATCTTACAACTTTCGGTATTGGGGCAGCTAAGCCCAATTGTTCCTTAGTTTTCCCCAACCTAGTTTGATACTGTTTTATATTCTTGTGTTACAAATTTATCTTTATCATCAATTGTATCAATTAGGGTATTTTTCTTATTTCCCTTTAATGCTTTCAAGGGATCAACCGACAGGTTAATAAAAAAGATTTACAAAAAAGAAAGAAAAAAAATGGATTAAAATTAAAGAAAATGACAAAACATGTCCTAATAACTACAAAGGTGGTGGGACTATGGCATGATTGATTTTAAAAGAGTGGAATGGGAATGGAACTAAAATTTTGTTAGTCAAGTAAAGTATTATGAATGGAGATTTTAATCATGCAATCTTTGTTCCGGTAGAATTTTCTACACGTTTTTGCTATGACCAAGCCATTAATGTCCATCTATTTGTCTCTATATGTATATATGTATGTACACGTTTTGTGGTCAAAAGGGTCCAAAATTGTGGCTCATGCTCCCTTCACTTAAAAGTAAAAATTGAGAGCGGGACTCAACAACAGTCACAGGCAACGACCAACCCACTCTCATACGTGTGCAACCGCTATTGCCTTTTTTTTTGGGGGGGGGGGGGGGGGGGGGGGAGTAGGACTTTAATTTGGATCAATATTCCCCAATAAAAAGCTGACTTGACTTCACTTTCTTAATAAAGATCTTTCATACAAATCTCCTAATTGGATAAAACTATATGGACCATTTTGCAGTGTCCTGTGCCCTTACTGACATCAACAATACCAAATCTATAAACCCATAAGCAAGTGTTCCCTTAAGGGCCTTCATAACAGTGAATACTTGTCTGTCCTTATATAGAAAGGACAATACGTACGACATGGAATTGGCTATTAAGTAAAAGTTTTTGTACCTTTATTTAAATACTTTTGGCACATATTAAGCTTATTGAAATTGAATACAATAATACCCCAAGCACAATTTATCTCATGGATTACATGCTTAATTAAATCTAATAGTCAGGCGGATTGGAACAAGGGCAGAGCTTCTTTGGACCGACCATAATACTATTGTGTTAAATAACTTAAGTGGCACAATCGCTGAGCTGTCCTGCCACAGAGGACAAATTTTAGGGTGGCAATGGCAAATTCCACCTGATCCTCTGAGTGAAGACAGGATTGATGGGTCCTATATTGGGCTTTTGGTTTCATTGTAGAAATGAATCCATTTATGACTGTCCAAAACCAAATTTTGTCGTCGTTTTGAGTACGTGACTGTGTTATACGGCTCTTATCCGAAAACGTTAAAGGAACACTTTCACTCACATATTATATTGCAAAGGATGATTATATGCGTTTCAATGTAAATTGATAATTATTGAAAGCTGTGTTTGGTGCAACAAAAATTAAATCAAGAATCTTAGTTCACAACCTTAGTGGATTTTTTCCTCGTAGTATTCTTTGCTGTGCGCCGGTCACTGAAGGACACCAATATCAGCCAAAAAGTATTTTGGGATAAAATGTAAAATTCAGAGTTTTTTTTTTTTTTGATAAAATGGAGAGAGCAAAGCTCCAAAAAGTTCCAAGGGCCGTCTACTATAAAAACCCCTTTTCGCCACCCTACTCTTTAAACTCTTCAAACTCCCTCTCTCTCTCTCTCACACACAAACACTAACAGGAGATTTTCATACATTTAGCAAACCCAAAAAAAGAAGGAAAAAAATGTGCCAGCAAACTTCTTCTCTCTCCTGCAAATGCGATTCAAGCTATCCTTACCTTCACTCAATCAATGACCCAGAAGAGCCCAACACGAAAACTCCATTGATCCTCAAAAGCCCAAATACACCAAAACAACAAAAGCAGACCCAGAAACTACACGAGAGTACCAATCTCTCTCCTGCCATCCAAGAAGCCATTTCCATAGCTAAAATAGCTCTCCCCATGATATTAACAGGCCTCATGCTCTACTCTCGCTCACTCATCTCCATGCTCTTCCTTGGTCCCCTCGGCGAACTTGCCTTAGCCGGAGGCTCACTCGCCGTTGGCTTCGCTAACATAACTGGTTACTCTATTCTCTCTGGCCTTGCCATGGGAATGGAACCCATTTGTGGCCAAGCTTACGGTGCCAAAAAACTCACTCTACTTGGACTCACCTTGCAAAGGACAGTGCTTTTGCTCATCTTTGTTTCACTACCCATTTCTCTTCTTTGGCTGAACATGAAGAAAATTCTGCTCCTTTGTGGCCAAGATTTAACCATAGCCACAGCAGCACAATCATATCTTATTTACTCTATCCCTGATCTCTTAGCTCAATCCCTTTTGCATCCATTAAGAATATATCTTAGAACCCAATCCATAACTCTACCTTTAACATTTTGTGCCATTCTTTCCATTATTGTACACATACCCATAAACTATCTTCTTGTCTCACACCTTAATTTAGGCATCAAAGGCGTTGCTTTAAGTGGGGTATGGACTAATTTCAATCTTGTAGGGTCACTAGTGATCTATGTCCTAATCTCTGGTGTCCACAAAAAGACTTGGGGAGGATTTTCCATTGAGTGCTTTAAAGAATGGAAATCTCTGTTGAATTTGGCAATTCCTAGTTGCATTTCAGTCTGCCTTGAATGGTGGTGGTATGAGATCATGATCTTGCTATGTGGGCTCTTGTTGAACCCAAGAGCAACCGTTGCTTCAATGGGGATTTTGATTCAAACCACAGCACTAATCTACGTATTTCCATCATCTCTAAGCTTCAGTGTATCAACAAGGGTTGGTAATGAACTAGGAGCAAACCAGCCCAAGAGAGCAAAGCTCGCCGCCTTTGTAGGCCTCTCTTACAGCTTCATTCTCGGCTTTTCAGCTCTGTTTTTCTCTGTAAAGGTTAGGAACGTATGGGCTAGTATGTTCACTCAAGACAAAGAGATCATAGCATTAACATCTCTTGTTTTGCCTATAATTGGGCTATGTGAGCTAGGCAATTCTCCACAGACAACAGGTTGTGGGGTGTTAAGAGGAACAGCAAGGCCAAAAGTTGGGGCAAACATCAATTTGGGTTGTTTTTACCTTGTTGGTATGCCAGTGGCAGTATGGTTAGCTTTCTTTGGTGGGTTTGATTTTGAGGGTCTTTGGATTGGCCTCTTGGCTGCACAGGGCTCATGTGCAGTCACCATGTTGGTGGTTTTGTGTAGAACAGATTGGGATATTGAGGCACAAAGGGCTAAGGAGCTGACCGGAGCTGTGGTTGTTGTTGATGACAGCAAAGATGTTGAGCAACAGAAGCTACCCAAAGCTGAAATCAAGGAGGATTCTTTTTATTTATTTAGTGAATTAGATGAATCTGATCATTGTTGCCTTGTTTAATTAAACTTTTTTTTTCCCCTGAATTGTATAGTGGGGGAGAGAGAAAAGAGGGAGGTTAATTATTATTATTATTTTTTCTGTATGGACAAGGCCGTATCTTGGGACTTCGATTGCTACTTCCGGCTGTAAAATGTTGAATATCATTAGAACATAAAAGTAAAAATTATGAAGAGCGAGCTGCCACCCACCATTCTCTGTATTGTACCGCGTTAGGGATTTTGTATAGTCTAAAAAGGCTTGATTTGTCTTTTTGACTAAGAGACGTCTTTTTTTTTTTTAATCTGAACAGAGAAATTTGGTCTCCTAAATAAGAAGGACCTGAATGCCACCGTTAAACCATTAGGTTGGAAACAGTTGTTGAGCCTTAAAATCATACGAGTAAAACTCAAGTTTCAACTTAAATTCAAACTGATCAGTGCATATCAATTAACATCAGGGATGCGTGAACTCCACTCAATTTGGCTAGTGCACAAATGTAATCCCCCACTAAGAATATTTTTTCATGAAATTTCAAATAGACAAACCTCTTCAACGCGTGTTTTGCTTTTGGTATTGGATTAACGCATGTGTAATATGGTGTTGTAAATAATATTTAAATTATTGTTAAATTTAGATACAATTACTGTCAAATATACCATTATGTCAAATTACGGTTGTGCCACTTGTCTTGTTCTAGCGGAATCGGCAGCCTAGAGGAACATATATGACTAATCCAATATTGAAATAGCTGCATACAAAGGAGATGAGAAAGAGACAAATAAGAATTGTTAGAACCGATTCTCATATTCCAACACGGTCCAAGAAAGAAGCAGAGAGTACGTTTACCAAAAGGAACATCTTTTCTTTAACGGAGTGAGTCTTGTATGTGACTCCATCTTTTGAGTTTAATTTGACTTCCATTAATAAAAAGGATATAGTAGTGGCCATCGATTGCGTCTCGTATTCTGCCCCCAGTTGGCTGCCTTTAATACGTACTAACTTTTCTTTTAGATGAAAAATAATCCAAAGTAACAACAGTATGGGGAGTGAGCAGCCGGCCGACTCAGCAACGGCGATACGTTGAGGCCTAACCAACCCACACACGCCCTTCAATTTTACCTTTAAGATATTAAATTAATAAGCTTACAAAACAATAATTTTTTTTTTTTTTTTTTTTTGTATGCAGCTCTTCTTTAACGTACGTGCATTTCATAACTTTTCTCGTACAAATGGACAAATCAACCTTAGTTCTACTATCATTTTTAATAAACAAGTTTAGCAATTGTCCAAGAACCATAATTATTTTTATTAATTAACTCAATACTCCGTATTAATTAAATAGTCACTCATATCAAAAGGAAGAAAAAAAAAAGTCCATCAAATGCTCTTTAAAAGTTGACTTTGCATTTTCAAAAATATTTGGTTAAATTGAGTCTAAAACATTAGTTTTAGACCATCTCAACACTTTATTAATAATTTTGAGGATTTTCATTAGCAACACCATTATAAACCCAACTCAAAAAATAAGTTATCAATGAAGTTTTTCACAATACTAGTAAAATTTCAGGTCAGTTTAGACCCGGTCTATCTAAGAAATTCTCTTGCATTTCATAAACAAAAATATTGATTTAAGTGTGACCCTAATCTACGGAGGATTTCGAAGGCCATATATGTCTGGTTTAGAATATCAAAGAACCACCTAATTATTGTTATATTTGTTGCGAATTCTGACACCTCAAAACAACTACATAATCACAATAGTAAAAATAAATAGAAAAAAAAAATTTTAACGTGGTTCGACACCGCTTGCTTACGTCTACGAACCAATCGTTATTGCACTATTTTTGTCACTTTTGGATAGAGGAAAACTGCTAAAACTCACTATACCACAATATATAATTTTTCTACACAAAACTATGTAAAAACTCTCCCCAATCTCACCACTCAAACCCCAATACATCCAATGTTCACTCAACCCTCGGATCCCTATATTAGTGTTTAGTTGCTACACTTCCAACTGACCAATTATTCTTGGTTAAGGAATAAAGGTGGGGGACTAACTCTGTTTATGCCAGTAATTATAATAACTAGTATCCACATCTTTTTGGTACATAGACGATGTGGGACTAAACTTACAATAACACTTCTCTCCGATGTGAGATTTGAGGAGTATTCCAACAAATTTCTCCCTTTACTCAAATCCCCAAATATTTTGATCCCTGGTTTGGATTTGCCTCTACCCGATCAAAACCTCTATGTTTTAATCGGGCTTTCAATACCAATTAGATTTTTGGCCTAACACCAATCCCAATAATCCTCCACCTAAGCTTAAAATCTGATATTCAATAGCAAATCTAACTTGCTTCTTCACGCATCAATTCTCTGAATTTTTGCCGTTGTCAAATCTTAGCTTTGATACCACTTGTTGAGAATTCTGACACTCTCAAAACAACTACGCAATCACAATAACAAAAAAATAAATAAATAAAAAATAATTTTTAACGTGATTCGACACCTGTTGCCTATGTCCACGAGCCAATCGTTATTTCACTACTTTTGTAACTTTTAGATGGAGAAAAACTGTTAAAACTCACTGCACCACAATACACAATTTTCTAGACAAAACTATTCAAAAACTCCCCCGAATCTCACAACTCAAACTCCAATGCATCAAATATTCACTCAACCTTTGAATATCTATATTGGTGTTTGATTGCTACACTCCCAACTAACCAACTATTTCTAGTTAAGGAATAGGAGTGAGGGACTAACTAGTACTAACATCCTTTTGGTACATAAACGATATGAGACTATAACAACTTACAATAATACTTTTCTCCGATATATGATTTAAAAAGTATCCCGATAAATTTTTTCATTAACTCAAATCCTTAAATATTTTAATCATTAATCCATATTTACCTCTATCTAATCAAAACCTCAATGATTTAATAAGACTCTTAAAGCTGTTTAATCAAATTTTATGATTTAAAAAATATCTCGATAAATTTTTTTATTAACTCAAATCTTTAAATATTTTAATCATTAATCCGTATTTACCTTTGCCTAATCAAAACCTCAATGATTTAATAAGACTCTCAAAACTGTTTAACCAAATTTTTGACCTTAACCCAATTCCAACAATATTGTAATACTCCTACTGATTGTGATCACTTAATTTATACCAGCTATAACCTACGTTTATTAAGGTCTAGGAGTAGTTTTATATTACTAGAGTACCCTGTACTTGTAAGGTAATGACAAGGACGGAAGTGCTACTAGTAATAAGAACCTAAATAGGTGTATTAAATGTACATCGAAAAGTGTTGCTTTTTCAAGCAATGATCAATTGACAATGTTGAAAGGTTGATAGCTAGCTAGAAGTAGATTAGATTATAAATATTGATATACTTTTATTAATGTTGAGTGATCTAATCTCCGTACCTCTTTAGAGTTGCGAAGCATCAAAAGTGAAAAAGCTAAAATACAATTCAATGATATAGCTAAGCTAGATATAACACATGTACGTAGCTCATGTGTTTTATTTTAATCAATGAATAAATAAATTAAAATAATTAATCATTTTAGTTTAAAAGATGAGATTCACCAAAATGTTTAAGTATTTAGAGTAATGATGGCATTGCATTGCATTTATATTAATATTGATCATCGACGACGATTGACAAAGAAAAACAGTGAAGCAGAGAAAATATATATATATATATATATATAGTAATGGAGAGTGGCTTTATAAGACCACGAAAGTGAAACTACGTTGCCTCCAATTTCTGCATGGGAGGTAGTCAGGCCACATGCTACTTTAATCAGATTTTAAAATTTTGGTTATGGTACAGAATAAGCATATATGAATCATTCATTTGTGTGTGCGTGTGCGCTCGCATGAAAGGTAATTAAGACACATTTTATCTTAATCAGATCTTAAAGATTTGGTTTTGATCCAGAATAAGCATATATGGATCGTTCACGCACACGTATGTATGTAATCTGAGATATTTCGAACTCTATAATTTGAAAAATTATGAACTCTGATAGTATTGTTGGTTTTTGTTCAAATAATAAAATAGTATGAGCTTATATGTAATCAAATCAATTTGTATTATTTGTATATAGTATGATTTCAATAATTTTTTTTTTAAAAAAAACCTTATAGTACCCCAAGAGAAGAAAATAATGCATATAGAAAAAATTAACATGTACAGAAGCAAATTCAAGAATTATATATATATATAATGATAATAAGGAATGATTAATTATATAAATGTGACGGATATGAGATGTTTTCTGGTGAAATTAACAGAAACCTTAATTAATTAAAAGAAACTAGTCCTATAAAACATAAAATAAGTGTTGCTAACCATGGATGCCCTCGATTGACTTGGCGTTTGATTTGCTTAAGTCTTCCCCTTTGAATACATTGATTAACTTGATTATTAATATAAATCTACAATATTGTCATTATATATATATCATAATATTTATTTAAAGTGAGAGAAATAATATATAAATAGACAGACAATTCATGACATGTTATATGCTCAATGTTTTGCAACACGTATTGATATTTTAATTGTGAATTTAATTCAGTTAGCTTATTAGTGTATAATGTTAACAAAAAGATCAGTTAGCCTCTATCTTCACAAGCGATTTACGCTAATTATTAAATACTAAATAAAACATAAAAAATATCATTGAATATCAAGATTGATGTAACTACAAAACAAGGAAATATAAAGAAAGCATAAGATTGGTGGAAACTTGTCTAATTAAGATCGAAGAAGGCGAAATTCAAAAATTGGTGATTAATTTCATGTCCTTTAGAGTAATATCGGTAATTACTGAAGGCTGCAGCAGGTAGAGAACATCAATATCAAAGCTAGCCTTCTCCAACCGAAAGAGTATCGTGCCCATTGATGAATTTGGGAAACATGAATTGCACAAGAGAAAATTGAATTATGTGAGTTTCGAACTCAAATTTTTGCTCAAGATCATGTACTTGAAAAAACCCAAGAAACTAGAGGGAGCAACAATATATAGCCATTCAAATGGGCGTAACGCTGCGGAAGAGGCATAAAGGCCAAGGGCATTGTACCTAGTTATTAGGGCAACCTTTTAATTGATATGAAGAGGCACAAGAAGGTCAGTTGGGGTGCCTCCTCAGGGTGATTTTTTAGCCCCCCCACCCAAGGTTAATTAAGCAAACATTAATTAATTACGTTATATTTAACATAGTTTAATTAGATGAGAAATATTTCACACAATTTTGGGTTTGTTCATGACTTATGTTTTATAACATAGTTGACACATGATTTCCATCATGTTGTAGAAATCAGAAAATCTGAATATATCAAACATGATTAGACAGCGCAAAATAAAAAAAAAACCAAATTAAAAACATGATATTATTTAATATAAATATAATAATTAATTTAATCACCATATAAATTTATGTTATCTCAATCAATGCTATCAAAATGATAACTGTAATTAACAGTCGGCAATGAAATTGTATCTATTTATCAACTGCCACAAATTAAAGCACTTTATCACGGAGGAAGTAGATTTTCTCTAATTTGAAGTGCATGGGTCAGAGTCAAAAGAGCTGGTCTTTGGGCAGTGATCATTAGAGACTGGGTGGCACCCTCTGGAGGAGACAAGACGGCGCACGTAACAAACTCGTAGGCTTGGTAGACCAAACCATCACGGACGGTTCGGGTCATTAATTGTAGGCTCCCTTGCAGACCGTTGGTTTTTGATGGCTTGAATAGGTAGCCGCAATTCCGTGTCAAATTTGGGGCCTCTTGGTGGCCATGAAAAGGCAAAGGCTATGATATCTCTTCCTTTGCCGCTAAAGAGATTCCAGGTGGCCTATACTGCTATACAGTCCGTTGAAAAACTTGAGATTCATTTTCGAAAGCAGATTCATTTTGCACATAATAATCCAGTGATGCGCATACTACGTAATGCTCTCAGTATATTAAGGCAAAAATCTTGCATAATTATATTATTAAAAAAATGATTGATAAATTTGTTCCCTATTAAATGATAAATAATTAAGAACTGCATAGTTTATCCTTTAAAAATACAATTAAACCCTACCCATTAATTAAGTACTCTCATGGCATTACCCCACCCTAGCCTACCCTACCCTATATCTGATGATTAAATTATCAACAATTGCTTCCTAATTAAGCATGAATCTAATACGTACAAAGAGAAAAAAATTACTACAATAGGTATAGATTTACACCCACCCTATACATCTAGAAACGTGTCTGTTTGTACAAGATATGATTTTTTATTTTCTCTATGTAATTATAAAATAATTGTCCTAAAAAAAATATGAACAATCAAACAAACAATTATAAAAGCTCAAGAGGTCAATCAACTCTAATTTGTTTCACTCTATACGTAGCAAGTTGCGTAATTTTATTTTATTAAAAGTATTTTTAAAATAAATGAATTGTTATATTTGAAAAGATATTTACTATGTGATTGATTTGTAAATAAATTGATTATGAAATTAACATAATTAAATTGTTAAAATTTCTATTGAAATTAATATAATTTATTAATAAACTCTACAAAACAAAACGAAGAAAATAAAATTATGTTGAAAAATTATTGGATACATCTGATCTATGTATCATGTAATGATAAATCAAACCAATGAAAAAATATCATACATAACGTTAACTTTGAATTATCAAATTTGATTAATCAAACAAATATATATATACACGCACTTTATTAATGATTTGCTCGAATGTTTATTCTATTCATATGATTAAATTAGATTTATCTAATTTTTTTTTATATTAATAGTAGATGATGAAATTTGTAGCTAAGCAAAGTCTATCGTGTTAATCATAAGCATCAAGTATCAACTCACATGCATCATGTTAATAAATTGAAACTATTTTTTATTTTTAAAATCAATTAATTTGGTTGAATTTTTAATGCATTGGTGTCTAAAAAATATTCTTTTTATCTTATTGAGATGAACCAAACAAATTGATTTGGTCGGCCAACCTACCGAAAATTTTCTTCATTAAATGTTCAAAGAATATAAATAAAAGGGACCGTCCTTCTCCATTCAATCTCTAAGTGGCATGGTGCAATTCACCCGCCCACTTTGGTTGCAGAATGTTCGAAATATCATGCGCCGATGTTTTGTACTTAATTTCTGGGCGTTGCTTTACCTGTCAGAACCGGCTTGTTTAAAGCTAATGTGTTTGATTATTTTACAACCGAAAGTAGTATTTGTCGAAAACTCCAAAAAATAAATCAATTTCTAATATTATCTTACCTATTGAATTATAATATTTATTTTTTGAAGGTTTAAATTTAAATTTTACCCTCTCTCTTTTTGGTATTATATATAGATGCTTATCAAAATTGTGATACTTAATGGGAGACAATGAAATTTATATTCATGATGTCACGAAAAGTTTTGATCAGAAAATTTATGGAATAGAATAATATTAATAAAGAAGAATCAATCCCAAAAACTCTCTTCATGGTCAACGTCTAAAAGAGATTCACAAAAAGAAAAAAAAAGCATTAATCAACATCCTTTTACGTATGGGTGACATGATCTTATCAGAATTGGAAGGGATAAGATAATCACGAATCCCCAAACTTTCCCCGTTGCGCATTATATTCTATCTTGGAAAAGATAAAGGAAAACATAGACCACTGGCCGTGTAAAGAAGAATCAAGGATAATCAAAACAAGCTTGGGTTGGAGGGTGGGATATTACTGGGACAAAGGCAACAACAGAGGTAGTGGCACCCAGTTTTGGAGACAAACTGAGCAATGAAAACGAAACCTAAGGCTCGGACCACGAACCAAAGACCTAGATCTAGGCTCACTCTTGCATTTTTCAGACAACTTTAGCAGCCCTGGGCCACCATTCCGCGTCAACTTCCATTTTAGAATTAAAATGCTTTGGTCAAAAGCTTTGTTATTCATGTGCATTGTCCTTAAAATGCATGTAAATTATGCATGCACTTGGACCGTCTTAATGTTGACAAGATATAAAAATATTTAAAAAGTTGAGCTTTATCCTACTTTTAAATTTTAATTCAGCATTTAGTACCGTACCATTTCATAATTACATGAAGAAAAGAGAGTATTATGTAGTATAATTTGGATTTGGTCAGAGAAAATAAAATTAGATAAAGCTAATGTGTTGGACTGTTGAATGATAAAATTTAAAAAGCATATTAAATGCTTTGCATATTACTAATTAAATATTGGAGGTGGAGTTTGCAAGAGGAACCCCTTAATTCTGGTCAGTAATGACGCAAAAACAATGGTTTTTTTTAGTGCCAGCTAATTAAAATGACCGCATGTATTTACAATTTGATGTTGATAAATATATATGGACAAAAAAAATAAGGCTTGAATTTGGACCTTTTCTTACATAACTGCATTTTTAGGCTACCTGTAAAAGCTCGCATTCTTGACATTATCATGATTTACGGCAGAACAGACTCTTTTTTGGAAAAAAAGTTTCAATAAAACCGACCTATACGTCATCATTAAATACGTCTAAAGATAAAATTACACATTAATGGATTATGTGGGATATTTTACGAGCCCATTGAGTTAATAACGTGTTTAACGGGCTGAGTTATAATGTGCTCCACAAGCCCGTTAGACTCACCTGTAGGCTTTACTCCATGTTTTCTCGAGGCCCATGAATCATTGCGATACGCAGCCTAAAACTCCGATAAAAAGGGAAGAAAAAAATTGGAATCTGAAAAGTCTGGGGAAGAGTTCTCACTTTCCCGCGGAAAATTCCAGGCCTCATTCATAATCTCACACATACATATTCATTCAAATCGCGAACCGGAACTCTCTCTCTCTCCCTCTCTCATTTGCGCTACACACAGCGTCCACGCATGAAATAGAAAATGAGGTAAAATATTTGCTAGATTGTTATGTGTATTATGTTTTGTGATGCTTCATTTATTTGGTTTCTAACTGTGTAAACTTCCCGTGACGCCATTAAGTTTATGTATATGAATTATAGGATGAATATGTCGAGTTTGTCCTTGTGAATGTACTGTAATTGCAATTACTGCAACCATCCATCACAACTCTGAACACGTGAAGATATTTAAATTAGGAGTGCAAGAAATTTAACCAGTTTTCACTTTTTCTGACTGTTTGGATTAATTCTACTTAGATAATTTTGCTATATAAAATCCTTTTGTTGTTATTTACTGATATATTGTTGATGCGTGTGGAATTTTCTAGGAGTGATTAGCTTTGAACGTGCCTTTCCTCAAAATTTGAATTGATTGTTTTACGAGTAAATATAATATACTGTCCGCATATGAAAGAAAAATCTTTGAAGGAAAAGCGAGAGGAGAGAGAGGGGAAGAGTATTCAATTTGATGAGAAGATTTAAAAGAGCTGACATGGATGCTAATTGAGGTATGTATTGTAGCTTGAAGATTAAGTTCTTGGATATGACTTTCTTTATTAGAATTGAATTCTAGGGCTTGAAAGTTGTTTTTGTAACTATTGTGTGAAGGTTGCATCCTGATTTTGATGAAAATTGACTTGATCTAATTGAGAATTTCACGTGTGTTGGTTTGTGTCGAAACTCTTTGGTCGGCCTCTGGGAAAGAAAGGATTTAATCAACAGACAAAAGTATCAAATGATGATTTTCTCTATTAACGAAGGTGAAAGACTAGCATTTATACTACTGATGCGCTTTTACTGCCAGAACAACTTGTACTAATTACAATTTAAAAATTACGAACGGCTGAATAATTATGCTTTGAATTAGTGGTGAATTAAAAATTGTCTAAAGTTGAGTCCACTTCTTGTATAATTTGTAGCTTTTGTTTGTGGGTCAAAAGCATCTTCTACTTTAGGCCATGGTGAAAGACAAAGTAGAAGACAAAGTTCACTTTGGTATAATTGGAGAACAAAATGATGAGCAACAAAATGATGAACATTCATTGATGTTTGTCCTTTGGAACTTTTGTGAGCCTATAAAAAGCATTCCAATTTGAAGCATTCTATCATCAAGTAACATCAATAATCATCAAGTGAAAGAGAAGTTAAGAGAGAAATTGTGAGATTGTGTGTATTGGCTAAAGCCAATTTTGTAAACACTCTTTATATATTTTCTCACTATAGTGAAATTTGCCTGTTGGCCTCTGCCCGTGGACGTAGGCTTTAAGCCGAACCATGTAAATTTGTTGTCTCCATATTTATCTTACTTTATTGTTTTGTGATTATTACTCGATCAAATTACGATCCTGTCACGATCTATTTCTAACAAACTGGTATCAGAGCTTACAGGTGGTAAATTTCTGTCTGTTTTTCTGCGAGTTTACTGTTCATATGAATAGTAAATTTTGTGAATAGTAACATTTTGTTCATGATCATTTTGTTCGATCGAGATGTCAACAATGAAGTTTGATATTGAGAAGTTTGATGGAAACAGCAGTTTCAGTCTATGGCGAGTTCGTATGAAAGCCATTCTAACCCAAAATGGCTTGAAGAAAGCACTATTGGGGAAAGACAAGAAGCCTACCGGCATGAATGATGAAGATTGAGATGACCTGGATGACAAAGCTCTATCCGCAATCCAACTGAGTCTTTCAAATGATGTCTTACAGCAAGTTCTGTCAGAGGAAACTTCTGCAACCTTATGGGCCAAGCTAGAAGAGTTGTACTTGACTAAATCCTTGGCCAACAGGTTGGTGTTGAAGCAACGCCTTTATGGTCTCCACATGACAGAAAGTTCCTCTCTCAAGTCCCATATCAGTGAGTTTATCTCAATTATTAATGATTTGAAAAATCTTGAAGTTGTTATTGGATATGAAGATCAAACTCTCTTATTATTATGTTCATTACCACTCTCATATAAAAATTTTAGAGACACTATAATTTATGGTAAGGAAGAATTAAATTTTGATGATGTGATATCTTCCCTTATGAGTAAGGAGAAATTGGATAATGAACTTTTGTCTAGTAAGTCTGATGATCAGGGCTCTAGTCTTGTTGCAAGAGGTAGATCCAATGACAGAGGCTTTGATGGTGGCGAGAATAGAAGAAGATCAAAGTCAAGAGGAAAGCACAAAAATTTGACTTGCAATTATTGCAAGAAGAAGGGACACATCGTAGCGGAATACTACAAGCTGCAGAACAAAAAGAAGAATGAATGGCAAAATGACAAGAGCAAGCAGAAGAAAGAAACAGCTGATGCTGATGTAGCAGAAGAAAAAAGTGATGATGTTCTATTTGCAACCAACAAGTCCAGATCCAATGACGAGTGGATTCTTGATTCTGGATGTTCTTATCATATGTGCCCCAACAGAGATTGGTTCTCTACATATGATTCTGTTGAAGGTGGAGTTGTGCTAATGGGCAATAACACCACTTGCAAAACTGTTGGTGTAGGCACAGTAAAAATCAAGATGCATGATGGAGTTGTCAGAACATTGACTGATGTCAGACATGTACCTGATTTGAAGAAAAATCTTATTTCTTTGGGCATTCTGGATGCCAATGGCTGCAAATCTGTGATTGAGTCTGGGAACATAAAGATTTCTCGTGGTGCTCTCGTTCTCATGAAAGGAAAGAAGTCTGGCAGTCTATACACCTTATTGGGTTCAACAGTTACAGGCTCTGCAGCAGTTTCCTCATCCATGTCAGATTCAGACTCTACCAAGTTGTGGCATATGCGTCTAGGGCATATGAGTGAGCAGGGCTTAACTGTACTTAGTAAAAGAGGTCTTCTGCCTGAAAGAAAGATTGGGAAGCTGGATTTTTGTGAGCATTGTGTCTTTGGAAAGCAGAAAAGAGTCAGCTTCAACACTGCAATTCACAGAACCAAAAGTACTCTTGATTACATTCATTTTGATCTATAGGGGCCTTTTTGTGAAATTTCCAAAGGAGGAGCCAAATACTTGCTAACGATTATCGATGATTTTTCTAGAAAGACTTGGGTCTATTTTCTCAGGCACAAGAATGAGGTATTTGGCATTTTCAAGCAATGGAAGACCTTATTGGAGAAGCAGACCGGGAAGCTAGTCAAGAGACTCAGAACAGATAATGGTCTTGAGTTTTGTGATTCAGAGTTTAATCAATTCTGCAAAGATGAAGGCATTGTCAGACATCGGACGGTGAGAAAGACACCACAGCAGAATGGTGTCGCAGAGAGGATGAATCGAACACTGTTAGAAAGAGCTCGATGTATGCTTTCTAACGCAGGTCTTGGCAAGGAATTTTGGGCAGAAGCAGTCAATTTGGCATGTCATTTGGTGAACCGCTCTCCTCACAGATCAGTTGAACTTAAGACACCTGAAGAGGTATGGTCAGGTAGCCCTCCTGATTACTCTAACTTAAGAATATTTGGTTGCCCTGCATATGCTCATGTGAATGAAGGAAAATTGGAACCTAGGGCGAATAAATGTATTTTTCTTGGTTATGCTTATGGTGTTAAGGGTTTTCACTTATGGTGTCATGATACTCATAAGTTTATGATTAGCAGAGATGTTACTTTTGATGAATCTGCTATGCTTCACCCTAGAAAAGAATTGTCTGTTCAGTGTGATACAGGAAAGAAGAATGCACAAGAGAAGGTGGAGCTTGAGGTTGATACCTCATCATCTGCAAATCCTAATCCTATTCAGCCAGGAAGTTCGTCTCCAGGTGGAGAGACACACCATGAAGCTGAGCATCACACTCTAGCTGGTGGAAGACAAAGGAGACAGATAAAACCACCCCAACGGTATGGTTTGAAGATATGTTGGCTTATGCATTAAATGTTGCAGAAACCATTGATGTCGCCGATCCAACCTCATACTCTGAGGCCATCGGTTCATCTGATTCAGACAAATTTCTCATTGCGATGCATGAAGAGATGGAATCTCTAAAGAAAAATGACACTTGGAAATTGGTCGAACCACCTAATGGTAAGAAAATTATCGGGTGTAAATGGATATTTAAGAAGAAGGAAGGAGTCACTGGTGTTGAAGACATCAAGTATAAGGCATGATTAGTAGCGAAAGGCTACAGCCAGGTGGAGAGAGTTGATTTTAATGATGTTTTCTCTCCAGTTGTTAGATATACTTCTATTCGTGTCTTACTTGCTCTAGTTGCAATGCATAATTTGGAGTTGGAGCAACTTGATGTGAAAACAGTCTTTCTTCATGGTGATCTTGATGAACAAATCTATATACAGCAACCAGAAGGTTTTGAAGTTGAAGGCAAGGAAGATCGTGTTTGTCTTATAAAGAAATCCTTGTATGGACTCAAGCAATCTCCACGCCTGTGGTATCGAAGGTTTGACTCTTTTATGCTGAGTATTGGATTTTCTATATGCAAGTATGATAGTTGTGTCTACTATCAAAGACTTGATAATGGTACTTTCATATATTTGTTGCTATATGTTGATGACATGTTGATTGCAGCAAAGAACATATATGAAATTAATAGATTGAAATCTTAGCTAAATGATGAATTTGAGATGAAAGACCTAGGTGCAGCAAAGAAAATTTTGGGAATGGAGATCAACAGAGACAGAGATGCAGGTAAATTATTTCTGTCACAACAGAAATATATTGAGAAAGTCCTGAAACATTTTGGTATGCATGATGCTAAACCTGTGAGTACTCCTTTAGCTTCTCACTTTAGATTATCAGCATCCATGTCACCACAGTCAGAAGAAGAGATAATATATATGTCTAGAGTTCCTTATTCTAGTGCAATGGGAAGTATTATGTATGCAATGGTTTGCACTCGACTAGATATCTCACATGCTGTCAGTGTAGTTAGCAGATATTTAACCTGTCCAGGAAAAACTCATTGGCAAGCTGTCAAGTGGATTTTGAGATATTTGAAGGGTACTTCTACTGCTTGTTTGGAATTCGGTAAAACTTCTGACAATCTAGCTGGATATGTTGATTCAGATTTTGCAGGTGATTTGGACAGGAGAAGATCAATTATAGGTTATGTATTTACTATTGGGACTTGTGCAGTCAGTTGGAAAGCTACCTTGCAGCCGACAGTTGCATTGTCTACTACAGAAGCAGAATTTATGGCTATTACAGAAGCTGCCAAAGAAGCCATTTGGTTAAGAGGTATACTTAATGAACTCAGTTTGGAAACAAATAAAACTGTAGTTTATTGTGACAGTCAGAGTGCTATACATTTGACGAAGGATCAGATGCATCATGAGAGAACTAAACATATTGATGTGAAGTATCACTTTATTCGGGATATTGTGGCTCAAGGTGATGTTATTGTAAGAAAGATTGGCACTCTGAATAATCCAGCTGATATGCTGATAAAATCTCTTCACATTACCAAGTTCACACACTGCATGGACTTGGTTGGTGTTGCACAACATTTGCATTAGACCCTTCGGGGTTGTTTGGCAGAGGTTGAAACTTTTATTTTCACTATTGTCAAATTCAAGTCAAGGTGGAGATTCGTTGAATAATTACGCCTTGAATTAGTGGTGAACCAAAAATTGTCTAAAGTTGAGTCCACTTCTTGCATAATTTGTGGCTTTTGTTTGTGGGTCAAAAGCATCTTCTACTTTAGGCCATGGTGGAAGACAAAGTTCACTTTGGTATAATTGGATAACAAAATGATGAGCAACAAAATGATGAACATTCATTGATGTTTGTCCTTTGGAACTTTTGTGAGCCTATAAAAGGCATTCCAATTTGAAGCATTCCATCATCAAGTAACATCAAGAATCATCAAGTGAAAGAGAAGTTAAGAGAGAAATTGTGAGATTGTGTGTATTGGCTAAAGCCAATTTTGTAAACACTCTTTGTATATTTTCTCACTATAGTGAAATTTGCCTGTTGGCCTCTGCCCGTGGACATAGGCTTTAAGCTGAACCACGTAAATTTGTCGTCTCCATATTTATCTTACTTTATTGTTTTGTGATTATTACTCGATCAAATTACGATCCTGTCATGATCCATTTCTAACACGAACTACTTAACCCTGATCTAAGAGCTGTCCTCTCTATTAAATCAGGTTCCACAACAGATCTTGAGAGAATCTTAATTCATACTGTATGTATATATACTAATAAGATATGGTTAAGGAAACCATCATTTGTTGTTGAACTTTTATTTTGTTTGTACTAAGCTTTTAGCAAAATGAGCAACAATATAAGTAGCATGAATGTGGTATGACAACAAATTATCCATTTCAGGCAGAGAATTGTAAGTTTTTACAATTTACAGCTCAGAATTTAAACCTAAAGTGCAGTGCATTTCACTTGAGACTGTTTTGTTTATGTGATTTGCTCAATATGAGTCATTCGTAGATAGAGAATGAGGCCTTCTTTCTTCATTATGAGCACACAAGAATAATTCTCAAAGCTTTTAAGGAATCATTCAAACAACTTAGTAAATATATTGTTTCCATCATTGCCTCAATGTTGCCTTGTTTATAAGGAAACTATTGACTTAGACCTACATTTATCAATATAGAAACACACTAATCTCTCCCTTTGTGTGTATATCGACTTATCTTAGAGTTCCAACGTCAAGGACACACAGATGCAATGGAGCTCCGGATCATTATAAGTCGTCTTTTGTGCTTGAATTCAAAAGTTGAATGTCTGAGTTTCTTTCATGTAGTTGAATAACTTTTTGCATACTGCTCTATATCTTATTGCTTTGCATTAATTTCTATCATCTCTGCTACAACCAATCAGCATTCAATTCGAAGTACATGTTAGAGGGTTCCAAATCTCAAGTTTGCATGGTGTAGAAATTAATTTCAAGAATTAAAATGGTCATGAAGAAACTTAATGCTTATTGAAAGAATGTAATTAAGAGTGAAGCAATATTGAATTACCAATTAACTTTGGCATTTTTTTTTCAAATGACTAAATAACTGTGGTGGTCAGATTTTGTGTCAATAATTCAGGAAAGAGCTGTTCCGGAACCCTTAAAAGTCTCAGTCCTCTTGTAGTGCTTGTCCTTTTACTGTGCTCCCCTTCCAACTCTCATTCATGTTAGCTTCTCTTACAAGATCGGTTCATCTAATTGTGCGTAAAACTATCTCATGAATGAATGAGCTTATTGAGCTTCATATGACCATGAAATAGCTTTTTTCTTGCATTATTGACTGCTTCCGATGCACTGATGATAGCAAATATTCAATCTCCCAAATGCCATATTCAATGTTTCCCAAATGGTAGGTGGTGCCAGCTACTTTTTGTTCTTGCGACCCCTCCTCCCTTGTAAAACCAAAGTGGGGGAAGACAAGACTTGAGTATTAAATTGGTAGTAAATTGCTTCAATAATTTCGTTGATTCGTCAGAAGGGATTTGATGACTCCAGAGGCAGGACAGACAGAAATCTGCAATTTTCTCCCTTTAGCCCTCACTAATACTATATGGGTGAGATACCTGTCAAGTAGTATTGGCTTTAGGTTTATACTAGAATATTTCTTTAGAACTAAGTAGAGGTTAGGAACTTCAAAGTATGAATAAGATACTTCCTGTTCCCGTTTTCCATTTCTTTTGGTGTCGTTATATATAATGTCATGTGCCGACAAACGACAATTTCTTTGTATGTTTCACTTAGCTGACTGGTGCTATGTCCATGATTGGTGCTTTCTGTTGGATGCGAAGATGAAGATATCATAGCCGTTTGATATTGTAGCAAATCATTTCCGTTGAAAGACCAGACTATCAAAAACTAGCTGATCTTAACCACATTTTGTGTATGCCTTAGTGTCGAAGTTTTATAATAATAAGTTAGTATAAGATGTTTTCTCAATGATAGTGTTTTTACTCTCTTATCAATTCACAGATGCCTTAGCTTTGCGAGCAATAGTTGATTTTTTTTGGGTATACTAAAGTGGAACAACAAAGGTTAAGATAAAATATAATTGCACAAAATAAAGCTCCAATTAGATGCTTGATTTGTACAATTATTGTTGTGTTCCTTCCTCAATTGTCCTGTTCATGTCTTTATGTAAACTTTCTACTGTCATAAAGCCTTATATGTATATCCTGAGAAAGTGATGACATTTGCCAGGTGTTTGCTTCTCATACATTTCTATAGTAGATGCTTTCTAATCATCCGGTGCATTTATTGTATAATCAAATAGCTTAACAGCTGTCCTCAGGGTATATGACACAGTGGTAAATTCGACTTTCGAGATGATGATTTTTCTGTGAGGTCTCGGGTTCGAATTTTACCTCTACGCTTCACATCCTGAAAAAAGATTTTTCCCGGTAAAATTGCAGGGAAAGCTTTATTATTCCGCGGATGCAAGTCTTAACAGGATGTGATGCACAAGTGCTGCTTATGGCATTACTGATAGTTGGTCCATGGTAAGTTATCTAACACCGAGCAGGTACGACTGTAGGAGTGTTCTTAATTACCTTCCTTAATCCTATCATCAGCTTTAATTAAAATCAATAGATAGCATAATTATAGCGTCTTTACATCACAGGGGCGCTAGTGAGATGGAATGTCCTTATCCTTTACTTCATCCTCTCAATGTGGACCTAGCTATTTCTTTTACGTAGTAGTAGGTAATAAGTATCATAGCCTTCCCGGTTGGAAGCAAATTCTGAAGTTCGAATTGGATGACTTACGTAAGAATAATCATACCCTAAGACACCTTTACTTTAAAATTGCTAAACTAATCCACCATTATCATTTCTCCTACACTTTTTATCCAACTTTTCTATCATTGGGCGAGTTAGTTATATGATTACCAAAATCCTTTCAATTAACACCGCCCTTTTTGTCAGTTTGTGCCCCCCATAGGTAGCAAGATATAAAGATAATTCTTAATCAGCCAGTACTGTTTCCAAGGGAAGAGTACAGCGTAAAATCTTAAGTTCGTCACTTCTTTGTTTTTTACCATTATACTGTTATTTAATTAAATAGTTTATTTTTTCAATACGCGTGAGGATCATACCCCTCCAAATTTAAAGTTCAAGGTCTGTTCACTAAAATGATTGAATTCCAGAATGATTCTCGGTGTGAAAAAACAAAAAAAAAGAACAAACGAAGATAACTATTGACCTGTTTCACTCGACCCGCACAAATAAACAGAGAGAGAAGAAAACATTCTTCAAATGGGATTACTTTTACTTGGATTCCAAAAACACCTCCATCTGAAAGTTTAAATTCCTAATATCAGAAGCAACAAGTCTACAAATAGATATCTTTATCACTAACAAAGCCAGAACGAAACAAATGGCAAATGATTTTTTAAGAATGACAGAGTAAAAGAAAATAACGTATAATGATCACTAGTCGAAGCCCCATTTATTTCTTATGAACTGAATGACATATTAAAAGGGGTGCCAACAAAATCTTAAGTAGAGAAAAGAATGGAGAAGAGAGAACAAACCAAAGCACATCGACACACAAAAAACACCTACGTGGCTTATGGTCTAGTCAAAGAATTCCCAACTGAACTTGGGAGGAACTTGATTATTACTAGATGAGGTAGATGCTGATGTTGAGGTGACCGGCATAGGTGTTGGTGTAGAATCAAATGTCTCCCAATTTGTGGTAACAACAACTGCCCCTGACGATGAATGCCTTGGTTGATGATATTGCTGCTGCTGATGAATTGGCAAGTTCCCAACCGAGTGCCTCGGTTGCTGTTCTTGGATTGGTGTTAGTCTTTGCCCATTAGAATGCCTAGGCGGCTGCTCTTGAATTGGTGCTAGTCTTTGCCCATTTGAATGCCTCTGTTGGTTCTGCACTGGAATTTGACCTCCATTGCTGCTACCCATGGAGTTTTTAATTTTCAACATATCAAGAGTTTCAACATACTTCTGTACTCTTCTTACCTTGATGAACATATAGGGAATTCAATGAGACTAAATTGTACCCAACTCAAACTCATAAAAATAGGCAATTCAAACAAACATATTTGCTTCTAAACATGGTCAATTCAAAATTTACCTGCATTTTTCTTTGCAATTTCACATCACCATCAGCCATAATTCCATCCAACTTAAGCAACTGGTTCATCAGCAGCTCAATTAGATTAAGCACCTCTTTTTCCGCCACTTTCCCAGCTTTGGTAATTATTGTTTCGAGAGCCGACACCTACCCAGTTCCAATTCCAATCAAAGACAACCTCTTTTTAATCACAAAGCAACTAGAAAAACAAAACAAAAAAATTCTCTCTCATAAATTTCAAGTCCTAAAAACCAATCCTCTGTCTACCTGGCTAGCAAGCTTATCAACTTCAAGGCTGATTTCTGAGATGGATTTCGAAGCTTTCTCCATCTTCGCGTTCCTTCTCATCTCCAGTACACGTTTCTCTTGACTAATTGGGTCCTCAACAAGCACTATTTTTGATCGATCCTTAACTCCTGCAATGTCAAGAAACGCTTTTGAATCCCTCTCCTTGTCTTTGTATATCAACTTCTGATCTTGATGATGCAATCCCGTTGGCCCTGTCAACATTTTCTTCAACTCCCCTTAGAAAAAAAAACACCAAAACAATAACTTTAGGGATTCCTATCGTAGAAAAAAGTGAAACCGACAAGTAGTGGTAATTAAGAACTAAACAGTTAAAAAGAGATGTTAAAAAGTTTACCAAATGTAGCTTGAGAACTGATATTGATTTCGTGGTACACAGACCCGTATTTGACTCTGACTCTAAGCGGCGGCGGCGGCGGCGGGGCGGAACTCCGATCTGAATCCGGGTTTCGCTTCTGTACCAACATCCCTCCTGGTCTCATCTCCCATTCGTGTGTCCTTGACTCACCGACACCAGCAGCAGCAGCCGAGTTGCCATTCATCATTGGTGGCAGCCCTGTTGTTTTAGTCTTCATTCTCATCATCTCTTATACCTTCTCTTGTTCCACAAAAACTTGAACAAAAAGAGTGCTTAGATCTCTGGAAACTCTGATTCTGGGAGATCTGTATCAGAAATCAAAGATACCCATTTGAGACAAAGGTTGTTAGACCCTGTTTTAGAAACCTCTTACCCCAGCATTACACGAGTCCAATCCCTATAGTCACGCGTAGAGAGAGAAAGGAAAACAAAAGAAACGGACCCCTCTAGAGAGGAACCGTAACTTTCAACTTTTCTTTCCTTTTGCAGAGCTACTGGCGTCACAGAGAAGGAAAAAAAAAGATATATTTCCTTTCGTTCTCTTGAGGATAATCGAGCTCCGATCGCTAGAGCCTTCAAAAAGGAAATTCGGTTGTGGAGACCTTTGACCCTGTACCGACAAGAGCTTGAACTGTAATTGACCCAGATCTCTTCAACGAAATGTAACCAAATTGCTCGGAATTTGCAAGGAAAAATTATCCCGAGAAAATCAATGCCTAACAATCCGCGGATTTCCCTAAGAAAGTGACTGAGAAATCAAAATCTTAAGAAAACGAGACTTCAAAGTACCATTCTCTCTCTCCTCCTTGTTCTGGAAAACTCGTGGAACAAGAGAAAAAACGAGTGGCCAGCAAACTCAGCTGTTGTTGCGACTTAAGAACGATGTATATATAACACTATATTTAAATTGTAGGATAAGGGAAAAAAAAGAACTCTAAATAAGTACTACTATTACAACTATATTTATTTATTCTTTTATTAAAAAAAAAAAAAATACTCCGTATAACACAGAAAAAGAAAGGGGAGCTAACAAGGGAAGCCGCCAAAGCTTCTGCTTAAGGTGAAAAGGAAACCGGCTTAGGAAACTTTGGTCATTCGCCAAACTCACTCTAGGAGGCTAGGGTGTTCGTGTACTTTGCAGTTTAGGTATATAATTTCCCAGCCTCTCATTTGTCGACTGCCCACGTGTAAGGTTAAGGGGTATTCTGGGAAGTTCTTACTAATCCAATCATTACGTTGTTAATCACGATGGGTGGGTTTGATCAAAATGCCTCTTCAGGTTGGATACGTGGGCGCTTTACGTGACGGGTATTCTACTTCAGCGTTTGTTCGACTGTAATAAGTATTGCTTCGCCGGGAGTTTCGTAGTACCTGAGTCTGACGGTTTACCATCAACGCGCCACACGCTTCACTTTTTTGGTTCGCACGTGTCACTCTCCTAATTTTGTTCTTTTTCTAGGGGTGAAAGATTAGAAGGATGAGGTATTTATTCTTTTAATTGGAATTAGACTGAAATTATTTTCTTTCATTATGTCTGTTGATGAAGAATGGCTTCCGATCAAGAGTCTTAACAAAGGATTAACATGTTTTTTTCTTTTAACAATAAGAAACAATTGTCAACATATCCCAAACCTCAAGGAGGTTGAGGTAATTTTCAAGAGGTAACATTAATTACTTTTATTCTTAGAGGTTAATGTAATTTACCTTAAGAGTTTTAAAAATTTGATAATTATAATACTCTGTATTTATTTATGATATCAACAACTTATAATGCAGATGAACTGTTTCTTTTTAAACATTTAATTACAAAGGTATCCATTCTTGACCATGGTAATTATGTTTACCAATTAGTTAATTACTATCAATTTAATGAAAGGGTGTTACATATGTGTCAAGTTTGTTGATGAAGTGATGGTAAACATTATTAGTAAGATGTCAATTTATGAAATTACATCAGTTTATTGTATTAAGTTTTAAGACATGCATTTGAGGAGGACAACTCATGGAGACTTGTTATCAAATATAGCATTTTTTTTGCTATCACAAGACAAAAATGAAGAAGATCCAAAGTTGTTTTCTACCTTTGGGCTGCTTTATCACATGCTACTGAAATTGTCAAGTCTTTTACCTTCATTTCCTCCTAACTCAAACTTTGTTTTGCACTCCAAAATAAAATGAAAGGCATGATTTGGTAGGGTTTTCGAACAAAAAAATTTCAATTTTTAATTTTTTTATATTTGGTAAATAATTTTTAAATCGATTTTAAAAAATATTAGTTTTCAAAATTAGTTTTTTGAAAACTTCAAATTGGTATTTTCTGATATAATTTTTGAAAAATAACTATAAAATCAGTGTTTATTTCTCTGTTTCATTCTTTTTTTCATGATATATAAAAAATATTAAAATATTAAAAATAAAATAATATTAATTATTTAGTAAATATGATAAATAAAATTAATATAAAAATTAAATTTAAATTCAAAACCAAAAATAATTATAAAGTGTATCAAAACAGTTTTTAAAATAAGATTATCCAAATAATATTTTATTATTTTTTATTTTGAAAACAATTTTTTAATTATAGTTATTTAAATATATTTTTTTAAAAAAATATCATAAAATTATTTTTAATTTTTATTTTTAAAAACAATAATAAAACATTAGTAGTCAAATATGCATATACCCAGTTAGGGACATTGTTGTCATTCCAAAAATAGGTACTTGCAAAACACACTGTACTCAGAAAGTGTACTAATAAATTAACCTTCAATATCAAAGCCTTCGTGAAAACCAAGAAAGGACAATCATGTGGCTTACGTCACACTCTTGTAAATTAAACGTGTCAATCATCTGTCCAATCAAAAACCATACAAAAATCAAGGTCCCCCGTCACTTTTTACTTTTGTCCTCCTCTCACTCCTCGTGGTCTGACGATATTGCCTGCCACCGACACTCCTTACACGTGTGAGTCACAAGATTGTGATGTGTCACACGCGGCGGCTCCTCAGCCGTTCAAAAAGTCATCTCACGTGGTAACCGTGTGGGGTTTATGTTCTGTGCATACGTATTTCGATTGAGACGGTGCAACCTAGTTGTGTACTATACAGCCGGTATAAAGGCTAAATTAATAGGTTTATTTGTAATTTTAGGGCACTGGGCAGTTGGGGTACTGGACATACTTAACTAACAGTTTTTTGTTTTGTGTTTTTAAAAATAAAAATTGAAAATAATTTTATGATATTTTTTGAAGAAAATATATTTGGTTATCTATAATTTGAAAACTGTTTTTCAAAAAAAAAAAACAGTGAAACATTGTTTAGATAATCTTATTTTGAAAACTGTTTTGATACACCTTATAATTATTTTTAGTTTTGAATCTAAATTTAAAATTTATATTAATTTTATTTCTCATATTTACTAAATATTTAAAAAATTATTAATATTATTTTATTTTTAATATTTTTATATACCATGCAAAAAAAATAAAACAGAGAAATGAACATAGTTTTAAAGTTATTTTTAAAAAATTATGTCAGAAAATACTAATTCAAAAATCTTTAATAAATAATTTTTAAAAATTAAATTTTCAAAAACTGTTTACCAAACATACAAAAATTATTTTCAAAAACTATTTTAATTTTCAAAAATCTCATGCAATCATACCCAAAAAAATTTGGGTTATTGGAGGCTGCTTTGGTTGACAGCGGATTCACAATAATCTGTGGGACTCAGTTCTATGAAACACGTGAGCACGAATATTTTTCTAAATTCTAATTCAAATAAGAGTAAGTAAACATGTGTAATTGCTGCTGGTTTTAGGAAGAAGAAAGGAAAGGAAAGATTTTCTTTTGATCCAAAAAGGTCAAAAATAAAATTAAAAATAACAGCGATATCTTAAAGCAATCATAATACCATCCATGATATCCTTCACAAAATATGGGAAGACCAAATAAAATTGAATTTTTTTAATAATATAAGTTTATAGTACAAATTTAACTTTAAAAGAAAAAGAAAAATTAAGGTAAATGATGGTGCAATCTATGGTGGGTAGGGATTGCGATAGAAGGTATTCCTGATAAAGGTGATATAATTGAACATGGCTGGCTGTTGCCTCCTTGGATGATCATCATAATAGACAAATCAATGTATATAAGACCATTACAGCCGCTGATCTTGACCATGACGCTGGACAAAAGTAACTAAATATGATCCACAATGAGCATAACATGTCTTCTAATTCGACATATCAATCATTGACCCATTTAATAGTGTCTTGTTTGCTTTGTTTAAAAAAAAAAAAAAAAAACTCTTTTATATTTTATTTTTCTTTTCCTTTTCACTTTGCCTCCGTAGGAGCATGTAGCCATTGGTATACATTGGTGCTCCTGTCCTGTGGCACCCCATTGGACTTTGCCGCCAACCTCATACTACTTTGTCATCTGGCATCAATCGAGTTGTTAAACCATCCATTCCGATTAAGTGTCTTAATTTAATTGTTAATTTAGGGTCAGCAAATCTCTTGTCCTTGGGAGGTAGAACGTATATTCATTATTCATTAGCTACATTAATAAATTAACTTCGAAAATGAAAATCCAACTGCTAAAATTAAAACGTATGTTGATATGTGAACTAACTGAATCAGACAAAAAAAATTAATTTTATTAATTAATATGCATCCATTAACCATCTTTTAAAAATTAAAATTAGAAACGCCTTCCCTTAGATGGAAATTAATCTTCAATTCAAATTCTAGCTACTACAACTAATTCTAGTTGGGTATAGTTTATGAAATAATTTTTAATTTGAAAAAATAAATAAATCAAACGCTACTAAAAACAAGGTTTTTTTAAAAAATAATAAAAAAACCCTTATAAAAAAAATTCAACATTTAAGCAATGATAAAAATAAAATCATTAACATTTTTTTTCTAATACTACAAAATATAATAGTCCGTAGTTTCACAAAAATGACAGCCAAAGAAAATGATGAGACGTCTATATGTGGTTTGATGTGAAGATATTATGCTTCATGCAAGAGCAAGCAAATAGGTGCCATAGGTAAGAAGGAAACACATAGGAATTAGGTGAAAAATGAGCAACATACATTGTTAGCCTTCCAAGTCAATTATCAAACCAATTTGATACTGCCTTTTAGTTTGCAAATTGACATATCGTTAGCCTGACTTTGACATATTCAATTTGCTTACATTTTCTTTTCTGGCCAAAGCCCAGAAGAGAGGAACTGTATATCTTTTTTATTTTAGGGGTAGTAACAATGGAAGATAGATATTCATGTTGTTATAATATATGTGAAGTTGGATATGAATGAGAGTATTATTGTAGTGAGCAGTGTCTCTTTCTCTTATTGGTCTCTTTTTGGAAGTGAGAGGTTTATGATTGTTTCTGTCCGTACAAAAACACTTAATTTAGCATCATTATTAATTAGAATACGTACGTCCTCCACATCGCTCAACAGCTCATCATCGATGGGATTGATAACTAAAGTCAAATTAATATGAGGCATAAGATCTCACAACATACCCTTTTTTTTTGGGTAAAATTTCAAATTTTTTAACCTAATTAAGCAGGTAATATCAAATTTCAAAACTTCAGGAGCTCTCTTTCATTTATACTTCCCATCTTTTTTATGTTTAGATTATCCTTACCTTCCTCTCACTCTCGATCCCCATGTTTGCGTTTAATCTAACAATTTGACTTAACAAAGAAAAGGACAAGAAGTTCAATGAGAATAATGAAAAGTATTATTACTCTATAGTTTTCACACGAAGAAGTGCAATTATTGAACTAAACCCGTGGTCACCAATTGAAACTTTTTCCCCTATGGACATGCTGACAAACTTGTCATTCTCACAGAATTCTCTCCAAACACAGCCTACCAAGAGATACAGACCCTTATCCATCTAAGGACCAAAGTGCAGCATATGGTAAGTCAAAGAAGCTTATCAACACGGACACTAGAGCTTTTAATGGCCATGGCAGAACTAAGCTGCCACTTTCCTTGTACAATCTATCAAGTTCCTAGAAATGTCAAAGGCAGGCCTTCTGTCTCTTGCTCAGTGCAACCCTCTCAAAAGAACATTAAGGTATCAATACAACTTCAAAGTATCTTTTGCTGCATATATCTTAATTAGAGAAAAGGGAAACTAATCTCTGTGTGTGTGTGTGTGTGTGGAAGATAGGTAATTATAAATGGAGCAGCAAAGGAAATAGGAAGGGCAGCAGTAGTTGCTGTGACTAAGGCTAGAGGAATGGAGGTGGCAGGTGCAGTGGATTCCCATTTCGTAGGAGAAGATATTGGAAAGGTTCCATATTCCTCTCCTTTTTTCACTCCCTTTCTCTCTATCATTGATTATTGACTTCTTAATTCCAATATATTTCATTTTTGGAAGTAGTTGTGTGATATGGAAGAGGCTCTAGAAATACCCATAATAAATGATCTCACCATGGTGTTAGGTTCCATATCTCAGGTAAAACACTTGACATTGTTCCTCTCTCTCCCTCTATTTTCATCACATCTCATCTAAAGTCTCTACAAAATTCTGGCAGTCAAAAGAAACAGGAGTTGTTGTTGATTTTACTGACCCTTCCACAGTGTATGACAATGTGAAACAGGTCAATATCTTCAAATATTTTCTTTTTATTCACTTAATATTTGTGTAGACAAACAAGGATAACAGCACCTATATTCTTTACTGTTTCCTTACGGATACCTTTTTCAAACTTAATACTCCTAAGCATTACTGATCATAGCTCTCTTTTCTGCTTTCCATTTCTATTTAGGCAACAGCATTTGGCATGAACAGTGTGGTTTACGTACCTCGGATTAAGCTAGATACGATATCAGCATTATCTGCTTTCTGTGAGAAGGCCAGCATGGTGAGCACAGGGTGAGCTACTAATACTATTACAATGCAATGCCTTTCTCACTTGACCAAGCGTACTCACGCAGCTTTCACCTTTAGACCATAATTTTCTCATTTCAATAATTTCTTGCACTTAATATGCTCTGCCTTTATGTTAGGGTTGTCTGGTTGCACCAACTCTGTCAATAGGATCTATACTCCTCCAGCAGGCTGCCATTACCGCATCCTTCCACTATAACAATGTAGAAATTGTGGAATCAAGAGCAAATGCTGTGGTAAGCCAAATGAATTATGTTAAAGATTCAATCAAGTCAAAAAGAATTACTCAATTTATATGGAGTTCTGCATCAAAAAAACCACAATAAAGTAAATGGACTTAATCAATTCCAGTATTAGGGATTTCCGCCAATTAAGTAAAACTTTGAAAAAGAATGACAATAAAAAAGGGACAAATTATTCAATACTCGTTACATAAATGTGAGTCCCATACAAGTGAACCCCACATTAACATGAGTCAAGAGCATAGTGTTCCACGAGCACTGAAAATTTTCTAAGAACAAGTATTCTCATCTAATATTTTGCATGAACTAACATTCACTTAATTGCCAGACATGAGAATTAGCATATGCCTCATACATCTATATCCATACCTTGTGCGTGAATAAAATCTTTGGTGTGCAGGATCTTCCGTCGCCAGATGCAATCCAAATTGCCAACAACCTCTGTAACCTTGGCCAGATCTACAACAGAGAAGATCCCTCAACAGAAGTTCTGGTAAGCATGTTCTCAAAGTTATATCATATCAGTGCCATACTGATACCAACGATTAAATGGCATCCTTCAAAAAATTATTGGTAAGCATGGAGGTGAGGGCAGACAAAAGTGAAAGTGGTGTTCAAGCTTGCAAAGAACTTGAAAAGAAGTTTCTGGAATTACGATATTATTAAGCCTTAACGGCGTAGCACTCGGGGTTTTACAATATTGATCATTCCAATCTTTAATTACAGCAGGAAAAGGAAACGGTAACTTCAAATTCGGAGTCCAAGTAGGATGGTTTGTAATAATTTTCTGCTTTTGTCAGGCGAGAGGCCAAGTCCTGGGAGAAGATGGGGTTCGTGTGCATAGCATGGTCCTTCCAGGGCTTCCATCCAGTACAACAGTTTACTTCTCCGGTCCAGGAGAAGTATGTTTTCCAAGCTTTTTTCCCCTTCTCTCTCCCTTTTGAAACATTGACTTAAAAAGTATACCATTTGATAAATCGATCTACACACTGCTGGTCACAGGTTTACTCCATCAAACATGATATCACAGATGTGCAGTGTCTCATGCCAGGCCTACTATTGGCAATTAGAAAGGTTGTGCGTCTTAAGGTAACAAAGTACACGTGTTTCATCTCTTTCTTCAAGCATTGTGCTTCCTCTAATCTCAATGTAAATTGTTCCTTTTGTTTTTATTACCTTGGCAGAATCTGGTGTATGGCTTGGAGAAATTTCTGTAGGAAGTGAAATATTCTTCAATCTCCTGAACTTATAACTTAAACCACGGTGTGCATTTGATGAACAATCCTCATCATTCTGTAGACAGAATTTTGACAGAAATGGCTCAAGTAAATGAGTTAAGAAAAGAACTTTTTCTTAGTTCACATTTCAGTTAAAAGAATACTAAATTATTTTCATTCAGTATGAGGTGTAATATCACATTAGTTCCAAAGGTTTTGAAATTTTGGGGTGTTCACTTTGAAATGTAAAACATGGCGAAGGCTCTTTCCAGATATCATAATCAAGTTCTGATTGAGGAACAGATTTAATCGGTTTTGACTTCTCAAAAGTCACAGGACAAACAGTGAAGTATGAAACCCAAACTACTATATCAAGTCCTGATTCCCACATTAAATCGCACTCGAAATTAATTCAAGATTTGTTAGTATGATCTTCAGAAAGCTATTTCCTTAAGCAATCAGGACAAATCATGCACTTACACTTTCATTCCACATTCCAAATTATAGACTAACTCCCTATGCTGAGATTTGAGTCCCCTACCCCATCTAGCTCCAGTAAATGAGATAACATATGTTTCCAAATTATACACTGAATTTATTTTCTTAAATTCCTTGATATTATATTTCTCTTCATAATGAAAAAGTAATATGTTCCATTAATTTTACATTGCATGTTAAACTTATAATTTTATATATGCAACCAACTAGTGAATAAGAGATTTCATTGGTAGACTACTGCATGCCAAAGTGTTGGCAAATTATTTTTGCTTGCAAGAGGTGAGACTTGAAGAGATTAGCACTTGTTTGACCAAATAGAATATTGATTCCTATTAAAAAAAGAGGACTAAATCTAATCTTTAATTTCTTAAATATAGAATTTTAAATTACCAAACGCTATCTAAATATTTATTCATTAACAGCATAACTGTAAATTCAAGCTCTACGTACAAAACTTTTTCAAATAATTGATGTATCTAGATAGATGGCCGCAAAATCTTTAAACATGGATGTCATTGGAAATCCTCATAATATCTAGGCATAAGGACTTGGAGAAGGTGACAAAGACACTGAGAAAGACTTATATTAGTAGCAAGAGATATGAAAGCAGTTGAGGAAGTCATTCTTTTTAGTTCTGCCCTTGGAGTTTCATAGAACTGTGCCAAAAGAAACACTCTTTCGAGGCCATAGAATTTTAAAAGGACATAGCAAGTTTCTTAAATCCTGTATTGCACTTATCATTCTTCTCATGCAAGGCAAGAACACCTATTCCCAAGATGTTCTACAAAGTAATTCAAATGAATAAAAAAACTAACCAATAGCAGATTACGCTAGGAAAGTGATATCCATGCTTAGAAAGGATGCAAATAGCCAGCAGTGGATCAAACTACGAAACTAATATTTCCAAATTGCACCACCACAATGAAGCAAGGACATTGGCATGGCATGCACGAGGAAGTGAGAGAACTAAAGCAACCTTGGCTTATATATGCTCGACTTAATTAACATTAAAAAATGAATCCTGAATTCACTTCAAATCCATACATATGGTCTCACCTATGAATTTGTTTGCGATTGCTCCTATCCAGGCTCTATCTTTTTCACTATATGCAAACCCCATGTTTGACGCCACCAGGACAAAACCTTCAATCTTTTGCATTTCATTTGTATTTGGGCTTGGAGCTTGTATCACTGGTTGCACCAACAGAGAACGAGTCCCTTTGGGAAGCATCTCCCAAAGTCCAGAACCTGAAATTTTAATTGAACCTTCATATAGTTCCCAGGTTAAAAATTTAAAGAACCACAACTGATGAAACATGTCACTCTAATATGTTAATAAATAATCACATTTAAGCACTAAGGGATGAAGCATATATGATTTGACATGAAGACCCATAACTAGATCAAAGGAACATGTAGAGTATCAATTATACACCTGTGCTCTGAGGAAAATACAGGGTCTCCTTCAAATCAGATAGGCCGATATTTTCAATCTGTCCCTTGAACCAATCATGCAGTTGAGCCTTTGATACATCATCTGGAGTGTTCCAGTAGCCACGTATACATAATTCACCTCGAACTGATATCAACTGAAAATTTAAGACAACAAAGGTTTCAACAAGGTTGAAAAAAGAAAGTAGCTTCCATATTAGTCTACTACAAGTATACAACATAAACCAGCTCATAATCTTTCAAGTGTTAGCTTAAATAAGAAATGGTTACTACTGCATTATACCACAGCTGTGGTGCCTGTATTGCGCAATAAAATGTATGTTGCCCATGCCAAGTCCTCCTTCAAAGTATCTGAGATATTAGGTGACATGACAAAAATTTGATCCGCGCCTTCCGGGAGACTTACCTGATCCACCGGAGTGGCACCCTGCAAAACTTTCCAAACACTATCAGATTAATAGAAAACATCAAGGACACGGTGCATGCACAGAGCCATTCACAAGTACAAAATCATTTGTGGAAAATGATTTTTCATCAGCATTTTCCTAAACACGTTTTTGAACAATTTGCACATTCTTAACATCGTTTGGAAAGCAACACCTCTCTTTCCAACATAATATTTGAAAAACTGGAAACGAAAAAAAAAAAAAAAGTTATTTCTCAACTTTTCCAATGGAAAGAGAAGTTTTGTTTTCCAAACTATGTTAATAATGTGCAAATTGTTGAAAAAGTGTTAAGTAAAATGGAGATGGAAAATGGAAAACATTTTCCACGACTAATCGCACCCTTAAAATCCCAAAGTTTATGGTCTGTATTATGTCCTCCTAGCTTCACTGATGGTTATAACAAAAGGGTATCCTCAATAGTCAATAGACACTAAAATCCGGCTCTTTTTTTCTTTTTATGATATGAACTTTCATTTAAAGTCCAATAATTTGAGAGCAGCAAATAACAAAGGGATTCCAAATTTTTAACATGTGCAAAATAAGAAAACAAACAATAATTAAATGACAGACTCATCCGTGTACAGAAGTACAGAACGTCAAATAACAGGTATATTTTACACATTTCTAAATACTAGTAGGTTAATGTAACCGAAAGAAAATTACCTTGAGAAATTTACCAAGGTAAGGAAGCGCGATGGAAAATGCAGCCAAAGAGAGACCCAAAGCCTCTGATCTCTAACCCAAAAAAATTACGTGAATTTAGATTAAATACAATATTGAAATTAAAAAATAAAAGGTTTTCGTTACCAGCTGCGCCACCGTGGTTGAACCGGAACCCACAAAATGATTTAAGATGAGAAGCGAACCAAATCCGTATCCAATCCATCTGGGCAAGTAGGACTCGTCCAATCCAGGTATGCCTATAACCCCGTGACAATTACAGCAAGTAAACTGACAATTTTAGAGAGAGAAATTATATTGATACATAATATGCGTGTATATAGAAAGAAGAGCTACCAAATGTGAAGCGAAGAACGGATACATTGAGTTGTTGATTAACAGTTGTTTGAGAATTGTTGTCGAGACCAGCAGAGATTAGCGTGAATTTTGGGGAGATTTTGGCGCAAAATCTAGGCGGGATTTTCAGCTGAATTAACGGATTGAAAGAGAGACTGCTCATGTTTTTCCCCCCTCTTTGTTTGTGCGCTACGAGAAACGCCCTAGGGATGTGTTTGTCGACCAAAATGCAACGTTGTATTGCCACAGCGCCACTCCATCGTCCAGGATTGGATGGTCGTAACAAATTGATAAAACCTACTATGGGAGCCCATAATTAATTTTGGGCCCATAAACTTCCTCGGAGTAGACTTAACCTTAGCACGGCCCAAGTCCAGCACCTTTAACAACGACAAACAGTATCTCTGAGATTAAGGGGACTGGATTGGAGGAAAGCAGAAGAAAGTAAACTTAAGGGCTTTCATTGTCAATATGAATGCTGCAAAGAAGAGAATCAAGTCAATGAAATTAGTACTTAGTGGGACAATATTATATATATATATATATATATATAATATATATAATTTTCTATTATATGTTAAGATGACAAATTTTAACTTTAACCTTTCATATTGAACCCAAATCACTGATTGGTTCAACTATAAGGAGATGATTTGGATTCATCTATGGGGCGACTTGTGAGCCTACATCTAAAAACACAACCTTAATCCGTTTCGCTTCACTTTAAACAGTGATTAAAAGTTGTGCATGTGATCATTATTTTCACACATATATATATATATATATATATATGTCGTATGTATTTATTTTGAATAAATTTTTATAAATAAAATAGTTATCAATTATCGTTATTTTATTAAAAAATATATTTAAGTTTTAATTAATTAATTTAAGATGATGTAGCATATTTTTTTAAGTGACATAATCTTATCTATTCAAATTAAATAGAAGGGTTGAGATAAATATAAATTGAGCTTAATTTTTTTTTTTAAATTGAAAGCACCAAAATCCTTTTCTCAAATGGTAATATTATTCAAATCGGGAAAAATCATTATTAAGTAAGAGTTTGATCAAAGCAAAATTAAATAGCAACAATAATTATTCATTTGAATTTCTATTATAAAAAGAAAAGAAAAATAGGATTTATGTGTTAATAGATATTAGTGTTTTATTATAAAGAAATACCCAATTCCAATGACGTGGCATTTCCGGATTCAGGATCTGAAGTTGAATGTGACTGTAGCGAAATTTTGCTTCCGAAGAGACCAACCCAGATTAAATCCTCATGATCTATCATAGGCAGCCTAGACACCAATTGAATGCGATCATGCCACCTCGACTACGACCTCGCCTTGCCACCGCGCGATTATATCCCACTGTCACTTTCATGACACGTGTCCCAGGTTTTACCGGACAGGGCCAGTGATATTGGGCTAGTAACCGCTGCAGCCGGTCATGCTCTTTGCAATTCCCGCTAGGTATATAAACAGTCTCCTCGAATACTCTTCTCTCTACGATTTCAGCTTTGTCAAATTAAGCATAGGAAAAGTAACGTTTTGCTTTTCTCCGGATAGTGATTTTGAGGTTAGTCGCTTCTCTTATTTTCTTTATCAATATTTTTTTAAAGCTATTTTATGCTTAATTTTTGTTTTTACAGTTTGCTTAATTTTGTGTTATGCTCAATCTGTTCCGGTCGATCTCTGGAACTGTGGGAGCTCACTGTTTATGTTTACTAATTATTTATTGGATTTTTTTTGCTGCTTTATTTCTTGATCTTCTTGTTTAACTTTATTGTTAATTCTTTAATTTATGGTTAGTTCGTAGATTTTCCTGGATTTGAAAGTTTGAGATTCGTGCAATACCTTATTCGATTCGAGCTTGATTACAGCTTCTGGTTTTAATTGCGTGTGATTAATATGAAATTAGTTGATTAGTACTAAATTTTATTAGTTGCGTGATTCGATCGAGTGATATGATTTGTAATGTGCAGAAATTTGGGGTTTTGCTCGTTACTGATATTGTAGTTTTGGTTAGCTAAGTTAAAAACTAGGGCTTTTTGGGTCTAGTATAGAAATATGTTTTTTGTATTTCAGGGCTTGAGTTGGGAGTGATTTAGCACTGCTACTATGTTTTCAGTCTTGATTTATTTTTATGGGCGAGTTACTAGTATAAAAAAGTTTAGCACTTTATTTCCCCCTTACATTATGTTATCCTGCTGCTAATTTTCTTGTTTGCTTTGTTTATTGAATTCTGTTTAGATCCTACAACGATTTGTTGAAAACTCAAACAGATCATTAACATTGCACATCGTTTGGTCGAACTGTAGATTTGTAATAAAATCTTCCATTGATTGGTGATAATAGTCATACAAGGGATCAGATTTGTATTTCTGTTCGGTTGGCGAAGTGGGGATACTAACATTACGTGTTGAATCTGTGAACTGTTTGTGGGATTTCTTTTACTGCATCGGATTTGCATTTTTATGATTTTGAGGGGGTTGTTTATTTGTCATCATAAAAATTAGTCAGTCCTGGCTCTGGAGAGCTACTTAGACTCCAGCCACCAGGGGGCGGTGCCCCCTTTGGCACCTTCTCGGGTGGCTGGAGGATTAACCCATTCTTCCTCAAGTTCTGGAATTTTCTTCCAAGGAGATGGGCAGTCCCAGGCTCTAGTTAACTCTCATTTGAGCTCATCTTACGGGAAATCATCTAATTCAATTCCTGGGACTGGGCGTCCCAATCTGGGTCCGGTTTCTGTGGACATGAACAATGCGGTGTTGAACAGTGTGGCAAACTCAGGACCAAGTGTTGGGGCGAGTTCTTTGGTAACAGATGCAAATTCAGCACTTTCTGGAGGTCCCCATTTGCAGAGAAGTGCGAGCATCAATACGGATTCTTATATGCGCTTACCGGCATCACCAATGTCGTTTTCATCCAATAATATTAGCATTTCAGGCTCATCGGTTGTTGATGGTTCCACTGTAGTGCAGCAAGGCTCTCATCAAGACCCAAGTGCCCAACAAGTTCATCAGGGGCAGCAGCAACATCAAGCAGCTTCCAGTGCTACATCGTTGCCCACATCACAAACTGGCCAAGTCTCACTTTCTATGGGCCCTCGAGGCCCTGGCTCCTTCACGCAGGATCCTAATAATCTATCCCAAGTGCTTAAGAAACCACGATTAGATATCAAGCAGGAAGATATTCTGCAGCAGCAGGTGTTACAACAGTTGCTTCAGAGGCAGGATTCCATGCAGTTACAAGGCCGTAATCCGCAGTTGCAAGCTTTGCTTCAGCAGCAGTGGCTGAGGCAACAGCAACAGCAACAGCTTCTGCAATCCATGCCACCTTTGCAGAGAGCCCACCTGCAGCAGCAGCAGCAGCAGCAGCAGCAACTGCAGTTGAGGCAGCAATTGCAACAACAAGGCATGCAGCAAGCATCTGCCGTGAAGCGTCCCTATGATGGTGGTGTATGTGCTCGTCGGTTGATGCAATACCTGTATCATCAGCGGCAACGGCCTCCTGTGAGTTTATGTTTTTATTGACTGCATATTACGCATGTGCCACCCACCCTTTCCATTCTGTAGATACGAGGTTGTTTGTATGCTTTTGAGATTTTCTTTTCTTTGAAAAAATATGCAATATGTTCTTCTAGTTATCATCTTTATTTTTTATTTTAGTAATTTTGAAGCTCGAAAGTTTATTGGATCCTGTAATGGCTTCTTTTACAGGACAATAGTATTGCCTATTGGAGGAAATTTGTGGCAGAGTACTATTCTCCTCGTTCCAAGAAAAGGTGGTGTTTGTCTCTATATGATAATGTTGGGCATCATGCACTTGGAGTTTTCCCTCAGGCAGCTATGGTCAGTTTTATGATGTTTGACTATTTGTGGCACAGTTATAATCTCCGAAACATAAGAAAATAATCTTATAATCTTTATGAGCCGATCTTGCATCAGATAATGATTTTATACTTATGCTTCTAGCACCAGTAGTCAAATGCTTCTGTAAAATCTTTTTTGTAAATACCAATTATAATCTGTAACTCCAACTAATGATCTATATGTTGGTGTACTCATGTAAAACTTCTGACTTTTGTTTCTATATTTTCAGGATGCATGGCAATGTGACATTTGTGGCTCTAAATCTGGAAGGGGATTTGGTAGGAGAATTAAAGATTTCCTATCATGAAACTTTTTACTTGAAAACATGTGTTGTACTGTGATTGTGAAGATGTATTATGGTCTATTTTAGGGAGAAAAAAAAGATTTTTATATAGGTCTATATGGTGCTTTTATATCTCGGGTAATCATTCACGCTCCTTGAATATTTACTTGTACTTTTATATTTGGTTAGACTTCATGAAAGTTAATCCAGTACATTTGAACTGATATATATGATTAACTATGATGCAGTTAAGTGTTGAATATAGAAATATATTCCAAGGAAATGTTTAAGAAGTTACAATTTACAGCTGTAATTTCGAAACCCTCACCATCCATCCATGTGGAATGTAATTGGTATGTTTTTGCTGTCATGAACAGCAGCTGTGGCACCCAAGGAAATACATTACCTTCCCCTAGTATGATACCCATTCGTGCATGACAAGATAGATATTTACATAACCATTATCATTATCATTATCATATTTGGTTATATTATTAGTGCAACCATACCCACGCGGTTGAGAAATGTGTCATCATGAATAGCCATCTAATTCCATCCAGCCTCCTTGGAGTTCCATTGTTGTTTATTTGTTATTCATGTGACCATGATTGTTTTATATATAGCTTTTTTTTATTTATATTCTAAATTCCATGCTTTGACATTTGTTATATTATTTTATTATTATTTGGTACTTATTCTCTGGATGCTTGTATGTATTGAAATTGGTAATGCATAAGGAAAATCTGTCAATTTTTTCAGCCTGCCCATTATTTTTCTTTTTAAAAGCCAATCGCTTACCCTGTTGTGAAACATGAGTGCTATATCATTATAAGTGGCTTAAAAGCATTACATGTTGTCTGGTAGTATCCTGATGTGCTTATATTAGTTCAATTCGATTGTATCATCAATGCAGTTTTTCATGTGTTTGTACTTGTCTGAAGAGAGCTGCCCAACACTTTGATTTAGCTTCATCTTAGACATTGGAGCAGCTTATAATTTGTTTAAAACTTTGTATATTATGATTTATCGATCAGAATTAGATCTAACAAGTTACTCGATGGTATTGTGGTTGTTTACAGAGGCAACTTTTGAAGTACTCCCTAGACTTGATGAAATCAAATTTGGTAGTGGTGTGATCGATGAGCTTTTATTTCTGGACTTGCCACGTGAATGTAGATTTCCTTCTGGCTTAATGATGTTGGAGTATGGAAAAGCAGTTCAGGAAAGTGTATACGAGCAACTTCGAGTTGTTCGTGAGGGCCAGCTTCGTATCATATTCACCCATGACTTGAAGGTGAATATAAATGCTCTTTCATATGTCAGTCTGTTGTTAGTTCTATATTTCACTAGGTAACCTGCTGGCTATTTTTTGCCTTCTCCAGATATTGTCTTGGGAATTCTGTGCACGACGACATGAAGAACTTCTTCCCCGTAGGTTGGTTGCACCACAGGTACCAATTCTGAGTACCTCGTTATTGCCCTCTTTAACATTGATGATCGTAAGATTTTAACACGTGTTATATGCATAAGGTAAAAAAAATTACCATTGCTATGCATTGACCAGACCTTTGCCTAGTCAGAAGCCAAAATTCTACTCGCGTGATGTGTGTACTGTTTTTAATTTCGTTCTAATGGTGTGATTTCTTAATCTTTATTAGATTCTTTCATTCATAAAGTGTTCTTTTGAGTTATTTTATTCCCCTCTTTTCTTTCCCTGGTTGATCTGATGAATATGTTGCAAGATGTGCGTGATTGTATAGCTTTCTTATTCTAGATTTAAGTTTATTGAAATTCTATGGATCTTTTTTTTATTGATAAAACCCACACACACCTGGAACCTAAATGTCCTTACCAATGATCCAAAGCGGGCAGGACGAAATTCTACTGATCTTGAAGATGCTAGGTATAAATATTGTTACTTCAACTCAGGAAATATTCTTATTTTGCAGGTGAACCAATTACTTCAGGTTGCGCAGAAATGCCAGAGCACTATTTCAGAAAGTGGATCAGATGGGGTTTCTCAGCAGGATTTGCAAACAAACAGCAATATGTAAGTTAATCAAGCTAACTGTGGACCCCTTTCTTCCATGGTTGGATGTTGTTTATTAATCCATTTGGCTGAAGTCCACTTGATTAAGGCTAGATAAGTCCTTCTGTATGATGAATAAATAAATCTAGGAAGGGTGGTGCCCTTTTTTTATCCTTTTACATAGAGGTTCTTTTAAATGATGAATTAGGGAACTTAGGAATTACAAATCTGTTCTCTGATATATTTGAAAATAAAAATTAAGAACTGGAGAAGGAACAAATATTGCTTTCCATTTAGAGATGTATACCTTTGGCACCATTCCTTGGCTTATGATGATGGTGACAAGAAGCAATTTGGAAGCTTGTATGGCTGACTCAGGTCTTCTTCCTCATCTGAGGTGATGAACGAAACAATTTTTACATGTAAATAATGTTATGTCTGGAGTCCGTGGTTTTAATTAAATCCTTTCAAATAGGAGCAATTATTACTAAAGCAATAGAGGCAGGTATACATTCGGTGTTCTATCTTTTGAGTAAGCTGATAAGGGTGTGATGTGAGTTGATTGCATGATAGTTATAAGTTGCCATTTAATTAGTATTGCCTACACAATGTTGAACAGGATTGGAATTTATCCCTGTGCAGTAGCTTTACACTGATGGGATGCTGATTGTTTGCCTTAGGGTCTTGACTGCTGGACGTCAGCTTGCAAAGAGTTTGGAGTTGCAGTCTCTAAATGACTTGGGTTTTTCCAAAAGATATGTGAGGTGTTTGCAGGTATATTTTGTCTCATTTGGATTGCAATTCTGATATTAATATTTGAGTATTCTTATAGTTTTTTATTATGATTTACAGATCTCTGAAGTTGTCAACAGCATGAAAGATCTGATTGATTTTTGCCGGGAGCACAAAGCTGGGCCAATTGGTAAAATTTCATAGCTGGTGCTTTTACATTTCACTTTCTGTCCCTGTGCTTTACCGCATTGCTTGTTATCTTTCTTTTAAATCTATCTACTGGTTTTCATTGTGAAGTAGGAATCTTATATAACTTATTGTAATAGTCTTTGGGTCCATATCATATCTCCTCCCCCATAAGAATGAGATGGAGAGTGAGGTCGTGGGTTCAATGCTTTGCTTGGGTGCACAAGTTTATTTGTTAATCAAAAAATCACCATGCAACCTTTTTTTAAGAGAGAAAAAAAAGAAGAAATCATACTCTTGCTTACTAAGCTGGAGTTCAAGTGAGTCGGTATCTCTTTTTGGCATGGATAGTGATCTTTAGGAGCTACAAGAGTTTGTTTCCTGGATTTAACCTTCACTGTAGTGTAAGTAATTTTGGAGTGATCTGTATGGTGATTGTTCTCTGTACTATCTCCTTGTTGAATCTGAACCGATATTTGTTGTCTGCTCCCTTTTCTCTCTTGAATGAACTTCTCTCATCCTTATTTTTCACGTTTCTGTTAACATAATAGGATAAAATTTGCAACCACCGAAGAAAATTGTTCTATGAGAATGCACTTTGTCTAAATTTCCTTGTCCATGGCTCAAGTTCCTGTTCTGCATTTTTTTTTTGTGATTCTCTTAAACTTGTTGGTTGTGCATGATAGTTGATTAATGTGAATAAAGAACAATTTTCTTTTTTTCTTTTTCCTTCTTTTAATTTGACTGATAAAATTTCTATTCTGTCATAACCCATCTATTTGCTTGGATACCTTATTTGCAGAGGGCTTAAAAAATTATCCTCGACATGCCACTGCAGCCAAGCTCCAAATGCAAAAGATGCAGGAAATGGAGCAGCTAGCAAATGTTCAGGGTCTGCCAACTGACAGGAACACTCTCAATAAGCTGATGGCATTGCATCCCGGAATAAACAACCCAATAAACAATAACCATCACATGGTTAGTTTGGGAGCCCTAAGTGGCTCAACACTAACTAACTACCAGAATATGCTCATTAGGCAGAATTCAATGAATTCAAATCCCAGCTCGATTCAACATGAGGCGTCATCTTCCTTCAATAATTCAAATCAGAGTCCATCTTCATCCTTCCAAGGGCCTGGTTCTTTTGTCCCAGGATCCATGCAGAACTTGCCCATTAGTGGGTTTTCGACTCCCCATTTGCCTTCTCAACAGTCTCAGCAGCCACAGCAACTGCAGCAGCGCTCACTAAGTTCTAATAGCTTACTCCAACAGAGTCCTTCGCAGTCCTCTCAAGGTAACCAGACCTTGCAACAGCAGATGATTCAACAATTGCTGCAGGAGATGTCCAATAACAGTGGCGGAGGTGTGCAACAGCAGTCCCTTGCAGGGCACAATGCCAATAGCAATGTGGCAAGGAATGGCTTAGGTTTTGGAAACAACACTTCAGTGGCAGCCGCAACAACTTCCAATGTCTCAGGAGGTGGAGCAGGATGTGCACCAAGCCGGAGCAACAGTTTCAAAGCTGCTTCAAACAGTGACTCTTCTGCAGCCGGTGGCAACAATGGATTCAACCAGAGAGCGCCCGATTTGACTCAAAATCTTCATTTGCAGGAGGATATGGTTGCAGATATATCACATGAATTTACAGAAAATGGGTTTTTTAACAGTGACCTTGACGAGAATATGGGTTATGGCTGGAAGGCATGACTAACACAGTTTGGCCCAGTTATTGGCGTTGCATTCGGTGCGTTGGTCATATATCCTTGTACAGAACATTTGAGATAGCTGTTGCTTCTTCACAGCATCTAATTATGGAATTTGTTGTGACATCGTGAACTTGTACTTTCAGTAGGTATTAGAGATACCTTTTTTCTTTTCTTATTTCGATGGTTTTTTCTGTCTCCAAGTATTGCAAGTGTAATCTAGTGGACAAACATTTCAAGAACATTTTAGTAGTGATAGGAGATTCACATGTTCCATTATCTTGTTTTACGTCTCATTTTATTTTCGTAAGAGTTGCTGATTCTCTGTGATTGTGACAGCACCTGCCTGGATGCATTGATGATGATATATAAGCACTTTCTAACCTGTAATGTATAGAGAGCGCTGCACGGGAAGAAACACTGTTTTAAATGCAGTATAACTAGGTTTACTTGTGAAAAAATGCAATATATTTTAGTATTATGACAAGTTGGATATTTGTTTTGGAGCTCATGCGTCTAATCAAATTTTTTTAACTATCTTTTTTCATTTGCGTTTCTTTACAATTTCTCGGAAAGAAAAATTATTGTGAAATTTAGTAAAACAAATGTGAAGATAATTTTACAAAAAATTCTATCAAGCTTAAAAAACAATTGTTTCTAAACCCAAATTCAATTTTAAAAAAATTAAGACGTTTAGCATCTCTATTTTACTTCAATTTTTTTTTGTAATAATTGACATTTTTAACATGATTTAAAAAATAATACTTTTCTTTTTAACATAATATAAAAAAAAATTAAAACATCATATTAAAAAAATACAATTTATGTTTAAAATGTACAAATTATTTAATAAAATGTGAAAAAAATGAATATAAAAAATATTACACTCAATTTTTTCATTCTTTCTAAAAACCATTTTTTTAAAAAGATGTTAAGCTTAAATTTTATTTATAAGAAACAAAAATATTGTCCTTAGGTGGGTTTTAAGACTTTTACATGTCAAATTATCTAATGGTAAATTTAAGACGTGTTGAAGAAGTGACAAAGGAGGCTACTCAGCACGCAATTGGCATATCGACATGTGGAAATGGAATTCGATTACCGATCAACAACATTTTCACATCATATCATCCGATTTAAAGAGAGGAAAATGTTAAAACAAACAACAAAAAACTCACTTCAAACATTTTTAAAACAATGCAAGAAGCTTGTCGTCTGACTACTCAACTGCTTCATTCCTATGCAGTGTATTCAAGATCATTTGTTCCCAGCCTCTAGTGCCTCTTCGTATCAGTCTTACAGTGAATGCATGAAAGCGAGAAGGTGCACCCATGTCCCCTTCTGGTGATTCCGTGGATGACATGTCTGTTTCAGGAAAGTACTTCAAGGTGCACTTTCCAGTTGGATCAACTATCTCGATATCAAATTTCGGTAAAAGCGGCTGAGCTACGACTTGAACATGTGAGACACTACAAAAAAACCAACCAATTTTTTTAAAGTACAGGAACATACACACAAACATTAATATGAAGTACATGATTAAAATTATTATAGTTTCAACAGTCACTGAAAAATCAAAACAAAGATACCAATTTTGTGAGAGGACTGACGAGGAGTGAGAGGTGGGGGACGGGATTATGTGGAACTAACCATATATAATATAAGCCATCCGTTTCTTGTCTCTGAACCCTACCAAGTAGCTCAACTTGCAAAATCCCCCCGACACAAAGAACAGGTTCTGGTAGCTTGAACTTTTGTAAGCAGTTTTCCTGTCCATAAGTATGCAAACAAACTTAAATCTGGAACCACACGACTACTACTACTACCCAAAAAAATTAATTTCATAAAACTGCACTGCTGTAGCAACCAAAAATGGAATCTTAAATTCTTATATTTAAATGGATTGAGAATCGCCATACTTTATGTTTTCAGAATGATAATTACACTTCAAACTTCACGATTAGAAAGTCATAATGTTCAGATGTTACCCCCAAAAATATCATTGTAAAGGAAGGAGAAATTATCTAGAAAAGCGTGATTCTCCCAACCAAACTTGGACAAGCAACTCACCTGAGCCATTGGAAATTCAGGGGAAGTATATGTCCATATAAACTCGTCAACTGTCAATTTATGGGCAGATGCAGAATTATTTGTCGCTTCAGACTGTGACTCCTCTGGAAACTTGGGGTGACCCATTCTGAACCTGACAGCCTTAGCAGAATATATTGGGAAGCCATACTGAAAATATGCTGATATGAAGAATTTCATTTCTTAGTTAGCGTAAAAAGAAGGAAGAGAAGAACAGAATCTAGAACACATCTACAAGAGCACAGCTTATTGGGATTAACCTTTGAATGGTTGAACATGGATTTCAGTAACAAGACACAGATTAGCCATAAGCTTATAAGTTAATGTCTCGGGAACAGAAGGGTCGCTTTGCCCCTTACTCGACCAATACGAAGCTCTATGTTCAACCCTATCACTTGGCTCCAAAGTATTATGAATGTTTTCTTCAGGGTAATTATCAGTGCTGGATGCACTAATGGCCTCTGATATGCAATCTTTTCTTGTGAAAGGGTCAAGGCCTCGAGCTAAAAAGGCATAGACTCGATGATTCCTCCTAAGGCACTCCCATTCCACACAACAATCACTCTGTTCAACTTTTACAGGTTCTATGATGTTGTCCACTTCAATGAAATGTGCAACGCTAGAGATTTCAGGAAATATCGCCAAGCAAAGCTGCTTACAAAGACCATTTGCAATCACTGTAAAATTAAGAGAAAACCCATCTCAGTACCATTAAAAAAAAACATAGCAAAAATCTATTCCTGCCCTAAAAAAAATCAAGCTTCTGATAAAACTTTATCATGTAATTATTTTGTACTCCAAGTTTTCACTTGTTCAGAAAGTAATAAATTTTGTGATGCAAATGTAATCAACTAGAATTTGATGCAAAGAAAGATACATGTGCTAGCTAGTATACATCAACAAGTAAATCTTCTGATGAGATATTTCTCTTCCAACACAGATGAGGATATCGGTAGTAAAGAATCGAAATAGACTTAAATCATTCTTCAAAAGGGGGAAAAACCATTAGGAGCTGAAAATGAAACTCATTTGGCTTACCAAAATGGCGCCAAGAACTCGAAACAGAACAAACACGGGCAAGATCAGAAGGGTCATCCAAAAGCATGAAAATCTTTCTTGACATGTCAGGCCCAAGCACTTGTACGAAATCACCACATCTATTCATTTTGGGTATCTTTGGCACGGATCAATACCCACTAGTAACAAAACGTGAAAAAACGCTGCAAGAATTAAAGAAATTACATGTAATATGGGTATTCTAGTTCCTTAAAGTTACAGAATTATGATCAATAAACGATAAAGGAAACATTTTTTTTTCCTTCTGGGTATGCGTATGTTTCTCATAAAATTTGAGTTCAAATTCAACAAAGCAATTTCACTTCCAACCAACAAACTTCATGAAAATTAAGAAAAGGAAATTACCTTTTCTGAATAGAGGCGATAGATCTCAAGCACCGCTAAATAAGTCCTGAAATGGAGAGAAGTTAACCCTTAAGCATAACCTTTAAGAAAGGGCGGTGCTGAATCCACCGACTGGTTATTAGATTTTGATTCGTTGATGTGAAGGCGACGACGTGACTCAACGCAAGTAAAGGAATAGCGGCAAAGTAAAATAAAATATTTACTGCATACCATGACTCTTTTTAAAAAAAAATACTACTCGATTAAATATGAAGGTAATATCACATTATCAGTGTTATTATTTAATATTTTATATATTTTATAATTTTGTTACATTTATTATTTAATCAATCAAAATAAATAATTTTTTTAATTGTTAAATTATTAAAAAAATTCATATATACATAAACGGAGTTTAAAATTTTTAAATTTTTTTTTAAAATAATATATATAATTAAAGTCAAACTTATGAAAAAAATGATAAATAACTTAAAATTATGAAATAAAAAGAGTAATAATTATTCACATTAAATTATTAATATATATTATTTAAAATTAATGAAACGGCTTTGATAGAAAAACTACTTTTTTTCCATCTCTTTCTATATTTTTGTGATGTTTGAAGAAAAAGAGCAAAAAATACAAGAGAGGACTAAATTTCACTTAACTTTTTTTCGTTTCATTTTTATTTTATTAATGTTTTTTAAATTTTAATTATCTTATTTTACGTTTTTTAATTTTAAATTATTATAATTACCTTGAAAGACGTAAAGTGAAATGGTGAAACTTAAATGACATGAGTAGGACAAAAATAAAACATTAAAAAAGCAAAATGTAATTCACTAAAAAAAAAAAGAATATATGTTCGCTTTTCCTTGTTTCTCATTTTCTTTTTTTGTAATAAATGCAAACAAGCAAACAAAGTTACACAACCATACAGAGATATATCACCATAGTCCTGTCCACATCCAAAATAAATAGAGGAATGCAAGCTATAAGGAGTGGACAGTATATACCTTCTGTGTAGGGAGTGTGATGAGATAATTGATCACTTTATTTTTTTTTACGGGATTAGTAAAGTCTTTTAGGCTATCATCAAATGTTGGTTAGGGTATTGAAGAGGTATGAATACTTTAAGAAGTGCAATTAAATGGATCCATAAAGAATCAAAAGGTAGTGGCTTTACTGCCAAAGCTAAAAGAGCAGCTCTAGTAAACACAGTGCATCTTATATGGATGGTAAGGAATGCAAAGTAGTTTGAAGGAGCCTCAGTTTATCCAAATAATAGAGCCAGAAAAATCAAAATTCATGTGTATATAATAGTTTATGCAAGCTTTCTTGAGCTAAGGATAATTTTGTAACTATATTTTGTAATTTTGTAAATTCATGGTATATCTCTTGGGAATGCCCAATGTATTTTGTATATAATTGATCAATATATTATCACTTACAGATAAAAATAAATAAATAAATATAGGAGGTTCTTCATAATAAGACACGGCTATTACAACCATCCTTAACAAGTTTGTTTACTTCATTCTCACTTCAGTTAAAAAATCTATCAAATCATCTGCATTTATCAAGAAGTGGGCTTAGCGGGTGATAATCCATCCAGGACTAAATTTTGGGTCAAGTCCATTGTCGTTTTGCAATCCATTTCAACCTCAATAGACTTGAAACCCATGGTGATTGCCAGCTCTAATACCGTATTTCAGCCACCACAACTCGGTAATGAGGCTGTTGCAGGTCCCCAGACTGACGCCAAAGCCTTTAATCTAGTTTCCAGCATAGTCATATAAAATGTGATTAAAAATAGGCCGTGTGATAGTGCGGTCAGGCCCTTGTCTTAAGATAAGAACTATCAATTCCTCCCAACATTTGGTGCATTGGTGTGAGTGACACCAATTCCCTTGACTATGGGTGGGGTTCAAATTCCTCATCCTCACTTAAAAAAAATAAAGAAGAAGAGATAAGAACTAGTAAGTGCCAACAATATGACTAAGACTGATGGCCACTTTGTGGCTCACCAATATAAGGCTAGAACAATACGTTGCCCACAGTAAAAAAGACAAGTCTAGAGAGAGAAGCTCTCGGCTATAGCAGCTTGTCCCTGATTTCGATCTCTTTCTTTCTTCTTTCTCCCCCCTTCTCTTTCTTTCTCTGAATGATATGGGCAAGAAAAAACACAACAAGAATGCTTCCCTAACAGTCCAAGAACTGAAGGACCTGGAATTTATCCAGGACCATTTCAAAAATAAAGAAGCTACAGTACTAAAATCGCGGCAGTTGATTTCAGGGAAAAGAAGCACAACTGATGCTAGGGATGAGTCCATTGAGTCTGATAACATCTCATGCACACTAGGGGAGGAGGAGTCCAGGTCCCTTAGACAAGAAATTGAAGGATGCTGTATCGAGAGTGAGGATTGCTCTCTCTCTGAAACAGTAGTGAACAGTTCAAGATATCGCAATATGACAAAGGAAAGCTTGAAGGTTCATCCTCCCACCTTGCAGACAGGTCTCCTTGGCTTTAGGGATGATGAGGGTTCGAGGTCAGAGAATGATTCTGTGAACAGTGAAGATGATAGCACTCATTCTCGAAGCCCTGCTCAAAGGGTTTTAGCTGTGAACAGTAACTCGGCTAGAAAGGAGTCTTCTAGAAGTAAGAGGTCCACTATTCAGGCTGAGAGTATGGAGGTCTCAAAAGATAGAGAGTTGAACTCTAAAGGCTCAGCTCCTAAGGAGAAGGAATGCCAGAGAAATTCAGGTTCTCTCCTCCCTCCTAGAGGTCCTGCGAGCATAGCACCAGGCGTGAACAGTAAACTGCACAAGGGAGGAGATGGAAGTAAAACTCCTTGGGTGAGCTTATTTTATAACTATCAACCTCTCTGGAGGAAGATCATTAGAATAGAAAGTGGTTTATGAAAACCTTCCCAGATTTTGTACCAAATGTAAAGTGCTAGGGCATTCTGTTAATTCATGTAGATTCAGCACTAAAGTGGTCCCTGTGAAGCAGTCTGCTGTGAATCATGTTGGAAAGTCATATGAAGGCAGCAGACCCCTTAATGAGGCTCTTTCCTCAGGAATGGATATTTGTGGTTCTATTCACAGGGTGGAGCTTGATAGCTCTTCCCAGGGAGTGCAAAAGGGATCTTTGCCCACTCCCAGCCCCAAGGAGAATTCCCAACCTTAGGTCAAGTCAGAGTGAAAAGGCAGTGGTTATGGCTAGCTCAGCAGATCCCAAGCAAACCATGAGAAAGAGCATTCCTTCAATCTTAAAGGAGAAGGTGATCCTTGGTGTGGTTGGAGCTTTGCCTACTGCAAAGAAAAAGAAAAGTAAAACCTCAAGGGCAGTTGGATAGAATGATAGGAAGGGAGGGGATGCCTCCCATTCCTTTCAATGAGAGTGGCATGCTGGAACTTCAGGGGTTTTCACAAACCTCTGAAGTATAATGGGGTTCTACACTTTATAAAGAGCAACAGGATTGACATCATGAGAATTTTGGAAACTAAGCTTGATGAGGTTAAGCTGGGAAGAATCATGGGTAACAAGTTCAGATTGTGGAAGCAGACAAATAACTTCCAAGCTCATGGAACGGGCAGAATTGTTGTCCTTTGGGACCCCTCAATGGTCAGTATTACTGTTAGTGAAGCTAACCCTCAAGTTTTACATTGTAATGTTATGTGCTTAATCTCTTCTTATAATTTTGTTGTTAGTTTTGTTTATGGTTTCAATTCTATTATATCTAGAAGACCCCTTTGGGCTGCTCTTTGTAAGTTTAACTTAGAGAATACTGTTTCTTGGCTAATGCTAGGGGATTTTAACAATGTGTTTGCTACTGGTGAAAAGGCTAATGGTGTGTCTATCACCGAGTATGAGCTTAGAGATCTTTTAGATTGCTGCAGAGAAACTGGGCTTACAGATCTTTCCTTTACTGGTTGTCTCTTCACCTAGTCCAACAATCATGTATGGTGCGAGCTGGACAGTGCAATGGTAAATAGTGAATGGTTTCTGAGAGGGTTGAAGGCTAATGATGTTTTTCCTCCAACAGGTGTTTATCTGATCATTCTCCCAGCATAATGAATCTGTTGAAGATGAAAGGGGTGGGAAAAGATCCTTTAAGTTCTTCAACACGTGGGCAGAGCATGATTAGTTTGATGAGACTGTCAAGGCTAACTGGAATAGGAACTTGGTTGGGTCCAAAATTTTTAAGCTTTGTAGGAATATGAAGTACTTGAAATGTCATCTCAAGGAGCTTAATGAGAGACATTTTAGTCATATTTCTGCAAGGGCTCTTGAAGCTTCTAAAGAGCTGGCCAGACTTCAAGAGGAGCTTCAGGAGAACTTCACAAATAGAGACCTTCAAGTCAAGGTTGCAGACATGAAACACAAAGCCTTCAAGCTTGCTGAGGCAGAGAGAAGTTTCTTTCTTCAGTATGCTAAGTGTAAGTATCTTATGAATAGTGATAGGGGCTCCAAGTATTTTCATGCTATCATGAAGAGAAGAACTAATAGGAACCATATTGCTGCAGTTGAAACTTCTGAAGGTGTTCAAACCAGGTCTGAGGCTGAAGTTGTTAAAGAATTCATTAAATTTTATGAAGACCTCCTTAGGAAGTCTAGTCCTTGCTGTCTTATTAATCTTGAGGTGGTGGGGGATGGGCCTAAGGTTTCAGATGATCAAGCAGCCAGGTTGGTGAGGGACATCACTGAAGATGAGATCAAGAGTGCATTTTTTAGCATTGGGGATGATAAGTCTCCAGGCCCTGATGGCTACTCCTCCTGTTTCTTTAAAAAAGCCTGGGAGAGCATTAAAGCAGATGTGGTGGGAGCAGTGTTGGAATTTTTTAGGACTGGTAAAATTTTGAAATAGATCAACCACACTGCCTTAGCTATGATCCCTAAGAGTCTTGCTGCCTCTAAGGTGGAAAACTACAGGCCTATAGCTTGCTGCAATGTTGTTTACAAGATTATCTCTAAGATCATTGCTACAAGGCTAGCTCCTATTCTGGGCAGTGTTGTTAACCCTGCTCAGGCTGCTTTCATAAAATCAAGGAGCATGGCAGAAAATATCTACCTCATTCAGGCTTTGCTAAGGCAGTACAGCAGGAAGGGGATCTCCACTAGGTGTATGATCAAGATAGACCTGAGGAAAGCATATGACACTGTCGATTGGGGGTTCCTGGACAGCATGATGGTGGGCTTGGGATTCCCTGACAGGTTTAAGGAATGGGTTATGGAGTGTGTTTCCACTGCTTCCTTTTCCCTGTTTATCAATGGTAGTCTGTATGGGCACTTTAAAGGCCAGAGAGGGTTAAGGAAAGGGGACCCCTTATCTCCCTTCCTTTTTGTGATTTCTCTGGAGTACCTCTCTAGACTTTTGGGCAGACTTAATGATGAGAATGGTTTTAGGTTCCATCCAAAGTGTGACTTATTGAAGATCAACCATCTTGCCTTTGCTGATGATCTTATTCTGTTTGCTAGAGGTGAAGCATGGTTAGTTGGGTTGCTTATGGAGTGTGTGACAAAATTCAGTGATTGCTCTGGCCTTAAAGCTAGTATGCCTAAGTCCAACATCTTCCTTGCTGGGGTTCCTTCCTCTGAAATCCTAGAAATCAGAAGATTAACAGGTATGGAGGATGACAGCATTCCTTTCAGGTATTTAGGGGTTCCTCTTGCTGCTTCCAGGCTTAATATTGCCCACTATATGCCTCTTATTGATAAAATCTCCTCCTACAGTAATGGCTGGGTTGGTAATTCTCTATCTTATGCTGGTAAAACTGAGCTCATTAAATCTATTTTACAAGGTGTTGAATGTTTTTGGCTGGCCATTTTCCCCATCCCTGCCAATATTATTGAAAAAATGACCAGTTTGTGTAGATCCTTCTTATGGAATGGCAGCAATTCAGGTTCTAGGAAGGCTCTTGTTGCTTGGAGTGAGGTTTGCAAGCCTAAAGCTGAAGGTGGTCTTGACCTGATTGATTTGAAAAGTTGGAATACAGCCCTACTATCAAGAGCCTTATGGAATATTCATCAGAAGAATGACACATTGTGGGTTAGGTGGGTTCACCATTATTATCTTCAAGGGAGGTCAATATGGGATGCTAGTTCTAACCACGAAGATTCATCTCTGTGGAAGAAGATCCTGGATATTAAAAATGGACTGGTAGAGTCTGAATAGTCCATACAGAATGCTCAAGCCAAGTTAATGGAGTGGGAGATGCAGAACATATTTAGCATTAAAAAGGTCTACAACAGCATTAGACCCAAAGGCAGCAGAGTATCTTGGGCTCCTGTTGTATGGAATTCCAGCTGCACACCAAAACATTCTTTCATCTTTTGGTTGGCCATCAAAGGTAAACTGCTTACAAAGGATAAGTTACAAGCAATAGGTGTGGACAATCTATGCCCATTGTGTAGAGAGAGCAATGAATCTGTTGATCACCTCTTCTTTTTCTGCCGCGTAAGCAAAGCAATTTGGGCCTCCATTAAGGGCTGGTTAGGGAGCAGAAAAGGCATGAACACCCTTAGAAGTGCTGTTAGATGGCATCTCAAAGAAGTCAAAGACAAGGGCCCCCCTGCTGTAGCGAAGAGAGCAGCTCTTGCAAGCACAGTGCAACCGAAAAGTATAGCCAGGAAAATTCAAATACATGTGTATAGATTAGTATATGCCAGCTTTCCTGAGCTTAGGCCCCTTCTGTAAAAATTTTGTAATTATCTATGCTCTCAACCTGGGTATGCCCAATGTATTTTGTATATAATTGATTATTTAATAGATTACCATTTACAGATAAAAAAAAAATTACTTTGCCCACTCATTCATCACCTGCTCCATTTGAATCCACCGACAAGAAAGGAAAAGGTCAAATAAAAAGATTAGCTATTGCTAATCACGTTGTTGTACAATTAACGCAGCAAGCACCATTGCACTGTCTTCCAAATTTTGTATACAATTATTCTTCTTAACCATGTTGATTACAAAGCACCCAACAAGATAAGACACAAATGAAATACATAATTACTTACTTTACTTCAAACGCAAACCACGTAAAAAAGTTACACTAACTAAAAAATAACCTAACCCACTTTCTCTGTTGGAGCTGTCACATATTTAATGTAACACATTACCTAAAGCCACAAAGGTTAACTAAAAAGAACCTTTATAATCTCTCCCTAAACTCAGTTGGGCATATCAGAACAGAGTCTAAACATAACCCACCTTTTGCGTGTGTGCAATCAATCTGAACCATTGAGAATTTGATCTTCATGGGTGTGTTCAGACTATCTACCATGAAATCACCTACATGATAATGGGCCCAGCTCCCTGGTTCATTCAAATAGCATTCGGATAACGCTTGCTGGCCGTTTGAAGTTGATAACTGGAATCGGACGGGTTTGATGTCCCAGCCATGGACTTGATCAATGTTGCATACCCTTCGGCCAAATCTTTTGATAGAGGCTTTGCCTAGTTGCAGCCTGAAGAATAAGCTATAGGCCCCTGGTGGATATTCAAACTCTAATTCTCCAACTACCTCAAACCACCAAATTTGTTGAAGATATGCAATCGTGTTGAATCTGCACAATTAAAATAAATTTATGTATTAATTTAAACAAATTTGCTTAGACACAGATAATTTACACAAGGAATATTTCTATATGGTCATTTCAGAAGGCATCTAGAAAGAAAAATGGACAAAGATGGATGCTTTAGACATAAGGCAAGTTATCGAATAAATAAATAGTTTTAAAAATATCCTTTTGCATCATAACCAGAAATGAAAATGATTATTGATAAGCAATTTCAAAAATAAAAATCTCACTTCCTCTAAGCAATCCTCCAATAAACCAAAAAAAGGTAAATATGTTCTATTTGAAACAAATTCAATATATCAAATTTAAAAATAAATGAACAAAATATCTCACCTAGATTCCTCTGAGGGAATATGGTTCCAATATCTCCGATCGCCAATCCCTGTTATCCTCAATGCCTTTGCTGAAATCCACAAGCAAACCTTACCACTACTCTTATCCAACCATACTTCCTGCATAAAAGGTGGGGAAAACACTTGGTACATAATTAAAGGATTTATATATATAGAGAGAGATCAGTGATATTAACCAAAAACAGAGACATAAGAGAAACCTACCTTGGTTCCGTTATCAAAGCGATTGGGTTGACACAGTCTTGCATAAATTTCTTTCTTGTTCATATTCTTCAAACTTTGGTTAAGAACTTTCTCAACAAGAAACTTATAGTTAGATGGCAACTTTGTTTCCCATACAAAATCAGCCAAAGAAGAGCCATGAAAAGCCCGATTTAAACTTGTCAATTTACAGATCTCCAAAGGGTCCAAATGCATAAGAATATATGCTATACAACTCTCTGGTAGATCTCCAAGACCAGTCCCTAATGGAGGACAACAACCCCCTTTAGTACTATCTGCTGCAACAAGACAAGATCCACCGGCCCCCATAAACAAGAAATATTTAAAGAGAACAAAGACTTTTATATCAGGATTGGGTTTTAATGGTAGAGAAGGAGGAGATAAATGAGATGGGAAATGGGAGGAGAGATTGGAGAAGGTATCAACATTTTCTTCATGTGAAAGGAGACTGAGAGAGAGAGAGATAATGGGCTTTTGGCTTTTAAAAGGAAAGAGAGATATTAAGTGTAATAAAAAGAGATAAAGTAGAATTCTAATTTCTAAGTCAATACTGGCCTTAGTGACCTACCAAACAAGAAACAAAAAAGATAACTTGTAAATGAGTCATGAGTGTGCATGGAATAATATCTTTTAGGGGAAAATGCTTATCCTGACTCGTTTTATTGGCGTGTGGACCCAACCTTCCAGTTAATCCATCTTTCAAAGTTTAAAGAATAAAAACTTTATATAAATTTTTGGTTTCCTTCAAAAGATAGGAAACTGAAAAGTCTAAGGTTAATAGTTTTTTATTTTAAATTTTTAAAAATAAAAAGTTAAAAACAGTTTTTTAATGTTTTTCTTTTAAGAAAACATGTTTATATAACTGTAACTTAAAAACTGTTTCCAAAACAGAAAACAATGAAATATTGTTTGGATAATCTTATTTTGAAAACTGTTTTGATACACTTTGTAATTATTTTTAGTTTTGAATTTAATTTTAAAATCTATATTAATTTTATTTCTCATATTTACTAAATATTTAAAAATAATTAATATTATTTTATTTTTAAAATTTTAATATTTTTTATATACCATGGAGGAAGAATAAAACAGAGAAATGAACACTAATTTTAGAGTTATTTTTTAAAAAACTATGTCAGAAAACATCAATTTGAAGTTTTCATAAAACAGTTTTTGAAAACTGATTTTTTTAAGACTGTTTTAAAAAATTATTTTTAAAAATTATTTATCAAACATAAAAAAAAAAATTTAAAAATTATTTTCAATTATCAAACATAACCTATCAAACTGATTTCCATAATCCTCGATTTAGTTTGTTTTTATGGTAAATACTTTAATTAATTATTAAAATTCCTTGTCGTTCAGCAATTCTACTATTAAACAATCTTCACATAGTGATCTTTATTTATGAGATAGCTGACAGTGAAGAATTACCGAACAATATCTTGTTGATTTGTCTTAGTGTAAATAAAAGCATTATTTATTTCCTTTTAACATGCTGTTTCATATAAAGGTCAATGAGTGTTGCATGCACATGAAACCCACTTGTTTAAGTAATCACATCTTTTGTTTAATGATTATTTTTTTTCTTAATGTTGTATAAATACAGTTTTCTAATGTTGTTTGGCGAGCGAGATGGTCAATATTAGGAGTGAATATAAAATTCAATTGACTTATAAACTCGGTTCAAATTAATTTAATGGGTTAAGTCGGATTATATTTTTAAAAAAATTAAATTGAATTGAATTGAAAATATTTTAAACCGAGTCATAAGTTTATTATATATTCAACGATAATTAATTTATTATAAATATTAACCTCTTGTTTAATTGTAATCATTGTTTCCAAATATAATATAATTAATTATATCAGTTCAATCATTAATTTTTTAACATTCACAAAAAAGTGAATTGTACATATATCTCTTAAATAAAATAAATTGTACGATGATTAATTATCTTTTTAAACAAAAAAAAAACAACGTAGCCAATAACATCACAGCCAAAAAGAGATTGTTATAAAAAAATAAAAATAAAAAACTATTTCTCAAGCAAAAGAAATGATTTGGGTTGAGAAAGGTAGGGAATTGTTGGTCCGCCATGCTCTGCCAAACGGTATAGATATGTTTTGATGGAGTTTTTAAAATTTGAAAATAATTTTTAAAAATTTAAAAATATGTTTAAAAAACAGTTTTCAGAAGTTATTTTATAAAAAAGTTTTTAAAAAATTAGTTTTCAAAAATTGTTTTTAAAAACTTCAAATTAGTATTTTTTGATATAATTTTTGAAAAAATAACCTTAAAATCAGTGTTCATTTCTCTGTTTCATTCTTCCTCCATGGTATATAAAAAATATTAAAATTTTAAAAATAAAATAATATTAATAATTTTTAAGTATTTAGTAAATACAAAAAATAAAATTAATATAGATTTTAAATTTAAACTCAAAATAAAAAATAATTACAAGGTATATCAAATCAGTTTTCAAAATAAGATTATTCAAACAACATTTCACTATTTTCTGTTTTGGAAACGGTTTTCCATTTATTGTTATCTAAACATGTTTTCTTCGTAAAACTATTTTTATTTTCATTTTTAAAAACAAATTTAAAAAATTAAAAACAAAAACTGTTATTTAAACATTTCTTATTTTGTTTCTAACTTTGTTTCTTTGCGACCCACTTGCTAATGCAATGCACAAATTAGAAAGCAAACAAATTAAAAATTGGTTTAGATCAATTAATTAATTAATTAACTATTAAAATTGAAGCAAATTATTATGTCCACTAATTCTCATGAATTATCTTTAGAACAGCACAACTGATCATGACGTGGTGGTGAATCGGCACAAGTAAAAGAACCACACATTTTGTCCATATAAATCCATAACACGTGGGTGCGTTTGTTTCTGGCACAAGGAGAGATGACAAAAAAATATATGATTCTTCAAAAGTTAAGTAATAGTAATTCATTAATCAGACAGTATAAGCAATCAACAACAAAGTCTCATCAAATTATGAAAAATGATGAGATTATGTACATATTGCTGCTAAATAAATATTCATGTTCCCTTTGAATCATTGAAGATAATCTGTAAATTAAAATGAAATTTTGATTTCGTTTGAAGTTTGAAAAAACCAGTGGTTGCAATTTCTCAGCTGGTAGCCCCACTAGATCAAGAAAAAAACACCCACTTTGCAGATGCAGCAAGCCTGGATGATAGAGAGGAGAGAGATTAGAGGAGGGAACAATGAATATTCATGGTGATGGACAACAAGTTTTAATACCTTATTTTCTCTCAACCAAGATTTGATGCAATCTTCATGATATTTGTGAGCACAGGGCAAAGTGGTGAGCATATCTCCACTTTCAAAATCCGTTTTGCATATCACACACCTATAAAAATAAAAATTCAAAATAATTGATTTTGCAAAGGATATATGATCATATGGCATGGCAGCTTAATTAATTTGTCCAGCGAAATATTATAAATGTTGATGAGCTAACTCTTTATCATTATCTGCAGATGCAGTATTTGTAGTTGATGGGCTTGGTTTGTGCTTGTGAGATGGCAACAGGGAGAGTTGTTCTTCTGAGAGTCCTGTGCTTACACGGCCTATGGATCGATCTAGTTCACTCAATTGCTGACACAATTAAACATAACAACGTACATGTTGAGATATATTACTTAATATAATCTCTTAATTAATTAGCTACTCATGCAACAAATTATATCACCTCATAGGTCATTCTATCTGGATCAATACTATCGCCACTGCCACCCACCTCCCGTCCAGAAGTGAAACCTATAGAATTATTCACACAAAAGAGTAAAGAAACTCAAAATCATTAATTAACCAATACCCTAGATTTTGTCTAATTAGCTACAAATTAATATTGTTGTGAAATTAAGCTGGATTAGTAATTTACCAGCTGAAGTTTCGTAGTGTGGGTGCAAGGACATCCCATCGAATTCACCTTCCATCTCTTGCAACTGTCTAGCTATAGCTTCATCTGAAGCTATTTGTGAGTCCATATAACTTCTATGGCTCCATGGTGATTCATAATCTGCTCCTCTTGGGAACCTGTGCCACTCACTGCTTTGGTAATTATCGAAGGTCGTCCATGACGTGTTATTGTTGTTGTATGCTGGATGTGATTCTTGAGCACTTCCGACCTTCAACCATAAAGGAGCAAACAAAACTAAATCCTTAATTAATTTCAGAATGCAAACTTTTTTATAACAAAATTGTTCAATGATACTAATCAGTATGCAAGAAGATTTGATTTATAAGATTTTCTTTTTTTTGTTTTGTCAGTTTTATATGTAATCATCTATTTAATCTTCTCCATAAGTGTGTTTTCAATTATCTTTTGTCTCTCGATCTTTACTTTTTTTCCTTCTCTTACCCTAACTCTTCATCTTTGATTCATATTTTCTCTGATCTTCTTCTTCTATATGTTATTCTTTCCTCTGATTTTCTTATAGTTATCATCTCTCTCTTCCCTTCCCTTACCCTAATTCTTCATCTTTGATTCATATTTTCTCTAATCTTCTCCTTTTATATGTTATTCTTTCCTCTGATTTTGTTATAGTTATCGTCCCTCTCTTCCCTTCCCTTACCCTAATTCTTCATCTTTGATTCATGTTTTCTCTAGTCTTCTCCTTCTATATGTTATTCTTTCCTCTGATTTTCTTGTTGTTATCATCCCTCTCTTCCTTTCCCAAACCACATTAGCCGTCTTCGTTTTAGTTTAAGCGATGGGGAGGTGATAAAAATTAGTATACTAATTAATGTACGTACCTGGTTACGATAATACTCTGTAACATTGTCAGCTTCACCGAAAATTTGTTCATATAGTCTGGCTGGAAGTCCATCCCAATATTCATCATTATTTGCATATTGCCGTCTCCACATGATGCTTCTGCTGCAATATAACAAAAATCTTAATCACAGGATTCTTTCACTCACGCCGAAGCAGCAGCAGCAGCAGCAGCCATTGTACAGGGTGCAAAGAATTAAAACCCAATCTCAAGGATGCCAATAATTATCAGTGTCTAATTAAAATTAACATATGAATCTTTAATATATATTATATATAAACATTTTAGAAACCCTAGAGGAATACTTAAATAAGGAAACTGACTACCAAGCTAAACTCTAAATATCCGTAGTACTATCATAATCACATAATTATCCCATAACCAAAACAACCTATAATATCTAAATTAAAACCCTGAAATCTATTATTTTATGTGTACTCTCCGTCAAAAACAAGTTAAACAAAAAGATTGAAAATTCATAATTTTGTGGTTACGCTTAGTAAGGAACTAGAAGAAGACTCAGGAACTCACCAGCGTTTCGAGAAAGAGGTGCTAATGATTCTTCATCCTTCTCCTTGAACTTAATTATACATTGACTGCATCTCTTTATCTTTACTACCGCGTGATGTAAATACTTACATGAAATCAAAATTAAACACTCATGAGAATATATCTATATTTATTAGTACTAACTATCATAAGACATGCATGGCACGTGATAAATGTTACGTGTGATATTTTTTATTACTTTTAAAATTAATAATACAATAATAATATGCTTTAATTCGATTAGAATGAAATAACTACAATAATCAAAATTTATAATATTATCATTTATTAATATTTGTTTTAATGTGAACAAAATAAATATTCTAATGAATTTGTTATTATGATAGAAATAAGATGAAAGATATAAGTAGATAAAAATATTATAATATTATCATTATTTTTTTAATTTAGCATAACTAATTACATAGCAATATTTTTCTTTTTTGTAAAAATTTGTTTATATATAGTTTCTAAGCTTCATATATTAAGAATCATAAAATGATGTTATTGGAGTTTATTTAAAATCCAATATTATTTAATTAAAAGATTTAGCTACAACTTAATAAAGTTTTTCTAGAAAAACTTGTTCATATTGAGTTTTTTTTTTTAATTTTTGCAAATGACTTGCTTATATAAAGTTAAACTAAAATATGATTACATCAGGAAAAGAAAATATAATTTAATAGATTTAGTTACATGATAATTTATTGTTTGTGAAACACTTGTTTATATCAAATAATTTTGTATATAGATAATCTTAATCCGAGGAGAGAAGAAAGACTTAACATAAAAAAATTATTATGTGAAAAGATCTTTGTTTAACTTATGCTTTACACCCTATTTCTAATTTTTATATATATTTGATATAAATTTACTTGAATATTTATTTGATTGTTACCTTAATTTGTATCAACGTACAATACATTATTAAAAACGAACGAATGATTTTTTGAGAATGAGTTGTCAATGCAATATAATTTCAGGTAAATTTAGTCAACGAATAATAAAACACGATACTAAAATAATCCATAACAAAGTGTCAATGTGTTAAAGATTATAATTCAATAGACACGTTTTTCTTTGTAATGTTTCTCTAAGAGAATAAATACAAAAGTGACTGCAAATTAAAGAATTTATTGAATTTCATCTTTTTTTTACTTTTTATATTCTCCGATTCTTTGATTTTTAATGCAATAAAATCCCAAAAAAAAGATTCAACATATCACAATATCTTGAAAGTTAAATTAAAAAAATTATGTATATCGCATTTATTATTAGAAGATTTCAAGATTAGTAGCTACTCGCTTAGTGATTAATCATTTGCAATGTGATTGTTATATAGTATTCAGTTAAAGTATTAATTAACCCTCTGTTTTTAGAAGACTTATATTTTAAAAATAAAAAAAATAGTTGTTTGTCACTTGTACAAAAATCATAATCGTATAAGGAAAAAAAATTATACTTAATCTCTAATTATATAATATAGATTATAGATAATCCGATAATTTAAGATTGTTTATTGGAGTATTATTTTTTACATCGGGTTTCTATCGAGGAGTTTTGTTATTTGGGGCTTTTATACATTTTATAGATTAAACTTTATATGGTTTAAATAATTATAAAATCAAACTACATCATTTAAATAAGAATATTTTATTTATTAAATGTTTTACACTTTATTCAAACTTATATATATATAAAAAATGAGAAAGATGATCAAGCAAATAATTCATGACATAAATGAATGGTTTAATTTTTTACATGGTCAGGATAAATTATTTATCATTTAAACCTTTCATGACAAATGAGCAAAGGGAATACCAGATTTCGCAAAACTCTAACGTGGATTATCTTTCAATGATTCATGAAAGCGGATCATGATCATTATCTCAAACACCCCAAAGAAAAAGAAAATGGAAAAATATTTAATAGCATTAAGAAACACGAATGCATGCGGATATCCATCCCATGTGAAAAAGAGATAACTAGAACTCTCCATTATAACTCCACTGTGCAAGGGAAATCAAGAACCTCATCTAGCTAAAATGATAATGTAGAGGATCTCCAAGGACGACTATGATATTAAAAAAAATAACGTCAAATGCACAAGAAAATACTGACACATTAAGGCATTAATTAATTCTTTTCAGATTATGCATGGAAAATTCAATAAAAAAAGGAGTAATAATGTAATACATAATACACATGATTGCTGGCATTAACATCGAGTATAAAAAAACATAATATCGTTAGAAAATAAGAAAATCACAAATAAAAAAAGAAATCTTGAATCCAGATTATAGGTTTTCAGAAACCATTTCTAGGACTACATAAGCCAGATCCAACATAAATATAGGACACCAAGATCAATCACCTTCAACTTGCCTCTTCCACAATCAACTCATCATCTCCCCCACTCTTCATAACTGATTCATTGGCAGAGAAATAAGCCTTACAAGATAAAAGGCTAACGCCTACGCTTTTATTTCGACGCTTTAAAGTGCCATAATATGCGATACCGATGCTTGTCATAAGCACCGGTATGTGTGGTGTCGAAATGCCAATACCGACGCTTAAAGAAAGCGTCGGAATATGCATTTTTTTTTACACTTTTAGGTGCCGCGATATAACGGACTTTTTAAGCATGAGCATCAGATTTAAGAAATAACAGCGAAGTACATTGATCAAATGAACAATATGCAGTCCCAAGTTGATGAACTGAAGTCTTCACTACAAGTAATAGAATGAAGTTTGAAAAATTATTTTACCATTACACTTGAAATCAATTATGAGGTCCTCTATTAAACAACTGTTGTAGTGAAGACTTCAGCTCATCAACTTGGGACTGTATATTGTTCATTTGATCATTGTACTTCGCTGTTATTTCTAGAATCTGATGCTCACGCTTTTGATTGTTTTCTTCTATTTATACTTTCAAATTATTTATCTCTTCAGCATAAGCCCCATTGTATCCCATATCATTTCTAATTTGAGCTGAAAGTCCATACACGGCTGAAGTTGTAACTCCAAACTCTTGACCTCATACACAACCAGAACTCTCTTCACCCATAAGCTCGGTGAAGACTTCATTTTGTATTTGTAAATTATTGCTAGCATCAGAAAATCTTGAAGCAGCAACAAGTTCGGCCACACGAGCTTCAACTGTCACCTACAATTACGAAACAACAAAGATTAAACTCCCCCAAAGATTGAGTAGTTATTTGCAGCAAAAGTTACATAAAAGAAAAGTTGATTATCAGATTTTATAGAAAAATGGGCAAAATTTCTCCTGTATTTCCATAAAACCTCATGCAATTGAAAAACAAAAATACAATCCAAACAAAATAAACCAAATAGATAAACATCCTGTGCTGATGGAGGATAAAACACCCATCCAAAAAAACAGCAAAAGTTAAAAAAAAGGCATATTAGAACCCCAAAAAAACTATACATGCATAATTCCTAGCTCCAACATGATTCCAAAGCTTCATATGTAAACTAAGAAAGACATCCTGTGCTGATGGAGGATAAAACACCCATCCAAAAAAACAGCAAAAGTTAAAAAAAAGGCATATTAGAACCCCAAAAAAACTATACATGCATAATTCCTAGCTCCAACATGATTCCAAAGCTTCATATGTAAACTAAGAAAGACTAATGGTTAATGGCTTTTCAAGAAACAAAACATTAGACTCATTATGCATTGCTATCAAAACATTTAAAGATATTTGCTCTACGTTTTTACAGTCTGAATTCTTCATGTGAAAACAACTTTCTTTTTAACATTTTAAAGAGTAACCCAAAAAAAAAAGAATATATAGATATGGCCCAAAAGGATGGGCTTGTCAGAACCTTTTAAGACCAATAACATGAGGGTATTCCTTTGTTAGATATCCTGGTTATATTTTCAATTGAGTTCATTCGTTATATTAAGATTAGTGTTACTAGCAAACAGAATTATCTTGGCTTGTTAGTCATTCATTTATGTCTTGACAATCATCATCACAGCAACTTTCCAGTCAACTCATAATTACCAGGTTGGGGGATTCAAATTGCCCATGGTGTATGGTGTATGGTGTATTGTGTATGCTTTCAAGGGTCGGAATATGAAATGGGTTTCGAGCATATTCCGGCGCTTTCAAGCACCGGTATATTAAGCACCGCTATATGCAATAGGAGTCACATATAACGGCTCTTTGAAGCGCCGATATATGTTCTTCGAACTTCAAGGAAGCGCCACAAATAAAGCATCGGCGGTTGATTTATTGCAGTGTTTGTATGAAACACCAGAAATAAAGCGCCAGCAAATGTCAATTATCATGTAGTGAAGTTAGAAGGGAGAATATGCACGAGTGTAATACATTCCCATTTCTTTCAGGAGAAGAAGTCGAAGCATTGATTTTAGTAAAAGATCCAACAAGCAAAATCAGTTTCACCAAATTAAAAGCACCAACTCACCTTCCATCAGGCAAGTAGCGACGGATGGTAAAGGGTATTTTATGCTCACGAAGCTCCTTCATAGCAATCTAACACGATCAAACAAGTGAAATCACAAATTGTGTAACATTAACCAAAGAGAATAAACCAGAAAGAAACAAAACAATATACTGTAATAGTAGCAAAAACCACATATGAATGAAGAATATAATAGTCACAAACTAGAAACGACATGCATCGTGTGTTGAAAAAGTACATAGCTGGAGTGTTGACATCTGGCCAAAAATGCTACAGAAAATGAAAAAATCATGGCTCTAAATAGCATAGAATGGACAGTTTCACTAGACATCAAATAAGATAATTCATAGTTTTCACATTGGTTATGCAATCAAGATGAAGAATTATTTTTTAACCAATTAAAGGTGCAAATAGTTTTCATATAGATACGGGGGTACCAATGCAAAGCTTCATCCATGTTGATGATATGTCATTGTGCATTACCACATATTAATATCTAATGTTAGGATGATGAGCTGTGCTGGACTGTGTAGCATGGCAATAAAAATATGATAGTAGCATTGAACAATAATGTTACCTGAATCGCTACTCCCCCCTACGAACTACATTCCGGATCGCGCGACCGAAACCCGGTGCGTTCGCAATCCGGATTGTGAAAAGCAATGATCCCAACATAATGACAGAGTTTGATATGCCTAGTGAGGAAGAAAACATGCAGATTCATATATCGAAAAGAGGAAGTCTTCCCACATACGGAGATGGAGGAGAGAGAATAGTCGTTGCCAATGTCAAGGAGAAAAGAATGAGTCGCGACCGATGTCAAGGAGAAAAAAATTGAGTCGCGACCGATGTAAAAGAGAAAGGAAGGAGCAACCACCAATGTCGAGGAGATGGAAGGACATTGTTGCAGTCCGGGTCGTAGATCAGGGAAGTTAAAAACATCTCTGGTTCTGGGAAATTCGTCGGGGAGAAAGAAAGTGAGAAACCAAGAGAAGTCGATGGTCTTTTCTTTTTTGGAGGAAAATATTTTTTTATAGTATAATTTACTATTTGTTTTCATTATTTAACAAAGCAAGAGAGGGCTTTTGGGGTTTTATTATGAATCCAAATTATAGAACCTAAATTGAGCCCAATCTCATAAGTTATTAAAAGCACGAGCCTTATATTATCATATTATGGTTTGAATATGTTCCACTACCCATGTCAATGTGATTGGCTTGGGCTTCAATAGTTCGTGCAAGAAATGTTTTAGATTGGAGAAGTTCATTAGTCATAAATTTCTTGTTCTTTAAATTTATTATTAATATGTATGTTTTTATTATTATTATTATTAACCTAAATAACATACACAACATAACGCGATCCTAAATAACGATCCAACTAAGCCTACCCCTCGTACCGCGTACCGGAGAAAGTCTCGTACCACATACTTGTACACGTCCCGTGTACCATAGCCATAGTTGTCAAATCGATAATCGAATCGTGAATAGTATTAATTCTTAAAATCAATTTAAATTGACATGTATACATATAAAAAAAACAATATAAATTAAAAGTGAAATATTTTAACATATATTAAATGATAATGTGAACATCGGAAAAAGGTTTGTCTACCATGACCTACTCTAGTGAACATATTATAGTCACATAATAGTAATTTGCTAACAACTAATAACTAATATAGCATAGATTAATAAATTAATAAATAATGTAATAAAATAATATTATTACTATACTTAATACTATTATGAATTGAAATCAAAGATATGAATGCTATATAAGCTTGTTTGTTTCATAAAAAAAAACGTCTTAGAATCCTAAATTTCTAAATTAACTTATGAAAGAGAAAAACTAATGAATTATGTTTATTTTAGCTCTAAATATCGCCTTAAACCCTTTTTTATAATTTTTTTAAAAAATTGTAAGTTTTATTGAATCGGGCGAATCGTACGAATCGAGTCGAAACAAATCGTAGATTTGACACTGATTGAGGATTAACTTAGATTCGGTATACCGATTCGAATCCCTTGTGTCCTGAATCAAATCGTGAATCATATGAATCAAATTGTGAATCGTATGAATCAAATCGTGAATCATAACTATAACCACATCATAGTGCGTTCCAGGTAACTTTGGCATTGAACAGGTTTGATACAGGGGAGTATGTACCAATGTGGACAAAAAGGCAAAGAGGGAAAAATCTCAATCAACCAGCATAGCTCTTACGAACATCTTACCTCAAGTGGGTCAGTCTCACCCTCCAGCTCAACCATGACAGAAGCATTCATGCTGCTCAGCCAAAAAGAATTATGGCATCAATCCAACTTGAATGGGCGATGAAAATGGAAAAGAGTTACCATGCCGATAAAGTTTAGTAAGGAAACCTGATTTGCTATGCACGGGTACCCAAGATTCTGGCACGCTCATATTTAGTCATAAATTTTGATCTTTTACGAGTTCGTTCTGCAGGTTCCTATTCTCCTTTTTCCTCAGTTTCAAAAGGTTCCCCTTGATCATCATCATTATCCTTGTTATCTGCATCCTCTTCTACACCTTCCTGTCCAACAATAAGATAATTCATTAGAAAACAAATAAATTATCAATTTATCACTTTCATCAAATCCCTTTCAGTCAATAAGTCAAAGAAATGACTCCTTACTTCAATCTCAGGCTCTGGTGGCTCATCCTCATATCTGAAGCAACAATTGAAGGAACCTTAATCAAGTTATTGAGAAATAAGAATATGATTCCAGAACTTCAGAAAGAAAAATAAACTCTTATTATGCCAAACGTGCACATAAGCATAATGGTTGTTAACTTAACCAGCAACAAAGATTTGAAATATGGAACGCGTGGATTCTAATAAAATGGATACACTGGTATTGTGCCATACAATGACAATAGAAAGCCATAAAGAATTATTGTAACATTATATGGCCAACATGCAAGCTATAAGATCTAAAACGTGATATGGCGACAAAGGAATAACCAGCAAAACTTAGTGTGGGATGAAGAATATAGAGACACCACCATACCCAGTACTAGTAGAGAATCTACCAAAGCAGAACAGAGAAATCCAGCATCCTTCGTAATATTGGGGAACCATATATAGAGTGGAACTCTTACTATTCAACAAACATGCACACAATTGAGATTTCTAAAGCCATTGCTAAAGCAACAATACCCTAGTGAAACTTAAATTGCCAAAAATAAATATCTAGAATATCTTAACAATGGGTATTCTTTGTTCGTTCTAATATTAAACCTAAGAGACAAAAAATACATATCAGAAATTCCTATTGCGATACCTCTGACCCCCTATTTGGCTGCCAAGAAAACTAGGGTTTATCCCATTTAGTTTCCGAGAAAACTCAGGTTTATGAATTATGATAGAATTCTATAAGTTCCACACAGAAGATGAAAACCTGCGCTCAATTAAGCTAAATAGTTTACAAAATACGAATTAAACTACTTAACTTAATAAATTCGTCATATTGAAATAATTATTCTCCCAGACCAAATACATAAAACCATAAGGATATCGACCACTTCCCTTATTTTATCAGAAAACCAAACAGAGATAAATAAAATCAAATTGAAGATTTAAAACCCTAACCCAGACATATTTGCGTTCCGGTATAGCACACAAGCACCATATAATACACACAATATATATGCATGTGCGTGTGTGCATATGTAGAGAGGTTACCCCATATCATCATCGTTGTAGTCTTCGTCTGCCATTGTAGATTGCAAAGTAAGCTTTCTCCTCTTTGTTTTCGCTCTCTCTGCCGTGGTTTTGCGCTTAAACCCCAACTCAACAAAATGAACTACTCCGGAAATTTTTCCTTCGAAATTTTTAAAATAATGAAGAAATACCTCTTTTCTCTCTATTGCGCGTCCACAACAAGGACCCAAATTAGATTCCCGGGCTTTGGAAGCGCGTGACACCCAACTTTGGTTGGGCTACTCAGATTAATTGGGTTGCTCATAATGGGTTAGAGCTGAAAGAACGAGCCCAATCAATCTTTTTGGTGAGGGTGAAATTAAGGTGACCCAGGTTTGATCACGGACGCCTGTTTGTTTGAATAAAGCCCAAATTGTCGCTTTATTGAGTTATGGGCCTATAAACGTTGGGCAACATTGGTTGACGGAGTATTTTTAAGTATCTGAATTAATCTGAATCTTTTTAAACGGGTATGAATAATAGATAAATAGGTTTAAATGGATACAAATATTAATTTTAAATAACTTGTGAGTATCGATAAGGTATGGATAATACCTCTCGGATACCCGTTAAATTCGATTATTTATATTTTATATCTTTTTATATATATTCTTATGTATAAAACCTCAAATTTTGATTTTCAAAGTAAAACAAAATATTTGCATCCTTAATGTTGTTAAGATTGTCACACAATAAAGAGAAGAAGAATGATGAGGAAGAAACCAGACGAGCTCAAAGAAGAAGAGCAGATTTGCTTCTTCAATTTTATAGAGAGATGATGAGACGGGAAAAAGAGTACATAGAGATATTGAGAGAAGAGAGAGAAATAACAGTGTTTTGTTAATTAATAAGTCATTAAAGAGTGACTTATAAGTCTTTCATAAATAAAAATATATATATATTAATTTTGATAAATGAGTGAATTAAAATATATAAAAAGCTGATTTATATAAATCATAAAACAACAATATCAATCTTATTTTGTCTAACAATAATATTAAAAACTGACTTATATAATTTTTATTTCCTGAAGCTATTGAAATTCAGAATATTCAGATCAATAAAATTGATACGATAAGGTACAATGAAAATAAAAATTGAAAATCAAGCAAGCAAAGCCTATTCTTAGAGCTTGAAGGTTGGCACAATCCAAATCGGGGGACGCGATGACATATTTGCAAGTGTAGCAGCGTCTGTTGTGTAATGCGGCGTGATGATTCCATTTTCCATATTATACATACCTGAATCACAAGGCCCATGGCCATAAGGCCTGAATCCATATGAAGCGAAATTATCTTCGGTGAAGTATATAGCATTTTGCTGACATCCTGGAAAACTCGAAGCTAACACAGATATGGAAGAATTATCACCTACGAACAAAGCAACATCCCCCAAGTTTTTAATCTCAGTCCAACTTGGCCCTTTCAAACTCAATTTGAACACTTGAAATCTTGAGGTCATATCCTTGTCGTCATAAGAACCCGCATTCACATACCTCTGGATCTTCATTAAGTACTCCCCGCAACATGATTCCACAAGATACTTTTTGGAAACGCACTCCCATGTGGGCAAGAGCTCGGATACAACCATCTTTACTTGTACAGTACCTGCAGATACATCACATGCTAAAACCCTACCCCAATGATCAATGGCATAAAATATGCCTTTGTGGTAAATAACATCATCAGTTAATGTCCATTGCATGCTTATGTAAGTCCAAGTTAGGTCTCCAGGTCTAAAGAAAGCCAAGCGTGTATATTCGCCATATATGACCATAACTGCATAATCATTGGGATACAATACTGGATCATGGGAGATTTCAGCTTTATGAATATGTAAGTCACAGTACTCAACCCAACACTCCAGATCCTCTGGAGAAATCATTGGAGGAAGAGGGATCATACCCTGTTGTGTCCTAGAGAATGGATTCATTAAAGTAACACTAAAGTTTTCATCTACGGTTACTAACCATCCTTTTGAATAGCCACTAAATCTCTTATTGTAACGCACTAACAACTTATGTTTGAGGACTTTTTCGTTTGTAACGCTGTATAAGCTCCGCACATCTTGTTTGTCATTGTCGGTAGGGAACAAAAGCATTGGAAGCTGATGATTGCAACACATTATACTACGTTGTTTCTGATGGTCCAAAGCAACACAATGCCATGACACACAAACAGCGCCGAATCGTATATAATCAGACAATGATACTAATCTCTCCAAAACTGAATCCAAAAGGTTTTTTGGCAGCCATGCCCAATCTGAAACACAAATTTATTAATTAGCCAAAAAAATTTATATTAATATTTGATGGCAAGTTCAGTATAAGATAAGCATATATATGATACTTACTACTACTTACATACTTATTAAAGAAAAGAAAGTACTGTCAATTTTTACGTGAAAAAAAAACAATTTCCACTTTTATCTTCAAGATTAATTTCTATTAACATCAAGAAGAGAATATTAAAATAAAATTTTTGGATTGCTCGTGCGAAGGGAGTCTTTTTTATTATATTATGTGTCTTTCCTTTGATGTTTATTGTAATATTTTTTATAAAATTAATAAATAGAAAACATGCATCTTGTTTAGGATCCATGATTGATTAATGATGCAGCAGAATCTTTGAGCAATCCGAAGAATGAATCCTTAGGTAAGCACCCAATAAATTAACTTTAATTAATGTAAGCTTACATCACGTGATAATTCAGCACTAATTAGTTGTTTATTTGAAACTTTTACTACCATAATAGAACTGAATGATTAAAATAAAATTAAAATTCACCTGAATCCATCATGAACGTCGATCGTTGAAGAACGCTTTGCTCCTTCCTTAAGCTTCACTGCTTTTGGTAACTGAGGGTGGTTGACAGTAATTGCCGTAGAAGAATATCCACGTACCTATTAAGTACTTACGGACGACCCCAGGCCATACCAATATATAGATTAAATTAAGAACTACTAATTCCTCTAGGAGTAGGACTACAAAGTTGGGAAATCCCATATTACAAGTTGAAGTAGGATCCTGATATCTTATAAACGCCCACATTATCTCGTTTTATTTCCATTTAAAAAAAAATCTCGTTTTATTTATTTTAAATAATGCATACATATTTTTTATGATACATACAGATTTATTTATTTTTATTATAATTTATGACAAAAACTATGATCACGTAATTTTCGTTTGTCTTAGATTTTATTGAAGTAATTTCTTGTTTCATGGATTTATGTATGGTATTGTTTCACCAATATATGTCTTGTTGCAGGCATTTATGTATGGAATTATTTCACAAACATATTCATTTTAAATAAATTAGATTATTTTTAAAAAAATTAAATTGAAATTAAATCCAAATAATCCAAATTAATATTCTAAATTAGTATCAAACCAAAATTTAATAACTTCTACTTTATTATATTACACTAATTGTTAATGTATTATATGGGCTTAGTCCCACATTGGTTGTGTATAGCTTTGCTTCTCCTATTAGCTTGTATAAATAGGATAATCCCACATTGGTTGTGTATAGCTTTACTTCTCCTATTAGCTTATATAAATAGGATAGCTCCCTTTGTAAGTAAATCACACCATTCAATACAATTCTTCTTTTTGTATTGTCTCACTTCCTCTCTTAAATTCAACATGGTATCAGAGCCATAATGGTTCTCGGTATTTTAAGAGTTGAGTATGCTCTGTGATTGCCACTATTAGTGGATCCTTCACATCAGAAATTCTCGGTATATTAAGAGTTGAGTATGCTCTGTGATTGCCACTATTAGTGGATCCTTCACATCAAAAAAACTTCTAGTATATCCTTTTCATACCTGTCGGGTCATCACTATAGTCGGAGTCTCATCGACATCATCTCCGCTACCGCTCTTGTTTTGGAAACGATGCTGCCTTAACCGCAGTGTACACAATCAATCGTGTCCCTTCCGCTACAATCCAAAATCAGTCTCCATTCGAGCGCCTTTTTGGTAAATCTCCTGATTACTCTAACCTCAGAGTCTTTGGTTGCGCTTGTTTTGTTCTTCTCAAACCACATGAACACAACAAATTACAACCAAGGGCTCATCTGTGTTGTTTCATTGGATATGGTATTGAACATAAGGGGTATCGGTGCTGGGATCCTATTTCTAAAACTCTTCGTATCTCTCGTCATGTCATTTTTTGGGAACATCAAATGTTCTCTTCGTTACGGTCATTTGACATGTCAACCATCACTAACTCCAGATTCTTTACTGATCCATCTATTGAGTTATTTCCTGAGAATCCAGTTTCAGGTACTATTGAGTCCACCTCCGAATCACCAGCCGATATCACCCCTTTCGTTCCGGACCCAGCTTCAGCTCCAGAACCCTCAACTGACCTCACCTCTCCAACTCAATCGGTCGTGCCCGAGGATATTCCTATGTCTGATGAGTCTGCACAAACTCCCTCTGAGAGCCATCCTCCAGATCACCCCCGCAGATCTACCAGGGTAACTCATCCCCCTTCTCATCTTGCTGATTACCATTGTGATTATCATTGTTTTTCCACTATACTTCATCATGAGCCTCAATCCTATAAGGAGGCTAGTACTAATCCACTTTGGCAGAAAGCAATGGATGAAGAACTTCAGGCCCTAGCTAAAACTCATACCTGGGATATTGTTGATCTGCCCCCTGGAAAAACTCCTATTGGGTGCAAATGGGTGTTTAAGATCAAGACACTTTCTGATGGCTCTATTGAACGATATAAAGCCCGACTTGTTGCCAAGGGATTTGCTCAGGAATATGGCATTGACTATGAAGAGACATTTGCTCCAGTGGCGAGGCTCACATCTGTCCGTACACTCCTTGCTGTTGCCGCCATTCGAAGATGGACTCTATTTCAAATGGATGTCAAAAATGCATTTCTCAATGGGGATCTTCTTGAGGAAGTCTATATGCATACACCTCCCGGCTTGGATGCCCCTCGAAACAAAGTTTGTCACCTTCGCCGTGCCCTATATGGTTTGAAACAAGCTCCACGTGCCTGGTTTGCCAAATTCAGCACTACCATTCATCAGTTTGGGTTCACACCGAGTGCTCATGATTCAGCTCTGTTTATCCGCCATACTATCAACGGTATTATCATTCTTTTACTATACGTGGATGATATGGTTATTACTGGAGATGATCTACATGGTATTTCTGAACTCAAAAAGTTTCTCAGTGGTCAATTCGAGATGAAAGATCTTGGCGTGCTCACCTATTTTCTTGGCCTCGAAGTCTCATCTAATTCTGATGGATTTTTTCTCTCTCAGGCCAAATATGGCTCGGACCTCCTTTCCAAGGCTGGGATCACTGACTCAACCACTGCCACTACTCCTCTCGAACCGAATGTCAGACTTACCCCACTCGATGGTTCACCTCTTCAGGATGCCACTCTATATCGTCAACTGGTTGGAAGTCTTGTATATCTTACTGTCACTCGCCCTGACATTGCCTATGCCGTTCATCAGGTCAGTCGGTTCTTGTCCGCTCCTCGGACCACCCATTACTCGGCTGTTCTTCGCATTCTTAGGTACGTCAAGGGTACTTTATTTCATGGGCTTCATTTCTCAGCACAGTCTGTCCCTGTTTTACAAGCCTATTCTGATGCCGATTGGGCCGGAGACCCCACCGACAGACGTTCAACCACTGGTTACTGTTTCTTTTTGGGCAATTCTCTCATTTCCTGGCGTAGTAAGAAACAAACTGTGGTTGCTCGCTCCAGTACTGAAGCTGAATATCGTGCCATGGCTGATGCAACTCAAGAACTTCTCTGGCTTCGATGGCTACTCGCTGACATGGGTATCTCTTCTCCTGCTGCCACTATCCTACACTGTGACAACAGGAGTGCTATTCAGATCGCTCACAATGATGTCTTCCACGAGCGTACAAAACACATCGAGAATGATATCCACTTCATCCGTGATCACATTCTCCAGAATACGGTTCGTCTACAATCCGTCAGTTCAGCCGATCAGACAGCTGACATTTTCACTAAGGCTCATCCACCCGGACGCTTTCACTCTCTGGTTTCCAAACTCAAGTTCACCTCCCACTTACCGCCTTGAGTTTGAGGGGGGATGTTAATGTATTATATGGGCTTAGTCCCACATTGGTTGTGTATAGCTTTGCTTCTCCTATTAGCTTGTATAAATAGGATAATCCCACATTGGTTGTGTATAGCTTTACTTCTCCTATTAGCTTATATAAATAGGATAGCTCCCTTTGTAAGTAAATCACACCATTCAATACAATTCTTCTTTTTGTATTGTCTCACTTCCTCTCTTAAATTCAACACTAACATATAATTATTATAAAACAATCAAATTCTAATTTATTTAAGAAATATCTATTTTCATTTGGATTACCAAAAATTAAATTGAGAAAATTATATATATATATATGCGCGCGCGCGTGCGCCTGTTTTGTAGTTTCTGCTTCAGTAATTCTTGGAGAATTTGTGTCGGCCACTGTTTGTTGGAGAAATTAACGAGACATTTGATGTGGAGGTAGCCATATGTGAAAATTGATGAGCCTAACATCCAATAGAGAATGAACAAGGCTTTGATGCCATTGTTGGAAGTCCCTTCTCTTGTAGCATTGATCTTGCTGTTCTATTCTCTGTCCAATACTCTGTTCTGTTTAGGTGCATACCCGACAGTTGGTTGGTGTTCCATCCCTTTATCTTTGCAGAATTTTTCAACCTTCAAACTTTTAGGAGAGAATTTGAGAATATAAAAATGATGGCTTCTGAAACCATTTGTCATCTCTATCAATGGTTGAGGTAATGGATTCTCAAGAAGCATATGAAAAAAGACTGAGTAGGCGTAATGAAGACTCGATTGAAAATGTCTTCCAGTAAAAATTAAATATAAGGTATTAAAAATCTTGATATTAGATAAGAAAATCAAGAGAAAATTCACCTGGAGGAGAATATTCTAGAAATGAAGAAAATCAAATAGAGAAAAAATCTAGATATCCTCCATATGAAATATGCAAAAGAAGAAGCCACCAAGAGAAGGATTGCTGGTTTAGAAGAATGCCACAATGCAAGAGGTTAGCGCACGTAGAAAAATATTGTCGATCCAAAGGCAATCATTGAGTTAACTTCACTGAAGAAAAAAAAGAACAAGAAAATTTGTTCTATGCCTACCAAGTCGCATCAGAGAAAAAGAGTGATGTGGTTTCTAAACAGTGGTTGCAACAACCACTAGAGCCTACAACAAAATCTACTCAATGTTGGCTTGACGATGGAGCGCGGTTATGCATGCAATATCCGTATTTATAAAGTAAAGGTAGATAAATAATTTAATAAATATAACATAAATTTTAAATAATATATTTATATAAAAAATTTAATATTAAATAAAATAATTTTTAAAAAAAAATAAGATGTAAACATAATTAAAAAGTTTAACTAAAAAAAATCAGGAACGTTCAGAAAAAAGAAAAGTAAAAAAGAAATTAAAGTTAAAAAAGTCAAAAATAAAAAAGGGATCAAGGAAATCGGCAGCAGGTGACAGCCCTGTTACCAAGTGAAATTGTGCAAGACTTAGCCCTCCAATCTCCAAAACGTGGAGACTTAGTGAGGGGGAGGCTGCAGAGATTTTTTAGGGCAAATCTCTTCTATATATATATATATATATACCGCTTTTAATTTCTTATTTTTCAAAATATTTGGAGATCCAAAAAAAAGTTGAAAGAGTAAATTTTTGAAAGGGTTGACTACGAAATTTCATAGAGAATCAGGAAAAGCGATCAAAAAAATAGAAGGTAATAACATAATGTTTATTTTTGAATTTTTGACATTTATAAAGTTCCCTGAATTCAAAGTGGGAGTTTTCAAAGTGTGTGGTTCATATCAAATTGAAGAATAAATTAGAAAATTTATATATATATGATGTCAGGTGTTGACGATCTACAATCGGAGGAATTTCTGCGAGAAACGGGAAAGGCAAGGACGTGATCCACGAGTAGCTTTAAGAGCTACATGGTGAGTTGGATTTACTTTAAGTAGTCTAAATAAAAATCAAATATCTAGTGATAATATTAAGATAAATTATTAGCTTATGTTTTGATGATAGATAAATATTTGGTTGATAGATATGATGTGAATATTGGATTGTAGAAAAATTATTATGTGAACATAATTATTATTAGAATAATTGGTTGATTTAATAATAATAGTGATAAGTAAAATTCTTGATGAGTTATGGTTGATGTTTTGATACGAATTTTAAGAAGATGAATTTTGGTGGATCTTGACAAACTTTTATGGTTGATTTGATGTGATTTGGGATGAAATTTAGTGAATTTTGATAAGCTTTAATAGATGATTTGATGTGATTTGGAATAAGAGGATTTTAGTGAAATTTTTATATAATTTGAGAAAGATCAAGAAAGTTAATTTAAATATTTTAAATTCATGTGGTGTTTATATTACTGTTCATATGCATATTTCATATTATTGTTCATGTGCATATGCATTTAATAATAAAACTGAAAGAACCGGGAAAGGTCCGGTCTAATGGAATAACCGTGACAGTCGGTATATGCTGAAAATAAATGGGACACCATGACAGCCGGTATATGCTGAAAATAAATTTCGTGACAGTTGAGATAAGCTGTAAAGAACCGAGAAGGGGTCGGTCTAAGATAATAACAACCTGTCGACAGGTGGGAAGATGTTCCCATCATAATCATTCATGCATGGCATCTGATTTAATTATTGCTTGCATTATTAAAATACTAATGTATGGTGTGTGATTGTGAATTTATTTATAGATGAATTGGTCTCACAGAGAGAGACAATTATGGTAAGAAAGAAACAGAGAATGATAAGAACCATTTAAATGGTGGACTTTATGATGTGAACCTCATTACGAGGAAATTATAAGATAATTGATTGTCTTAAGGTAAGCCAATGAATGAGAAGAAGAGATTGATAGAGAATGAATCTTATGACATTTGTAGTGATAGTAGAAAGTTATCATCAAGTTATGTGAAATATACATAATTAAATATAAAAAGGGTTATTATGCAAACTAAATACTTTTAGTAAATTTAATTCACTGGGCTTGTGAAGCTCACCCCTCATTGTGCAATGATTTCAGGTAGCAGGCATGACAAATAATTTGGTGAGTTGAGGTTCAGAAGAAATCATTTTCTGTAAGTCACGTACGTGTCAATATTCTCAGACTAAAGAGAAAAAAAAAATTATTTGTAAATTTCATGCATTCTACGTTGTATCTAATGTTTAAAAGATCGGATTGATGTAACTCTCCTATTGAGGGTTGAGGATTGATGTAAAATTTTCTATTGGTGTTATTTATTTTTATTATTGCATATATGTGTCGTGCTGAGATTTTCGAAATGTGATAACACCATCTCGGGGGTGGCTAACCTGGGATGGGTCGTTCAATACATTCCACTTCGAACGAGGCACGTGTACTATCTATGGCAAAATAGACAAAAATCTGGTGATAAATGAAGTAAATATGAAGGGAAACATAATTCTTTCCATTCAATGGAGATACACCATGTACACTGCAATGAACGCTCAAATTGATGACTCATAGCTATGGCATCGAAGATTCAGACACTTCAACTTCAACGGTCTGAAGATCCTCTCACAGAAGTTGAAGACATTTGTGAAGGTTGCTTACTCGATAAGTAACAACGTCAACTATTTCCTTATGGAAAATCCTGGTGAGCCAAGCACTGCTGGAGCTAGTCTATATGAATGTCTTAGGGCTTATGAGGACTCCATCACTCAATCAAAACAGGTACCTCATTGTCTTCATTGATGATTATTCAAGAATGACGTAGGTTTATTTCCTACACAAAAGATCAGAAGTCTTCAAGAGATTCAAGAATTTGGTCGAGAAACAAAGTGGTCTCTACATCAAGATGTTGAGAAGTGATAGAAGCAAAGAATATACCTCAAAGGAGTTTGAAAAATTCTACGAAGATAAAGGGATGGAGCACCAACTAACTATCAGGTATGCACCTAATCAAAACAGAGTATCGGAAAGAAAGAATAGAACATTGATAGAGATGTCAAGATCAATACTACAAGAGAAAGGACTTCCAACAATCATAAAGAGGTTCATGTTCTTTTGTTAATGGATAATTTGAACGATTTAAGACCTGTCAATCACACAAATAATAAAAAACAAAAAGAAAGAAAATAATAAGACACGATATACCCAGGTTCACTTCATAATAGAGTTACGTCTTGTAAGAAATTTCACTATAATCAGGCTCCCAAATCTCTCGTATGTTTTTGTGTTTAGTATATAGAGAGTATTTATAAGCAATTTAAGAAACTTTAACTAAGGTTTTCACCCTGCTGCTAATCGTGGCTATTCATGGACCCAAACTCAAACCGCCAGGTAAAAAACTCATACTCAAAACGTGTACAGAATCTAGAGGCCAAGAGTGCTGCTCCTTACTCTTGCCCGCTCATCAAAAAGCGAGACCTTCTAATCATCGAGAAGTTTATAATCTTGAATCTGTGAAGTATGCTTCAACTTTAACATAATTTAGTTTAAAATGTTGTACATAAAAAGAGCTATGGTGATAAAGTAATGGTTTTCTAATAATTGATCACCTATATTTTTGTGATGTTCAATGTAATGTTACTGTGTACCTTTTATGGCAATAGATGCAGATAGATGATAGGTCATTGATTTGCGCAGCTTAATTTACCCTTTTTGTTTTTGTTTTTTATTTTAAAAAAAAACAAGAAAAATAAAATCATATATGTCAAGAGTATAGGGAGATACAGGAAATCTTGGGTCTGTTATATTAGCTGTTAAATTTTATATATATATATATATATATATAGAGAGAGAGAGAGAGAGAGAGAGTGTTGATCCGACATACTTTGGTCAGTGATAAATACCAAGGATTTGGACAGGTCCAGTCCACTAATAAGTGTGGGGAGATAAAAAGATAATTTGGTTTTAAAATTTTCTTTTTATATATGTTTATTTATACATATATTTACCTCAATTTCTTTGTAATCAAGATTCTTGAGTGTTTAATTTAAGAATATTTTTTGGTTTGGCCACTGTTCTTTTTTCATTCTTTTTAGCGTCGTTGATTGGGAATTTGGCAAGTACACTGAAAATGATTTATATTTGGCTGGTGAAAATCAATATCTTGGCCTGTAATGCAGCATGATATGGGTATAGCACAGAAATGTTTTTTTTTTCTTCCTTTTATTTAAAATTGCACCCAAATCTTATTACCCTAAAGTTGCAAACAAAATACTTATCACATGAGTAATAATAAGATAAACTCGTAGCTAATAGGAAACAACAACATATCAAAAGATTGATCGACACTCTTATTCCCATTCCTACAAACACGTACCCCTAATTAATAAATTTCCATCTTCAAGGTATGCTTCTTCTTTTTGGGAATGACCAAAAGGGGTTGCTCCTTGAGCAATGTCACACCAAATTTCTCATTCATGTCAAGCTCATGCGGAAGCATATCATTTGGAAGAGACCACTGAAATTGGTGAACCAAATTAGCCAAAGCCAACTGAACTTGCCTGGTGGCCATTGTCAATCCAGCACAAATCCTCCTTCCACCACCAAAAGGCAAGTACTCAAAGTCATTGCCTTTGTAATCCAAATCAGAATTCATGAACCTCTCTGGTTTAAAACTCAATGGGTCATTTTTCCATATGGTTGCATCTCTTGCAATTGCCCATACATTCACTAGTACTTGTGAATTCTTGGGGATGGTGTAGTTCATTACTTGCAAATCTTCAGCTGCTCTGCGTGGTAAAAGAAGAGGTGCCGGTGGGTGTAGTCTCAGTGTTTCCCTTACACATGCATGGAGGTAGGGGAGGTTGGCTAGTTGTGACTCTGTTATAAAATTTTGAGGGGTTTCGTGTGCAATTAGTTCCTCGCGGACTTTGTTCATGGCTTCAGGGTTCTTCATTAGCTCTGCTGAGGCCCATTCTACTGTTGAGGTGCTACCATCAGACACTGCAGCCAAGATTTCCTGCTCCAATTTCAAAATGGAAGAAATTAAGAAATGGTTAAGACTGCTCGGTTGATTATTATTTACATCCTTTTTTTAATATTACTGCTAATTTCACAAAAACTAAATAACACCATTTTTTTTAATCACAAACTAGTAGTAATATACTTTTTCTAGTACAATTGTTAATTTTTTAAATTTTTTGAAGATCCATTAAGTTTATAGACTACACAACACTTCGAAGATACCTCTCTCATTATTCTATGGTGATAAAATGATTATTCTAACGTAACATTATTTCTGTAACCCACCACGTAAAATTTTAAAATACTCAAATACTTAAAAGAATCTGTTTAATTTAAAAGTAAAACCGGTTTATTATTTATAAAAGTACTTTTAAAACAGTTTATAATAAAATAGCAATTGAGTTATAAGTTATTAAGTATTTTGTAAAATATCAATAAAAATAATTTTTCTGACACAAATTCAGTTTTTTAAAAACTTAAATGATTTAATAAATAATTATTTAAATAAAAATATAAAAATTAATAATTTCATAATCTTAATTTCTCAAAATAACAAGCAATAAACTAGTTGCTTTCTGATTCTAGGACAATGTATTTGATATATGGAGTATTAAGAATTTAAGCTCTCGTTGCTTACCCTCCACGAACGAGAAAGGTCTAAGTTATGTTTAAGTTATGTTTGGAAACGGTTTTCAAAATTTTTTTTTTATGTTTGATAAATAGTTTTTAAAAATAATTTTCTAAAACAGCTTTCAAAAATTAGTTTTCAAAAAACTGTTTTATGAAAACTCCAAATTGGTGTTTTCTAATATAATCTTTAAAAAATAGCTCTAAAATCGGTATTTACTTCTCTGTTTGATTCTCTTTTTATGGTATATAAAAATATTAAAATTTAAAGAATAAAAAAAGTATTAAATATTTTTAAATATTTAGTAAATATGAAAAATAAAATTAATATAGATTTTAAATTTAAACTCAAAACTAAAAATAATTACAAGATGTATCAAAACAGTTTTCAAAATAAGATTATCCAAACAATATTTTATTATTTTTTTTATTTTAAAAACAGTTTTCGAGTTGTAATTACCTAAACATATTTTTTTCATAAAATTATTTTTAATTTTTATTTTTAAAAACAGTTTTTAAAAATTAAAAACAAAAATATATTACTTAAACATTCCCCTAATAGCCAAATGTTAATTTTGAGTACATAAAAAGCGACACTGGCCTAGTGACCTAGCCGCCTGCGACTGTTAATTTCGTTTGACCATGTTAGATATTTCTAAAGTCTTTTCTAGCTTCTACAGTAGTGGAACGTCGTCACTTTCTCACGTTCCACTTGTATATCTTACTAAACTTAGATGTTCCTTTTGCAAACCTCATTTTAATAAAACGATGTGACAAAACTTCATCGATATAAATGTTTTGAAGATTAATTTTAAGGATATTTTTTTTAAAAAAAAAATCATATTGCAAAAAAAAGTAATTAAGAATTGGTTTTCTCTCTTACATATTTTATTTCAAATAAACCAAAAAAGGAAAGATAACTTTTGAACCTATTTGAATATAGAAACAAAATCTCACATCAACCCTTGTTTGAGGAGGCATGATAAAATGGGTAGACAAAAATAGAGAGAAAGTGGAAGATTATACCAAGAATAATGTCATATCTGTGAGATAAAAAATAGAAACAGTGGATTATGCCAAGAAAATACAAAAGACAAAATAGAGATAAACAAGGAAAGATTATACCAAGAATACGTAAAGAGAGATTCTATACCAAAAATATGTAACTGATCTGTTCATCAGAGAATCCATAATCAAGCAAAACATCCAAGAAATCTCTATGGCTGCCCACATGATCATCCCTACCTCTGCTCTCTCTTCTTCCTCTTATGCTTTCATCCCACAGATCACATATTTTCCTAACACATATATCAGCTTTCTTCCGTAGACCTTGGAGATCCAACCCACCCAATATTGGGTACAAATCCGAAACGTTTGGTGCACTCCACAATTCCATCATATCCCTTACAAGCCCACTCACTCTTTTACTTTCTTCTCCTTCAGATTTCATGAAATCTCTCGAGAAATATATGTACCCTAAGCTGTTAAACGTGTAAACATACACAACTTCTCGGATTTGCACAACCTTACCTTCATTTGAATCCAAGAAATCTACCATTTCAACAATCTTTTTTTCTCTGATGTTTGATTGGCTATCAACGATTTTGGATGCGAAGAGTTCACACCTCATGAGTGCACGAAACGACTTCCATTCTTCTGTGCACTCAAAGCTCCATGCGATTGAATCACGGTTCAGATCGGGGTCCTTGGCGAACGACACGTGCGGCACGTGTCGGCCACAGAGTTCCCGGTCGTGGGTCTTGAGGATTTCGGTGGCTACAGTCGGGGATGAGCCCACTATGACGAGTTGTGTCCCTAAACGGAGTGACATAAGTGGGCCATACTGTTTGGCCAACTGGGCCAGAGAGACGTGAGCCTTGCTGCCTATGTGAGGAAGGTTTCCTATTATTGGCCATGGCCTTGGACCTGGAGGAAGATGAGGATTTTTGGAGGATTTTTTGTGTTTTAGAATGAGAAATAGTACTAGGAGTGGGAGTAGTATGAAAAATAAAGGGAGAGGCAAGCAGATTTCCATAGATAGGATTGTTGGCTTTATGGTTTGCATGCTTCTTGGCCTTTTTTTTTTTCTCTTGTGTGTTTTTAGGATCGCAAGTTTGGGCATTTTATAGGCCTAACATAGTCACTGTAGATCAACATGTTGGCAGTAGCGATCAAATCAATTAACAAGCTATACCATATGTACTGACATCCTTTGTTGCTTTCAACTCACTGGCAGTAACACCAACCGGCAAATATGTCACTGTAGATGGTATCAACATGTTGACAGTAGCGATCAAAACAAGCTATACTATGTACTGACATCAATAATGGTTTTTTATAAAACTGTACTGAGTTTACATCCAATATTTGTTTGGTCGTACATTTGCTCCACGACCATGGCCCATTGATGCATTTATATAAGCAACGATTTGAGATTAATTTGTGAAGATACTTCCTTCAAAAAAAAATAATCGAATATTTTAAAAATTTTAAATATAAATATAAATATCAAAAATTAAAACTATAGATCAGTCCGGTGTGTATTATTATCAAGGTCCACATGCTCAGCATCTTCCTCTGCAACTGGCTTTTATATATACGAGATAACATTGTCAAATATATATGTAAACCAAAACAAAAACTAAATAATTTATGAAAATAAAACCGCTAAGTTATTTACTTTGTGAATACGTCTCATCCGTTACATTATACCAAGCAGACGTGGACAGTAAACCCGCCTCGTCTGTTACCGAGGTTATCTACTTTTTTTTAAACTTTAAACCATTAAGTTATATACTTTTTAAGTCTGAAATCTCTCGGGTTTATAACCAGTGATCCGAAATGATTTTCGATTGTTCCCAAAAATTTAATAGATTCACAAATGTAACTATATATATATATATATAACAAATATATGAGAGAGGGAGAAGAAATTTACAAAAATGGTTGAGAAAGGGAACCTGAATGGAGGGAGAGAGCCCTAAAATCGATGGAGTGGGGAAAATAGGAGAAAAAAAAACCTAGAAATAGAGGTTGAAGATTGCAATAGACGAAATATGAGATAGAGAAAACATGTAAGAGAGAGGAAGGGGTGAAAATTTCTTTAGGTTTTTGGAAATGAAGTCACGCGACACTAGGAGAAGAAAGCGGGAGAAGAGAAGAAGTAGGAAAGAAAGGTACTTGCATGAAATTTAGGTCAAACTTTCACTGAGGGATTAAATACCGATTCCCTCGGTAATACTTTTTTATCCCTCAGTGAAAGTAGTTTACTTAATTTAAAATTAATTTTATATTCATTTATCAATACCGATGGATTAAATTCTCTCGGTAATAATATATTTCTAATTTAAAAAACCAAAAAATATTTTTAAAATATTTTACGAACTCAATACTGAGTGTACAATTATTATCACAGAGGGAATTGTCTCTCGGTGATAATATTTCTCACTATCATCGAGGGACACGTCGTTAAAAACACTTATCATCGAAGGACACGTATCCCTCAATGATAAGTGATTTTCTTGTAGCGTTAAGCAATGGATTTAGCTAGCCCAACTGCAACGTCTTGCTCTCAAAATCACACATAAATAAAATTTGATTGATTACAAATAGACAAACAAGAATATGAATTTGTTAAGAGTGTAATGTCAATTGGGGTCGTAACACGTTGGCCGTTAATTGAATGGAAATGGATAAAAAGGTTGTATTTGTGCAGTGTTTTTGTAATACTCGTATTCATAAAATAAGGGTAAAGAAGTAAATTAAGAAATATAGCGTGAAATTAAAATCATATATTTTACGTAAATGATTTAGTATTGAACAAAATAAATCTTTAAAAAAAAAGTCAAAGTCAAAAAATGGTGGCAGCAGGTGTCAAAACCTGCTGCCAAACCAAAGGAAATGAAATTTTAAGTTGACACATTTTAGTGTCGTGGCAATTGAAGAAATTTGGGGGACTATTGTTGGTGCCAACGAATTGGTGAGCTGCCAAGATTTTGGGGCAGCAAACATGTATATATATACACCTCTGTGAAATCTATTTACATATTTCACATAGTTTCTTTCAATCTTTCGTTTTTTTTAAACTCTTGGGAACCCAAAGAAATACTGAAAGAGCAAAATTTTGAAGAAGTTTTTGCGGAATTTCATAGAGAATCAAGAATAACTATCAGGAAAGCAGAAGGTAATATCATAGTGTTTATTTTTGAATTTCTGACATTTATGAAGTTTCCCTAAATTCAAAGTGAGAATTTTCAAAGTGTGTGGTTTATATCAGATTGAAGAATAAATTAGAAAATTTATATATATATATATGATGTCAGGTGTTGATGATCTACAACCAGGAGAATTTTTGAAAGAAACAGGAAAGGTAAGGAGGTGATCCACGGGTAGCTTTAAGAGCTATGTGGTGAGTTGGATTTACTTTAAGTAGTCTAAATAAAAAATCAATTATTTGATGATAATATTAAATTTAATTATTAAAGTATGATTGGGTGGTAGATAAATTTTTGGGTGAATAGATATGGTATAGATGTTGAAATCATAGAAAATTATTATGTGAAAAGAAATATTATTAGAAAAATGAGTTGATTTAATAATAGAAATGAGAAGTGAAATTCTTGATGAGCTATGATTGAGATTTTGATACGAATTATGATGAGATGAATTTTAGTGGATCTTGACAAATTTTGTTGGATGAATTGATATGATTTGAGATGAAATTTGGGTGAATCTTGACAAACTTTAATGGATTATTTGATGTGATTTGGGATGAGAGAAATTTTTGAGAATAATCAGGATAGCCAATTTAAGTGTTTTAAATTTATGTATTATTTTTATATTACTGTTTATATGCATAATTCATATCATGGCTCGTATACATATGCATTAAATGAGAAACAAAAGAACTGAGAATGGGTCGGTCTAATGAAATAACCGTGACAGCCGGTATATGCTGGAAATAAAAAGGGATACCGTGACATTCGGTATATGCTGGAAATAAAAAGGGACACCATGCCAGCCGGTATATGCTGAGAAAATTCCGTGACAACCAGGACTAAGTTGCAAAGTAAAGAACCATGAAAGGGCCGGTCTGAGATAATAACAACCTGTTGACAGGTGGGAAGACGTTCCCATCATATTAATTCATGCATTTGCATCTGTTTTAATTATTACGGCATTATTGAAATGCTGAGGTGTGATGTATCATCGTAAATACAATTATAGATTATTGAATCTCACATAAAGAGACAGTTATGATGAAAATATTATTGAAAAGCTGAGATGTGATATATTGTTGTGAATAATGAGTCTCACAAAAAGAGACAGCTATGATAATAAGATTATTAAAATGCTGAGATGTGGAATATTATTGTGAATATCATTAGAGATGATTGAGTCTCACAAAAAGAGATAGTTATGATGATAAGATTATTAAAATGATGAGATATGGTACATTGTTGTGAATTTAATTATAGATGGTTGAGTCTCATAGAAAGAGACAGTTATGGTGATAAGAACCATCTAAATGATGGACTTTTATGATGTGAACCTCATTACAAAGTAATTATGAGATAATTGATGGTCTTAAGGTGGATCAATGATTGAGAAGAAGATATTGATAGAGAATGAATCATATGACATGTGAAATGATAGTAGAAAATTGTCATTAGGTTATATGAAAAATAAAATATTAAATATTAAAGGATTAGTTATGGAATTTGAAATACTTTTAGTAAATTTAATTCACTGAGCTTGTGAAGCTCACTCCTCATTGTACAATGATTTTCAGGTAGCAGGCTTGGCAAAAAGTTTGGTGAGTTGAGGTTCAGAAGAAATCGTTTTCTGTAAGCCGTGTATGTGTCATCATCCTCAGACTAATGAGAAAATAAAACGAAAAATTTATTTGTAAATCTTCATGCATTTTACGTTGTAATTAATGTTTAAAGATCAGATCGAGGTAACTCCCCTGTTGAAGGTTGAGGATTTATGTTAAAATTTTTATATTGGTGTTATATATTTTATTGTTGTATATAAGTGTCGTATTTGGATTTTCAAAATGTGATGACACCGTTTCGGGGGTGGCCAACCCGGGATAGGTCGTTACAATTTTGGTATCAGAGCATTAGGTTTTATGATTCTGCAGACTGCATGAAAAGTAAGAAAGAGAAAGATTAAAATAAATGATATTTTAATGAACAGTTTGAGTATGTCACGTGAACGCGCGAGATCTAGAGTTAGAGTTGTTGAATTAAAAAGGGCGTGGTAGGCCCCTAATATTTTTGACAATTTGAGGATGAGTCTGAATTTATAGTTCTTAGAAGGGAACGTGTTGATAGTATGATTGATATTAGTAAAATAAATGATATTAGTAAAGGTATAAGAGAATCTGAAGTTGAAAGAGATGAGCTAAGATAAACTCTTGCACCTGCTCTTAAAAAGTGAAGGTAATAGATGATAGAGTTGATAGCTTATAGCATTGATTTGATGAACATGTTAAAGCAGTGCCTGAGATTGTTAATCCAGTAATGGTCAATGATCAAAGGGGAAAAGTGAGTTTATGCATAAGATGCAGGGAGATTGTTAAGTTGAATACTTTGTCGTTTGTGAACTCTTTTAAGCCTAAGTTTTGGGAGAAACATGTAGAAATATTTTTTTTTGTATTTTACTAATGACTGACAAGCAGATGGTTGCCTTTGCTTTGTTTGAGTTAGAAGGAGAAGTTTTGGATTGGTGGGAGGTAAGTACAAAAATTGATAAACCCTTAATCTAAAATAGGTTTAAGGAGGTTTTCTTTGGTAAATACTTTTCTTATATCTTTAGAGCCCAACAAGATAGAAGTTTTATTTATTTGAGGCATACGAATTATGTCAGATTGGTGGATATATCATTTCAGATTAAGAGAAATGTGATAGAGTTTAAGGGAAAGATAAAAAGTTATTAAAGAGGCTTAGACATAAAGGTTATATAGGTAGCGGTAGTATGAGTATACAAGGTGAGAGACCACCTCAAATGAGGCATTCTTTGTTACAAAAAACTGAAGTACAGAGTCAGAGGCAAACATAATTTAATGCTTATATATTTTAAAATACTATTGGTAGGACCCTTAGATTTGGGAGACATGTTATGAGAACTGAAAGTCATAGCAGAGAAAGTAAGTATGCCACGAAAGAGAAATGACAATCTGATGCATGATTGGGAGACAAAAGTTTGCTATAAATATATTCAGATGAGATATTTATCCCATAATTGTCAAAATTTAAAATGCTTTATGTGTGGATAAGGTAGACTTGTCAATATTGGTTGATTTTGATGCAACCCATTCATTTGCATCAAGTATTCATATGAAGTCTATGGAAGTATGTATTAGTCCTTGGATGCAAAATATTTTTTTGAAGTGCTCACTAGAGATAGAGGGATAATCATAAAGGTTTACAAGGGTTGTGTGATTTGTATCAGTAATAGAAAATCTGAAGCTGATTTATTATCTTTAAATATAATATATTTTTGGGAAATAATTGGTTATCATGTCTGGGTTGATTGTTCCAAAAAGAAGGTAGTGTTCGAGATATGGATATGAGGAGTGTAACTTTCAGAGAGAGTATAAGATGTTCTCGAACTATCTCATTTTGCTCTGAACACTAGGAGATGGTTGAAGAAGGGTTTTATGGAGTAATTAGGCATGCATAATGGATTCTAATAAGGAAAATTGGAAGTTGAGTAAATCTTGGTGGTAAAAGATTTTTTTTAATATGATTCTTGATGAGTTGCCTCCAAGTAAGGAGATTAAATATCTCTAATTGATGTGATACCAGGATCATTTTATATATTTAATAGCACCCTACAGAATGACATCAGCTCAATTGAGAGAGTTGAACCTACTATTTTAAGAATTTTGGATAAACAATTTATCAGAACTAATATATTTGGGGGAGCCCCTGTATTGTTCATAAAAGATAAAGATGGAACGATTGAAGTATGTATAGACTACAGATAGTTGGGATAAGAACAAATATATTTTACCCAGGATAAATGAATTGTTTGAGCAATTGCAAGGAGTGAGAGTGTTTTCTAAGATAAACCTGAGATCAGATTATCACCAATTAAGGATAAAGGAAAGAGACGTGCCTAAAACTGCTTTTAGGACACGTTATGGTCATAAGTTTCTTGTGATGTTATTTGGACTAAATAATGTTTCAGAAACATTTATGGACTTAATGAATAAAATGTTTGAACAAATTTTTGATAATCTTTTGGTTATGTTCAGTAATGACATTCTGATATATTCTAAGGAGAAAAAACAACATGTGAAACAATCAGACAGTTGTTGGAGATTTTGAGGAAAGATAAATTATATACAAAGTTATCTAAGTGTGGGTGTTGATTGAATGAAATAACTTTCTAGGAAATGTAATATGGGAAAATGGCATAACAGATGATCTACAAAAAGTAGAGGCAATGTTAAGTTGGGAGAGACCAACTAAGGTGACTGAGATTAGAATCTTCTTGGGGTTAGTTGATTATTATAGAAGATTCTTTCAGAAATTTTCTATTATTGTAACACTGTTAAATAGACTGACTAGGGAAGAGGTGAGATATGTATGGGAAGGAAAGTATGAGAAGAAAAAAAATTCCCAATTACTCAAGGAAAAATTAACTACAGCTCTAGTATTGGTGTTTCCTTCCGGTGATGAAGGATTTGTGGTGTATAGTGATACATCACATCAATGATTGGGATATGTGTATCATAGGAAAGTTATAGGCTATACATCTGGTTAATTGAAGATTCATGATATAAATTACCCTACTCATGATTTAGAGTTGGCTGCCATAGTGATTACTCTAAAGATTGGAGATATCGTTTGTATGGAGCCACTTGGAAGATATCCATGGATTATAAGAGTTTGACATACTTACCTGCCTAGAGAGTAAATTTAAGGCAAAGACAGTGGATGGAGTTGATAAGTAACGATGATTGTATAATTTACTATCATCTAGAAAACGCGAAGGTGATAGTTGATACATTGAGTAGAAAGCCTACGAGAAGTTTAACTGTTACTGAGAGTCCTGATGTGAAATGGATGATAGATTTAAAAGAGATAAGAATGAAGTTGAATAACAGTGGTAGAGGATCATGGATAAAGAATGTAGTTGTACGAATGTTTTAGAGATGCAGAGATAGAAAAGATTAAACATTGCGTGCTTACTAGAAATAAATATATTTGATCCAACAATTATTGAGTTAACAACTGAGATAATCAAATCTGTTAGAGAGAACCGTAAAACAGCACAGAGTGGATCAATTAACTTTGCCGATTCTAAGAGAAGATCTCTCTACTTTCAAGTAGGTGAGTTAGTGTATCAAAAAATATCTCAATGAAAAAGTATATTGAGATTTAAACAGGAAGGGAGAGTTGAATCTGAGGTATGTAGGACTCTATGAGGTTGTGGAGAAAGATTGGGTGTATATACATATACCAATAAGGATTTTAGAGAAAAGGAACAAGTTTTGTATAATAAAGAAATTGTATTAGTTCAAGTACGGCGGCGGAATAAGGATGTTAAAGAGATTACGTGAAAGCGTGAGACAATTATGAAGAGATATTATTCACAATTGTTTTTTGAACAAAGTAAAGAAATTTCGAGGACAAAATTTTTGTAAAGTGGGTAGAATTGTAATACCCGTATTCGTAAAGTAAGGGTAAAGAAATAAATTAATAAATATAGCATGAAATTAAAATCATATATTTTACGCAAAGGATTTAGTATTGAACAAAATAATTTTTTTTAAAAAAAAAAACCAAAGTTAAAAAAAAGGTGACAGCAGGTGGCAAAACCTGCTGCCAAACCAAAGGAAATGAAATTTTAAGTTAACACATTTTAGTGTCGTGGCAATTGAAGAAATTAGGGGGACTGCTGTTGGTGCCAACGAATTGGTGAGCTGCCAAGATTTTGGGGCAACAAACATGTATATATATACACCTCTGTGAAATCTGTTTACAGATTTCACATAGTTTCTTTCAATCTTTCATTTTTCTTTAAACTCTTGGGAACCCAAAAATATGCTGAAAGAGCAAAATTTTGAAGAGGTTTTATGCGGAATTTCATAAAGAATCAAGAATAGCTATCAGAAAAGCAAAAGGTAATATTATAGTGTTTATTTTTTAATTTCTGACATTTACGAAGTTTCCCTAAATTCAAAATGAGAATTTTTCAAAGTGTGTGGTTTATATTATATTGAAGAATAAATTAGAAAATTTATATAAATATGATATCAAGTATTGACGATCTACAACTGGGAGAATTTTCGAAAGAAACAGGAAAGGTAAGGAGGTGATCCACGGGTAGCTTTAAGAGCTACGTGGTGAGTTGAATTTACTTTAAGTAGTCTAAATAAAAAATCAATTATTTGGTGATAATATTAAATTTAATTATTAAAGTATGATTGGGTGGTAGATAAATCTTTGGGTGAATAGAAATGGTATAGATGTTGGAATCATAGAAAATTATTATGTTGGAAGAAATATTATTATAAAAATGAGTTGATTTAATAATAGAAGTGAGAAGTGAAATTCTTGATGAGCTATGATTGAGATTTTGATATAAATTATGATGAGATGAATTTTAGTGGATCTTGACAAATTTTGATAGATGAATTGATATGATTTGGGATGAAATTTGGGTGAATCTTGACAAGTTTTAATGGATTATTTGATGTGATTTGGGATGAGAGTAATTTTTGAGAATAATCAGGATAGCCAATTTAAGTGTTTTAAATTTATGTATTGTTTTTATATTACTGTTTATATGCATATTTCATATCATGGCTCATATACATATGCATTAAATGAGAAAGAAAAGAACCAAGAATGGGCCGGTCTAATGAAATAACCGTGACAGCCAGTATATGCTGGAAATAAAAAGGGACACCGTGCCAGCCGGTATATGCTGAGAAAATTCTGTGGTAACCGGGACTAAGTTGCAAAGTAAAGAACCGGGAGAGAGTCAGTCTGAGATAATAACAACCTGTCGACAGGTGGGAAGACGTTCCCATCATATTAATTCATGCATTTGCATCTGTTTTAATTATTACGGCATTATTGAAATGCTGAGGTGTGATGTATCAGTGTGAATACAATTATAGATGATTGAGTCTCACAGAAAGATACAGTTATGATGAAAATGTTATTGAAAAGCTGAGATGTGGTATATTGTTGTGAATAATGATTGAGTCTTACAAAAAGAGACAGCTATGATGATAAGATTATTAAAATACTGAGATGTGGAATATTATTGTGAATATAATTAGAGATGTTTGAGTCTCACAAAAAGAGATAGTTATGATGATAAGATTATTTAAATGATGAGATATGGTACATTGTTGTGAATTTAATTATAGATGGTTGAGTCTCATAGAAAGAGACAGTTATGGTGATAAGAACCATCTAAATCATAGACTTTATGATGTGAACCTCATTACGAGATAATTATGAAATAATTGATGGTCTTAAGGTGGACTAATGATTGAGAATAAGATATTGATAGAGAATGAATCATATGACATGTGAAATGATAGTAGAAAATTGTCATTAGGTTATGTAAAAAATAAAATATTAAATATTAAAGAACTATTTATGAAATTTGGAATACTTTTAGTATATTTAATTCACTGAACTTATGAAAACTCACTCCTCATTGTACAATGATTTTCAGGTAGCAAGCTTGCCAAAAAGTTTGGTGAGTTGAGGTTCAGAAGAAATCATTTTCTGTAAGCCGCATATGTGTCATCATCCTCAGACTAATGAGAAAATAAAATAAAAAATTTATTTGTAAATCTTCATGCATTTTACGTTGTAATTAATGTTTAAAGATCATATCGAGGTAACTCCCCTGTTGACGGTTGAGGATTTATGTTAAAATTTTTCTATTGGTGTTATATATTTTATTATTGCATATAAGTGTCGTGTTTGGATTTTCAAAATGTGATAACACCATTTCGGGGGTGGGTGGTCAACCCGGGATTGGTCGTTACAGTTTTCATGGGCATTCCTGGGACTTACCCAGGGGTGAAACGAAGCAAAAACGTCATGGGGCGCCTAAAGTTAGGTTTTTCTTTTCCGAAGCGTTCGTTTTTTTGCTTAGAGCGTACTCCCGGGCGTACTCCCCATGAAGTTTTTTTAAAAACTTAAAATTAATGGGGAAAATGCAAGTTAAATATTTGAACCCATGACCTAATGATTGTTATAGGTCTTAATTACTAAACTAATGTTTTTGTTGTGACATTATTACACTTTATAAATGTATAATACATGTTATCTAGTTTAATAATAATTTCAAACTATTTAATTAACTACTTACAAGTTACAACAATCTAAAAATATAAGTTACAATTCATATAATTGATATATGAATATATATAAAATTATAACTATTATACAATAAAGAATTAATAAAATATTAAATTTTGATAATAATTAATTAATTAATTAAAATTATTTTTATTAATTAATGTTGTTTTATTAAAATTTTAAAATATTTTAATATATTTAAAAAATTTATATTTCAATATCTTAAAATTTACGTCCGAACGCCTCAAAATAAAAATAAAACATTTCGTCTAAGGCTTTTGTCTCCAAAAGCATGCTTTCATAATTACAAGTCCAAGTCAGCCTGTGGTATAGGTCACGATGTTTTTGTCACATTAAATGAATAATTTGCGGGTCTGCATGCCTTGATTATTACAAGTCGAAGTCAGCGCGTGGTATAGGTCACAATGTTTCTGTCACATTAAATGACTAATTTACGGGTCTGCACTTGTATGCTGCGTATAGGGATGCTTTTGTCGTATCTAGTAATTACTCAATTGTGATTGCATCGTGTAAACAAAAACATATTTAATTAAATATTTGGAAATAATTTATTAAGATAAAGTTATTACCTCATAAATTAAATTATATTTATTAAATTTATAATTACGTATTAATAATTGTAATAAGATATTGTATAATATTCTATTTGGTCATCTTTACAGTATTGTTTATCTATCAATTTATTATAAATATTAAAAAGTTAACTTTTTAGTTTTTTAAATAAGAAATTGTTCTTAATTATTTTATATTAATATTTTAAAATGTTTATTATATAATATTAATTGACTACAAGCCTTATTTTCACGTATCTAAATCATCTAATGGTAATCTACTTAATCGAAAATAAATTATAATATTTTCAGATTTTTTGTTTATTTATCAACGTATGTTTATGAGACGAAGATTTGGATGTGAATAATTTTGATTCAATAATGTAAAAATCAATAATTCAAGTAAAAACACAAAAAATTATTTAAGTTGAAATTCTATGATGGTCTTATCCAATTTTGAATGAGCTTGAAGTTTTAATGGTATTTTAGATCTTTAAACGTTGTTGCTTACTCAGCTTTGAATAAATTTCTATATATTCAAATATCATACTTAAATGCGTATGATATTTTTAAAAAATTATTGGGTGTTTTTTTACCCTATACAGTGTTACATTCGCCCATTGGTAATATGAAGAACTCAAGTGATAACACAACAAAGTTGTACTACTCAAGTTCATTGAAATTACCACTTAAGTTTCTCATATCACCAATGAGTGAATAGTAACACTACATAGGGTATGAAACACCAAATAATTTTTTGATATTTTCAGTTATTTAAATTTCACTAACTTAAACATACATAAATTGTATCTAAAATAAAACAAATTAAAAAACAAATGGAGCAGCGTGATGCATTTCCTTTCTGGTCCATGATACAGCCCAATCAGCTTTAGCCACAAGAGATGGCCTATTTATTGACCCATCTCTACGTTCTCTTTGCGTCTCCATAGGACGCTTTAATTCCCAAGTTTGGCAAAGGCCGTTAGGAGTCTTTCCTGGGCCAAGTGTCCAAAATTCAAAACAGAAAAACTCTCTGGGCTTGATTTAAGGAAGTGAAGATGTGGTTGTTAGTACACAACTTTACATGACCAAGAACAAGAAATAGAAAAACATTGAGTGGGTTTAGTTATAGAAAATATATTTTATTTTTCTTAACACTATTTTTTCAGTAATTTACATATTTTTAATATAATTTTAAAATAACACTTCTGTTTTGATCAACAAGTAATAAATGTATGAGAAAGGAATCGAGAAAATATTTTATTCGACATAAATGATGAAAAATTGAAAAAGAAATAAGAGGAAAGTGACTTTTAAAAGAAAAATGTAAGTGGACAGATTATGTAGAAAAAATATATAAATTAACTTTTTGTATTATGTGTTTGGTAAAGATTATAAATTTTTTTAAAAAACTAAAAAAAAGACTAATAGGTGTCAAGTAGCTTAATTGACAAAGTAATTTGTCATTGCACAAAAGACTTTAGATTAATATCGTTTACTAGTAAATTGGGACGAGGGAAGAGAGAGTTATATCCAATTGTGTTACCTGTGAGCTTAACGGACCTCTAATGAAAAGAAAAAAAAAAGAAACACTTATTTTAGCTTACGCTCATCAATATTTTCAATTTAAGAGAATTACAACTGGAAAAAAAAAACACTAATTGCATGTATGGTTGTGGAAAACATTTTTATTTTTCATTTTCCTAACATTTAGCTAAACAACTTCCACATCCTTAATAAAAGTTGGAAAACATGACTTTCAATTTTCATATTTTCAATGTAATTTAAAAATAACACATTTTTGTTTCCCATCAATTTTAATATTACATTGAAAATATAAAAATGTATCATATTAATGAATACTCCATATAAGTAGTGCTTCAAGCTTCATAGCATTGAAAATTTCAAACAAATTAATAGCGAGAAATTGTAACCAACAATTTTTTTCTTTATATATTGATGGATTGAGAATCAAATCCGATTTTTTTTATAAAAGATTCATAAATAATTACTAAATCGAAAAACCCGGGTCATCAATCACCAATAAAACTTGGTATATATATATATATATATATATATAAAAGACTAGGTTGCTCTGCATTAGCTTTATTTAAACCTAATTAAATCAAAGCCAAACTTGTAAGTCAAAGACTATGGGACTTCAAGGCCGGTAACAAGTGACTATTTTAAATGTGAATTATAGATCATACACATCTATCAAGAAAGTTCCTCAACCTTTGTGTTCATTTGCTTTTTGAGATGGATTATCTCGGTAATGGTGATTCCTCGTTTTAGTTTAAAATTCTTAGCTCTTATGCCTTTCCCAATACTTAGTTTTTTCTTTAAAAGAAATATTTATTGTCGGTTGCGTATCATGTTAATATATATGAATACCAGTTTAATTTTTCTTTAAAAATAAATGGTTATACAGTCTCGGAGGTCTTTATTTTTCACAACTAGAAATATTTTGTTGGCGCTGAAAAATAAATTGATAATTTTAAAAATTTTTATTGATAATATTATTTTTGAATCTTACACTTATATTAATATTATTAATAAATTTTCTCAAATTTATCAATGAAATGTTTATTAGATTTAAAATTTTTTAAACTCAAACAAAAAAAAAAATTTCTTTACAATTCTATTGCACCATAATTTTATTATGAACGGACAAAAATGACCAGAGTTGAGCTGTCTCGAACTCAATATCTTGAGTTTGGCTAACTCAAGCTAACGAGTTTGAATTTAAGTATCGAAAAGCTCGATTTATCACACTCATACATCGATTTGATAATATATAATTTAATTATTTTTTTATATATAAATATATATTTTGCATTTTAACATGAGAATTACTTTAAATATAAATACATTATTATTTCTTTAAGATAGTTAACTTGAAGCTGAGATTTGTTTGAAGTCGTGCATGATTTAAACTAGAATTTAAATCTCCTATTGGTTGGCTCATTTCCACCCTTTTACTGTAATGTTAATATTATAATTGATAATATTCCATAAAAAATAGTTTAACTGAAAATTCAATAAGATTAATATTTATAGAAAAGGGATGGAGTAGTAAAATTTGAATAATAGAGTAGTTATTTGACTTATTTCCTATAGACCGTACCGGGGGACCTACGAAAGTTCTGCTCTATCTAGACCGGTTCAACTGGACAGAACCAAAGCCTTAATTTAAACCCTATTTGTATTTAAACTCGATCCTACTCTAATATTTTACTACTTGAGAAGACCAAATCAACAATATGTAATATCCAAAATCTCACGAGATGAAAATTTTTTATTTTAAGAAACTGTGGAAAGAAGTTTTTAATACAAATAAATTTAAAGTGATTTCGTAACTCAAAATTTAAATTTATATATAAAAATAATATATTAAAGACTTTCTTTTATAATTTCTACATAAGATGAGTTTTTTCCTAATCTCATTAGCTGTGATTTCCTTGATCGTCTGTATCATCCACCTTCCTCTTCTCTTTCTTCCCTTTTTAAACCTTTTCTGCCTATTCATACCTTCCTCTTCTCTTTCTTCCCTTTTAAAACCTTTTCTGTCTACTCATACCTATGACCCAGCGTCCATTCCCTAACCATTAGTCCAATATCGATTAGTATTTATGTAATTAATATTATATAAATATTACTTATACTTACAAAACTTCTCATCAGTCATCACTCACATGACCAACTTGATCCCAAACCTATTTCTCTTCAACCCCATCTAGTCTCCATTCAACTCTCAAATCTCCAACCATAAATACAGAGGATTGATAAAGTTAAGGAAAACAAACAAACATATCATGGCTGTTTCTCCTCAATCCAAACCTCATAAATCCATCACCAACATATTTCCATTAAAAAAAACAAACATCTACTCTCTATCTCTCATTCTCTTACTTTGCTTATTCTCTTACCTCTTCGGTGTTTGGCAACACGGCGGCCGCACCAACTTAACGGCCATCACGGCCACCAGGACGATCACCGTCCCATGTGTAGACCCCACCCCAATCACAACATCATCAAACGCCCTAGATTTCACCACCCACCACGTGGCGGACGACATCGAAGGCATCACTTCACCCGAGGGAAAGGCTTACCCTCCATGCAACGTCAGCTACAGCGAGTACACCCCATGCGAGGACTACCGAAGGTCACTGAAATTTCGCAGGCACAGGTTGATATACAGAGAGAGGCACTGCCCAGACAAGAAGGAACTGCTCAAGTGCCGTGTCCCTGCTCCCTACGGTTACAAGAACCCTTTTACGTGGCCCAGGAGCAGGGATCTGGTGTGGTACGCTAATGTGCCACACAAGAAACTCACGGTGGAGAAGGCGGTGCAGAATTGGATCAGATACGAAGGCGATCGGTTTAGATTCCCTGGAGGAGGGACCATGTTCCCTAATGGTGCTGACGCGTATATCGATGATATTGGGAAGTTGATCAATCTCAAAGATGGGTCTATACGTACCGCCATTGACACGGGTTGTGGTGTAAGCTTTTTTCTGGTCAACTTTGGTTTTAATTATTTTATTGTTTTTTTTTTTCTTGGAGTGTTAAATTTCTTAAACAAAATTAAATAATAATTTTAATTGTCAGTAATGTGAATTTTTAGGGTTGATGTTTAAAAATTATGTGGGCCGTTTTATTTACATATATACATGTAATATGGTATAATCTATCTATAATATATGGTAATTAAGTTCAGCCTAAAGAAAGTATAATATGGTAATAGCTTGTATTAAGGAAGAAAATAAATGACATGCCATTAATTGAAGGATATTAGAGATTTATTTACTTGTTGAAATTCAGGACAAATTATAACGTCGAGCAAGTTAGGACTGTTTGGTGATGAATTTGGACAGTGAATTATAGTGTCTATAAAACTGGGATTCTTTGCCTTACTAACATATATTTCAGGGCTTTTGAAATTCTAACACGCTATTTCAAGGAAATTTTATGGATTATTTATTTTGTCAATCAGTTTTCCATTTAATTAGTTGAAATTTATATACACGGTGTTCTAATCAAGATTTGATGCAGGTGGCAAGTTGGGGAGCATATCTTCTGTCCCGAAACGTCCTAACGATGTCGTTTGCGCCAAGAGACAACCATGAAGCACAAGTCCAATTCGCCCTGGAGCGAGGAGTTCCTGCTTTGATCGGAGTTCTTGCTTCAAAGAGGCTTCCCTACCCGTCTAGAGCTTTTGACATGGCTCATTGCTCTCGTTGCCTAATTCCATGGAGCCAGTTTGGTATGTATTATCCAATAATCACCTTTTTATATTTATATACTAACCATTTCTAAGATAATCCGACAGATGATGTAACTTACGGTCTGTTTTAGATACAAAGATTATAAAGTTTGTCACTAAAATTCTTTAGTAACAAGTTTAATTATACTTAGTCGTAAAAGCCTAATTTTTTTTGTAATCTTTAGTAACAACTAAAATGTTTTCTTTATTTTATATGGAATAGATGGGGTTTATTTGATTGAAGTTGATCGAGTTCTGCGGCCTGGTGGGTATTGGATCCTGTCTGGACCACCAATCCGTTGGAAGAAACACTGGAAAGGATGGGAAAGAACAAAGGAAGATTTGAATGCTGAACAGACTTCTATTGAGAAGGTCGCTAAAAGCCTATGCTGGAAAAAATTGGTGGAGAAAGATGACATTGCTATTTGGCAAAAACCCGTCAATCATTTGAATTGTAAAACTAATCGCAAGCTCACTCAGAATCCACCATTCTGCCCGGTTCAAGATCCTGATAAAGCCTGGTTTGTAGTAATTTGAATGAATTTGCTTCCTTTGTAAGTATTTCTTTTTCTTGATTTAATTCGAGTGTGGTTCCTTTCCAGGTATACAGATATAGAAACTTGTCTTACTCATTTGCCTGAAGTTTCGAAGAATGAAGAAACTGCAGGGGGTGAATTGGCGAAATGGCCTGAGAGACTAAATGCAATTCCACCAAGGATTGAAAGAGGAACATTGGAAGGTGTAACAGCTGAAATATTCAGACAAGATTCAGAACTATGGAAGAGGAGGTTGTCGTATTACAAACAAGTGAACAATCAGTTAGGACAAACTGGAAGGTACCGTAACCTTCTGGACATGAATGCCTACTTGGGTGGATTTGCTGCTGCTCTGATCAATGACCCTGTTTGGGTTATGAATGTGATTCCTGTTGAAGGCAAAATCAATACACTTGGAGTCATTTACGAACGAGGACTGATTGGAACATACCAGAATTGGTAAGCTTAATCATATTTATAAGCGTATTATCATCCGTTTACTTTGATAAATTTTCATTTGAATGAAAGCTTGATCTGCCTTACAATTATTTTGTAACAGGTGTGAAGCAATGTCCACCTATCCAAGAACATATGATCTCATTCATGCTGATTCAGTATTCAGTCTGTATAAGGATGGGTAAGAAGTATTCATTAAAGTAGTACTGTGTAGTAATAATATTCCCACCAAAGTTATATTAATGTGTTTTGAGTTGAATTTAATTGTGTGGCAGATGTGAGATGGAAGACATCTTGCTAGAAATGGATAGAATATTGAGACCTGAAGGAAGCGTAATATTCAGAGATGACGTGGATATATTGGTGAAGATCAAGAGGATGACTGATGGAATGAACTGGGATAGTCAAATCGTAGATCATGAAGATGGTCCTCATGAGAGGGAGAAGCTGTTATTTGCAGTGAAATCATACTGGACAGCTCCTGCCTCTGCCTCTCAAAATTCTTAGTATTTAATTTCCATTTTATAAAAAGCTTTAAGTTCTGGTTAGGCCCTTTTTCCCTTTCCAATCTAGTGATTCTTTTGGTACATTAGCTTATTTACCTAGCTAATATAATATAGCTAGTGCAACCAATTTATAAATTCGATCAAAAGCATATCCATGTATAAGTTTTGGCAGGTGTTCAACTGATATTACCCCTCTTTCTCTCTCTCTCTCTTATCATTTTCAAATTCAAGTGATATGGTAAAATTCATAGATTAATAAAATCAGTTAATTATAGTAAGACATGTTTACATGTCGATCTGTTTACTTGTGATGCCATCCAGCAAGGATATCTACATCAAATATTTTGGAATATCAATAATTTCTATTCACCCAAAAAAAATTCTGCATCAACCAACAAATTTGAAGCACACCTCACTGTAATTGGTTTGAACACTATAAGTTGATCAACAAAACTGCAAAAAGGGTGATTTCTATGTGTGCAGTTCAGCCACGAGAAATGTTAATTATCATCTAACTACACGCAACTGTCATGAGGTAATCAAAACTTAAGTAGTTAGGTAAGTCATGCGAAGACTCACCTATTGCTATCCAAACACCAACTATATAAGTGGATCTAAAAGCTAACGCATAAGAGCTAAAATTAAAGAGTAAAACAATTTAAGAGTTGATTAGAAAACTATTTAATCATGGCATCTCTCAAGTCCCAGCAGATGGTCTCTGTTAGCTCCAAAGCTGCACTTCTCCTTGCGTTTGTGATCATGGCAGTAGTGACGATTGATCAGACAAAGGTGGCTGAGGCACAAAGCTGCAACGCAGAGCTGAGCAACCTGAATGTGTGCGCACCCTTTGTGCTGCCAGGTGCCATTAACACAAACCCAAGTGCTGAATGTTGCAATGCACTTCATTCTGTGCAACAGGACTGCCTCTGCAGCACTCTAAGGATCGCCGCTCGCCTTCCTGTTCAATGCAGTCTCCCACCTCTCTCTTGTGGTAATTAATGACTAATTGTAAGTCCATCTGCTTAATTAAAGTTTGTTTAATTAATCAAACATTTAATTAAAATGAATCCAACATTCAAAAACGTTAAATACCCATGACTTATCAATTAACTCTCTTATTAGAATGGTTGACTTTCATTTCTAATCATATTTCTGTTTTGTCTCCTACAGATACAAATATATCAATGCATGGAGCCAATGTGCAAAAGTCGTGAGACTGGTCTTCGAATAATGCTCTACTTTTATTTTCTTGTCCGCTTTTCCCCCTCTTTTTCAAAATGTAAGCTGAGCTGCCAAGAAGAAAAATCAGAATATATATTTCCTCTTTAGTATGATTGCAATATATTAGTTATTCTATGATATATACTTGCATTTAAGTAAGCAAAGCTGGAGCTCGGGCAAAAATAAAATTGACATTATCATTCTGTCAAAGAGAGGTTCTTATCTACGTCGAGTGTAAAACCCATATTTATATCGAAATATAAACTTGACTGATAAATTTTTAGAATTTTATTGGTAATATTAATTGAGCATACACAGATGTTATCAGTGAGGTTCCTCAAAATTACCAATCAAGTTTTCACTCCGATGTAAATATAAATTTTACATAGTGCAAATAAGAATTTCTGCCTTTGGATATGCCAGACACCGTTAATTTGCACAAAACATAAAGGGATAATTATGTTTTCCCTCTCGAAGTTTTGTCTAATATACAATTAACCGCTCATAGTTTTAGAAAAAAACATTTGACCTCACATTCTCTGCATTGATATAATTATGCTTGTGCCACATTGTTGATTTTATTTAGATGCATAGTAAATTGAATGATGTAATTTAATAATAATCATTGATCCAATTTTAAATGAAATGACATATTATTATTACTTGAAAAACACCAACGACATAAAATTACAAATGTGGAAGATCTTCATCCGTAAGACATTAGTGTTTTAGTTACCATCGAAAGAAAGATCATCCACTTTTGTAATATTAATTTAGGTATTATAAAAAAGTTAAAAATATTTTTTTTTCAATATTATGTTGAATATAAAAGTGTTGTTTTTTAAACTATATTATAAATATCTAAATTTTTAAACAAAATATTGAGAAAAATAAAAATTATTTTTCATAATTAAACACCCTAAAAAGTCTGAATGTTTATCCACATTGCATGAAGTCTCCATTCGAGAAAATACTTTGCTTGCAAAAATCTAAGACAAGAGAGTGATGCTCTTGTAGAATTTACAATCCCCTCTTTGCAAGCTCACTTCTAATTTGCTATAAACTTATGTTTCAACTACCAAAAATATTGTTTAATACTTATGTTACAAAAACAAACTCTAAACTCTTCTTAAGATATATACAAGATACAAAAGAACTCCACAACAGTTTAAATTTTTTTTTTTACAATATTGTATAAAACTCTCTAGACTTATCAAGTCGTTGACTTGTCAACATCTACCAAGCACATGTGTTAGCATTAACATATATATATTCGTACATAGAACTAACATATTTTAAAATCTATTTGTTTAAAAGTATTTTTTTATGTAAACGAGGGGATTTAGAAAGATATTCCAAATTGTTTTGTCTATAAATATGGAGGGAAATTAAATGATACAAATGAATAAAAATAATATAATTTGGATATATACTCTTTTTCTTTTTTTCTCTTATTCTCTCTAGTCACTTTATTCAAACATATTTTTATCTTAAGTTAAATTTTTTCGCGAGGAAATTTGCAATTTGATTGACTCAGTTTTGGTTTTTCTAGTCATGAAATCAAATATTTACAGTTATCAATTAAAATTGAAGAAAGTGGATATTACTGTTTACATTATTAAACAAATCTATCACCACATTGCATTCATTTCTACTCCACTAAAAATCATATTCTTTAGCCTTTATTTTTTATTATTGTTATGCTACTTTTTAAAGTCCAAAATTCAGCTTGAAAAATGAATATTTTCTCCCAAAATTCCACAACCTGATGACCCATTGAATCTTTAATAAGCTCATCTATTTATGCTTAACTTGGTTATCTATAACTAAGTTGTTATCTATTTTTATTTAAAGCTCAACAATTTTATTTTAGTTTTTTATTGTTTCTTATTTTAAACTTCCAAAGACCTTTCAAATTTGATGAAACAAAAAATTCAAAACGATGTTTTGAACAATGTACATGGATAGAATATCAAACATTTATTTTACATTAGAGTATAAGAAAATCAAATGTAAATTATACAAACAGACCGAATCTCAACTTAAATTTATTTTTAACACAACATCAAAACTTTGGTGGCATAAAACTGGTGTTGAAAATAACTCAATAAAAATGTGAGGATTAAGAACAAAAAATACAAGATTGTTGGATGTTGAATCTCTTTTTTAAATACACAAATTATTTTACTTTTAAGGGTCAAATATTTTTATTTTATTTTAAATTGACCACATGTATTTTATTTACATGTGTATAATTCTAAATATATATTTTAAAACATCCTAGGAGAGATTATAAAAAAAAACATCTTAGGAGAATAAAGAGTTTAATTTTTTTTGGAGAAGCTAAGTGAAGGCAATTGCTCACACAACACAATATAAATCCGTCCATATTTTTGAATGAGTGATGTGTGTAGTGTGACAGGAAAAAAAACAGTACTTCATTTATCCTGTGTATATAAGAGAGAGATAAAGATAGTTGCGAGATGTAATCATGTTAATAGATTTTTAGATTTTTTTACCATTTTTTAAAGATGGTATTTAAAGGAAAAAGAATATTATAAAATTAAAATTCAATACTTACCAAGCTAACTTGATTTTTTTATTTTATATAATTAAAAAAATATTTTATTAATTTATTTACTTAAAACTTGAGAATAATAAATAAAAGTATTATAGCTACTGTTGTAGCTACTGGAGCAAAGCAGTCTTATGGTTGTCTAGGCCTAGACAAGGATCAAATTTTTGAAAAAGAAAAACCAAATAGTAGGCCCAGCCAGTAGAAGCCCAACTGCGACGCCTCACGCCAGACCCTCACCTCAGCCATCTCCCTCCGTTTGGGGTAATTCTGGGTTCTCTCTCCCCTTTTCCTCTCTTTTTTCTCTCCCTCAGACCGTCACCACAGCTCAAACTTGTCTCTTCCTTCCAGAATCACTGGCGGCGGCTCTGACTTTCTCCACTGCTGGGTTTCAATTTTCCGGAGAAGCTATCCCACAAGGCACTAGCAGCTTCAATAACCCCCTTCCAGGTTACAGAAATATTCTTTTGAGTTTTAGGTTTTTTGTTTTTCATGATTTGAAATTGAAATTCTACTTTTCTATTTCCTCTGTGATATCTAGAGGCATACCTGACTTTTATGGTGTGTGGAGCTTCTTTTTTGATGGAATGGTATATTTCTCTGTATGTCGATTAGAACTGTGTAGAACATTAACATCAATAAGTATGGTTTTTAACTTTCTGTAATGACCATTTGTGCAATTGTGCGTATGTTTGTATATGTTGCGTGATCCTTTTTGAGTGGGAAAAAAACCACTCTTTTGGCACGAATAGAGTTGCAAAACACAGAATGATTAAATAAAGCTTGCATAATCGAGTTTTGACTAGATTGATATGGTACGATATAATTGATGATTAACAGGATATTCGGTAGTTTAATGAGTGATATGGAGTTCAGTAGCCAAAAGAGATTAATAATTTTTAAAGATATGGAATTGAATATAATTTTATGCAAGTAGTGGTTCAAAATGGCTATACCATTTCTTTCGTTTTTTTTCACAACATGTGTTTCCGTTTTTTATAAAATCTTTGTTCAATTCTTATTTCGTTGATTCTTCATCTAAAACTTGACATAACAAGAAAGTTTGTCAACTATGGCGTTCTGTTTGTGTGCATTTGCTTATATGTGTTTGCCTCTAGCATGTTTCCCCTTCTTCACTGACAATTAAATTGTTGGTTTCTTTTATATATATATATATATATGTGTGTGTGTGTGTGTGTGTGTGTAAACATATATTTATTATTTAGCCGGACCCATGGTTGGACCAATGAATTGCATGCCATACCTTCTCAATACAAGACGATTTACCATAAATCTAATGTTTATTGTCTTTTTCCTTTCTTTCTTGTGATTTAACACATGTATTCCTTCTTTAGCAAAGATAAATAAATAGGGATAATGATGACTTATGGATCACCTACTGTACCATCGCTATACAAGATGATTCTGACTTGAATCTAATGAATGCCTCGTTTTTTTCTTTATTTTCAATTGATGCTCTACTCATATAGCTCTGTTTAATGAAGGCCAATGAATAGGGATGAAGATTACTTGGATGGTGCTCATGACGAGGACATGGATATTGGACATCAGACATCAAATAAGTTGGACTTGAACATGGAGCAGGGCTGCCGCAGCCCAAATGTTTCACATTTCAATGCATCTCAGTCCAATATTTCCTCATCAGATGAGGCTAATACAGATGGAGTACTTAAAATTGGCACTGAGTTTGAATCAGATGAACATGCATACAGATTTTACAACAAATACGCTACATTGTTGGGTTTCAGTGTTCGGAAAGATTGGGTGAATAGGAGTAAGATACATGGTCAGGTGGTGTCTAGAAAGTATACTTGTTCCAGAGAAGGTTATCGGCGGAAGGACAAAAGAGACGTTAACGTAAAGAAGCACCGAAAGGAAACAAGGACAGGTTGCATGGCACACATGATCATTACTCGTCAACCTGATGGCAAATATCGGGTTACACATTTTGAAGCACAACACAATCATGACAATATAAATCCAAATAATCCTCAAACTTTATTGTTGCAGGAGGAATTATGTGTTGCTGGATTGGACCTGCCAAATAATTCAGGGACACCGTCAAATTTTGAACAGATGACTGGAAAATTTCGAGCACGGGAATCACTTGATTATCTATCCTTGGGCTATGACAATTACCTTCGGTCTGAAAGAAGAAGGGATATGAAAGGAGGAGAGGTGGGACATTTGTTGCATTATTTTCAGAGGCAGCACTTAGAAAATCCATCATTCTTTCATGCACTACAGCTCGATGTTGATGATAAGGTAACCAACATATTTTGGGCTGATGATAATATGCTAGCAGACTATGATCATTTTGGTGACGTGGTTTGTTTGGATACAACTTGCCGAACAAACAAAGATTTTCAGCCTTTTGTACAGTTTATAGGAGTGAATCATCATAATCAAGTTCTGATCTTTGCTGCTGCACTTCTATTTGATGACACCGCTGAATCACTCAAGTGGTTGTTTCATACTTTCCTAGATGCAGTGTCTGGAAAGAAGCCAAAATTCATTCTCACAGATCAAGATGCAGCCGTTGTTGAAGCAATTAATTCAGTTTTAGTAGATACAGATCACCGTATATGCGTATGGCAGATGTGCCAGAATGCTCTTAAACACCTTAGCCATGTGGTCAAGGACACTGAGTCGTTTGCTACTGATTTTAGAAGTTGTATTTATGACCACAAGGATGAAGAAGGTTTTACCGGCGCCTGGGAGTCTATGCTAGATAGTTATGGTCTCCAGCAAAATGAATGGCTACGATGGATGTTTAGAGAGAGAGAAAGATGGGCTGTGGTATATGGCAGAAACGCTTTCTTTATAGACATGAAAAACTCACATATTGGTGAGATGTTATCTAATAATTTGAGGAGTTACCTGAACTCTGACCAAGAATTGCTTCAATTTTTTAAGCATTTTGAGAGGGTGCTAGATGAGCTACGGTATGGAGAAATAGAAGCTAATGATGAAATGAGTAGATGCATTCCAAGGTTGATGGGGAATGTGGTTATGTTAAAGCATGCTAGTGTGGTTTATACACCGAATGCATTTGAAGTATTTCAGCGAGAATATGAGAGGTGTTTGAATGTTGTTGTTAACCAGTGCAGTCAGAAGGGATTTTTGTCTGAATATAGGGCGAGTACATTTGGCCAAACTCGAGAATACACCATTAGAGTTAATTCTACGGATGATACTATAATTTGCAGCTGTATGAAATTTGAGTATGTTGGGTTTCTTTGTAGTCATGCTCTAAAAGTGCTTGATCACAGAAATATAAAAGTTGTCCCATCTCGATATATATTGAAGCGATGGACAAAAGACGCAAGGATTGGAAGTTTAAGAGAGTGTAGTGAGTTCGTTGGACAAGAAGAAGACCCTAAGTTGGTTGCAGCAAGACGTTACAAAGATTTGTGTCGCAGTATACTTAATCTTTCAGCCAGGGCTACTGAATCACAGGAAGCATTCCAGTTTGCTACAAGACAACTCAATGAGGTGATTGAAGGGGTAGAGAAAATTTTGATATTAAGACCTAAGGAAGCTCAAGGTATCACCTCAAGTAGCAACGGTGCAAATGCTTCTGAAAGTGAAAATGCAGAAATTTTTTTGGATGGAACTGCGATCGAGGATCAGGATGAGGACTACATAGCACAGGGAGCGAAAGAAATGGAGGGTGATCTTGCTGATAGACGTAAGCTGAAAAATGTGAATGTAAAAAGATCTAAAAGAAGAGTTCAGAATCTACAACCGCACTCACCAAACACTTTGACGTGTATTTCAAGCCCCCCACCTTCATATGTTTCTCCTCAATCCCCCACAAGGAATCCTGTCATGCAGGTGATACTTGGCTTAAATTTGTCGTGTTTATTCATGTAATAAGTCCCCTACATTGTACCACAATGGTAGGGACATCCCTTTCCAACCCAAGTGGGCAGTGGTTTGAATCTCCCCCTCCTCACATATGATGTTATCCTTTTCTTCTACCATATTAAAAAAAAAACTTAAAAAATATATTCATGTTATAAGCAATTCAGTTAGCTTCTATAATTGATTGAGTGTTGATTTTACTAACAGTTCTCACAATATGTTTTGTGCAGGGTTTGTACAACTTCGCAGCTAATCAGGTAGTCCAGTGCATGTACGAACAGCCTAATCTCGTCATGGACCAACAATCCAATACTGACATTTATCCGCAACAAAACTTCTACTCTGACCAACATGACTCACCTAGCGAAACTCCATTACTGCAGGTAAATATTTATCAAAATTTACACTAATTGTAATTTGAAATAAATTTGTGTGATTTGCATGTTTTTGTCTTGCAGGAACCTTTAATGCGCAGTGGATATCATGAGTCTGTCCCAGACACCCCTCAGTTGAGACAGGTAACCACACTAGAGGTCAATAATGCCAATAAATTGGCTGACTCTTTATCTTCTTCTTCTTCTTCTTCTTCTTCTTTTCCCTTTTCGAATGGTAATTTGATGGAAAATCTTTAGATGAGTGGTAATTAACTTGCATTTTGATTTTCAATTGTAGGCGATGGATCTTGATATCCAACATCCACATTCACCCTCATTTTTGCTTTATGATCACAGATACAGAACTTCTGACAGTTCATATCTTGGGCCTAAGTAAGAGGAAGAATACATTTTATCACTCTCCTCTCTTGTCAAAGTTTTGTTATGCTGTACAGTGTGGATGTTCAAATTTTTGCATCTAATTATTGAGCTTGAATAATCGGAGGCATCCGTCATATCATATCTTTGTACTTTATATTTATAATGCAGAAGCAACTCTGAAAGATATAAAGGAAGATTTTATACCGCAAAATAACGCAATTTATCAGGACATACATTTTATAGTCCTCTTTTCACCTTTGTTAAAAAAATGTTTTTAGAAGGATATATTTATCTGTACTGAAATAATCTTCTTTTACCTATTTTCTTAGCTTTTATTGTACAATGTTGGTTGATCTTCTCTAATTTACTGGAGGTTCTTATTTGTAGTGCTCTTCATGTATACCTGATGCTGATGAAGTATTGTCTGCAGATGTTAATGAAGATAGCAGATCATGTAGCTTGCTTATGCTTGCGGTGTGTAATCTTCTGACAATCCACATCAGTAGGGACTGAATTGTTTGTAAGAATAATCTTTATCACTGCCAGATATAAATAGATTTAGCCTGAGCTATAGTTGAACAATATTCAGAGCCGAAAGAATCAGGCATCACTGGGCCTTTTAAATCCACCCCTGGCTCCAGTTGCCTGCCTGGTAAGAATGAGATGAGTGACATGCTCAATTTGGCTGTCTTTAAGTAAACAAGTCATAACAAGAAATTTAGTGTTCATTTGGTTCATTTGAATTAAGAACATGATTAAATTAAAAAAAGGATCATATGAAATAGTTTTATCAATTAGTAAAATAAGATAAATTTATGTTATTTTTTTTATAAATATAAGATGAATAAAATAATTTTATTTTATCATCTTTATCAGTGGTGTATCAAACGGGCATTTTATAGTCAAAATACTCACAAATCCATATATTATTCAAAAAGAAATTAATTTATACCCAGAGGAATTGTAAAAGTTGCAACTGATCATGTAATTAAAAGTAAACACAATCAAATTCAAGAAATTAATGGATTAACATTGGATAACCCAAAAAGAAGCAAATGCAAAAGCAGGTTCTTTTACATCGTCTTCATCCCAAAGAGACAATAAATGGAAATTAAGAAAACGAAGGACCCCTATTATATCCTAACGTACTGATCGAAGTATGAATCCACTACCGTTGTTATATATATATATATTCATCACTCATTTGTATCATCAGAATACTCAAGTGGGGAACTCATTGAGATCGAATGGGAGGATTCTATATATATATATATATATATATATATATATATATATATATATATATATATTCATCACTCATTTGTATCATCAGAATACTCTAGTGGGGAACTCATTGAGATCGAATGGGAGGATTCTAGGAGCAGGAGGAGCTGTCCAATGCGGCCTCTTGTGTCCATCAGGTGCATGTCCTGTTGGGAAGGGTTTGTTGTAAATATTGCATCGGTGATCCTTTGATGATCCTTCAATATGCTTGAATCTCTGATCACTATCAGTCGCTTCAACTACTTCAGTTTTGACTGAGGCAGTTGCATTACTCTTGAGTCGACGTGTGTGGCTAGCCCTGTGGCCATCAAGGGCTTGATATGAAGAAAAAGACTTGTTGCAAGTGATGCAGACGTGTCGATTGTTATTGTTGTTGTGACTCACGTGGCCAGACAGTGACGTTCGAGCATGAGAAAGAGGAGAATGATCTACTCCTTCTGCTGCTTGCCTAGGGTTTTCTCTTTCTACCAACCATGTTTATGCCACTATGTTTCCCTTTCTCTTGCTAATTTTTGGTAATTCTGGCTCCAGAAATCAAGAGTACTAAAAAGGTAAATAATCATGACAACACGGTCTGAAGTGTCAAGACTAAAAACCAGTTTAAGAAAGAATAAGAAGAGTAATAGTAATTACTAAAGCAAGTGAGGGCGGTTTCTACTTTCTACTTTCTAGGAAAACTGGAGAAGCATAGATTTGCGGGCCAAAGCCCATGCATGAGTCGTTCTTTTGGGCCTCAAGCGCTTAAAATTTAATGTGTTTATTAATTAATCTGAATAACTGATCAAATATCCGCTTGGTTGGAATATTTGCTAAAGTTGTAGCAAAACAAAATGCAAATTTTTTATATATACTACTTATTTTCTACATTTTCTTTATAAAAAAATGCTGGTTAGAAGGTCAATAAAGTAAATCCAACTACCACAAATTTTAGTTTTTGATTTTTTTAAGAGTTAAAAAAATAAACATAAAACTAAACTTATCAAAAAAGAAAGACATAAAACTAATTAAGTACATAAAAAAAAGCAAGAAACATAAAATCGTAAATTACAATATCAATCATTATGGTTTGATTTTAATTACAATCTACTTCATTAATATAAAAAAAAAATTACTTTTTCAATTCAAGCTATTGTACGAGTTTATCCAACTTGATCGTTTCAATGAGAAAATTGATGATGCAGCTATATGTGTCAGTCTTATGCAATTAAAAATGTAAATATTGCACTTGACCTTCATCATTTTAATAGTGACATGACCAATATGCCATTAAAACAAAAAGATAAACATATTAGGATTATTATAGGGACGTAGAAAAGACTCTTTGTTTAAGAAAAAACTTTAAAAGTGAGTATGAAGTTAGAGTGTTTGAGCACTACAGATTATCTAACAGCAGATCGCCTACTTGAGCGTTTGAGATTTGTTAGAAAGCAACTTCTTATTAAGTTAGTTGGGTTTCCTTTAGAGTAAATTTATAATTATAAGAACAATTTTTTTTAACATGTTGAAATTACATGGAAGATTGAAATATGAAAGTTTGATAGTTCAAATGGTTTTTGATATTTTTCTTAACTCATATGTACATAAGAGTTAATATTAACAAAAACAAATTTGATTTTATGTATTTTTAGCTAATGAGATTCAATTGATTGATTGAATTTCTTTTATTTATTTTTTGAGTGGGATCGATTTAATTATTATATTTTAATATTAATAAAATAAATTATAATCAAGTTCAAACCATGTATTTATGATTTACCCAATAGAAAAAAAAAAAAGAAAAGGGGCAATGATAAAACTATGGTTGAACTTGAGTTAGAGTTAGACTGACTTTTTTTCATTTAGCTCCAAAAATTTCAGTTTTCGCATTTAAAATCGTAGGTCCCATGCTATGTCACGCGTGTGCTGCAGATGCGCGTCTACGTCCACTCTTGGCGTTTACTTCGAACTTCAGCTACATATGACTCCACCACTTTCTCTGTAGCTGCTTCCATTTACTCTCCTCAACAGTCACCACTCTTAACAAAAGAATATTTTTTTGCAAAAAAAAAAAGGAAAAAGGAAAAGCAAATTAGATGTTCCAATTAGCCCAAGCTCAAAATTATCCTTCGAAACGACTGGCGGTTCTCCAGCAGTGAGAGATGGGCTTTATCCGGCGAATTTTTGGCGCCAAAAAGGCAGGAACTACGCCCCCGACGAAGGAGAGGAAGAGATGGAGCTTCACCAGATCTTCTAATGCGGCATCGTATCAGTCTAACAAGCGAGACGCGTCCCTGGGTCCATGCGATTATAATTTGGACGCTAACAAGCGCGCTATAGCAGTTGCGGCGGCCACGGCTACGGTTGCTGAGGCGGCGCTCTTGGCGGCTCATGCAGCGGCTGAGGTTGTGAGGCTCACTAGTGGTGGTGGAGAGAGGACATGTGGTTCCTCGGCGCACGTTAGCGTGAGCTACAATCGGTGGGCCCAAGAGTTTTTGGTGGCGGTTAAGATACAGTCCGCTTTTCGAGGTTATCTGGTTAGTAGCTTCCCCTCCTCACCTCTCTCTCTGCTCTCTTGTTTTTTTGCTTGTTCAATTTGGAGTTTCTGTTCATTTGATTGATTAAATGGAGTTTTGGCTTCTAGGTCAGCAAGTAGCGAACTTTCTGTTTAAACTTAATCATTTCACTCGTTCGGCTGCTGAAAAAATGCAGGAAAATGGAACTTTCTTCTTTTTTGAATTTTTGAATATTGATGCTAAGAACTGTGTATGATTATGTTTTTTTTTTTTTAAAAAAAAAAAAAGCATTCCTCACCGCTTCACACTGTGAAAAGAAAAAAGTTGAATAGAAAGTCCTTTACTTTTGTCTTCTTTTTTTTCTTTCGAAATTTAGAATGATTTCCGAGCTATTAGAAGTATATGGGTGTCATTAAAATTGAAAATTCTGTTTGAATTTCTTTTTAATTTATTATTCCTAAAATAGTGTTAGAACTTAGAACTTAGAAGATAGAAAAACAATTATGAAATCGAAAAAAAAAAAGCATTCAACATTTGGATTTTTTCCTGCCTTCCGATTTCCGAAGGGTGGTCATTTCGCCATCAGGGCTTTTATGAAAAAGAAGCTTTGATTCTTCCTGTTATCTTCCACAAACTGCTTGTTAGCGCGCTACGCCGTCTACTTGGAGGATGGAAGCGCGCTACGCCGTGTAATTCATGCCACACGTGTATGCTGCAAGTGTCACAATACTAACAAGACGAGTCCCATGCTCTTATAACGCGCGTGATTAAAGTAGTTCTTCTACTATAAGCCCACTGATGGGCTGATAGCTAGAGACTAGTCACTAGAGAGATTGGTTCTCATCTAAACATTGTCCAAATGCAGTTGCTAAATGTTAAGGTTTGTATAGGAATGGGACGGAGACCGATCTCAACCGTCCGTTTAAACATCCACGGTTAATAACAGTCAGTCGAGCACTTCTCTTGCTTGTGAACTTTTAATGGGAGGTTTTGGTGCTGACCATGTTGTTCATAGAAAATGTAAGCATGTGAAACTTGTAAAGTGTGCTTCACCATTCACTTTTCTCAAAATGCACGGTCTAATGTCTATGGGGTGAAAATGTAAATAAGAAAAATTGCAAAGGGCATCGCAAATGGACCACGGACTAGAGTCATCCATTGCATGTGTTGATGGGCCAACTTATTTCATGGATGAGCTGATTTTAGCTTTCCCACTACCTGAATTTTAATCAGTACCCCAACTTGGTAGTTAACTTTTATGAGCAATTTTTTATTTCTTCCGAACCTAAAGTTGTGACTACTGCCTAGTCAGTTAAATTCCGTGCGCATGGCCAGATATGTTTGGCACCTTGACCTTTTTCAAGTTCTCTGAAGTTAATTTTCTCCTTTCTGGTTTAGTAGTATTATTTATTCCCTCAAAGTCCAAGTTTTGGTTGTACTCCTTTCAATTAATGTTTTAAGAACAGTCTTCCATTTACATTTCAAAAGTTTGCCATTGTGAATCAATGTGGAAGAATGTTAATTTCACTATATTTGATTATTGCCTTTCTACCGAGTTTAAATTTTTCACCAGCTAATTTAGTGATGAGATGATCCCGTTGAGCGATTTATCAAGGGAAAATATTCAATCATGGAAATGTTAGTGACCACATGTTTGGATTAAATATTAGGACCGGCCTGGAAGTTACTTTCTGAAGAAGAATAAATTTTACTACTGTATTATTAATTATGTTAGGGGCTCATTTTTCTTCTCTCCTCCCACCCCTTTCTGATTAGGTTTGGTGAGAATGATTATGTCCATAAACCCCCCTCCCTTTTTAAATTTCATGCTAATCTGGTGCAAATCTGTTTTAAGTTTCTGGGCTTTTGCGCCACTGGAGCTAAACTGCCATGGAGCTAAACAATGTCGTCTTGCAGTTAACTTTCCATTTTCTAGATTGCTGATACAGAGTAGCACTTAATGCTTAGTTTTGAATTAATGTATGCATTACACATATTTTATTTGTGTTGTACAGTTTTGATTTCTCCAGGATGAGCATGGAGATATAATTCTTCTTTCTTTTTTGACTTTTTGGTGGAAATTCTGATAGGCAAGGAGGGCTTTGAGGGCATTGAAAGCATTGGTGAAGCTTCAAGCACTAGTGAGGGGCCATATCGTGAGAAAACAAACTGCGGACATGCTTAGACGCATGCAAACATTAGTCAGACTGCAAGCCCGAGCTCGTGCTTGTCGTACTCACACGTCAGAATCTTTCCATTTGATTAGCAAGTCCTACCATTCTCAGCATAATGTCAGTAGATTTTATTCTTTCTTAAGTTTAATTACTCCATTACTTATTAGTATCTCTGTTCATTTAGAAAGCTCAATTTAAAATAGCTTGTGTTAGGCTGCAATATGACACTCCAATTGCTCGTCAATAGCGCACATGATTCCCATTCAATTTGAGGGACCACATTCTTTACCTAATAAAATTTAAATAATTAAATGTTTTTAATTGTTTTCTTTATTATATCTTTTGTTCACCCTCATTTGCAGAATTCTAAATAGAGACACTTGGCCAAGCCAACTTACCTGTGCTCAACTACATGCATTATTTGACTACAATGAACTGTTATGAAGTTCTAAATATTGGTTGAATTATTCAATCGCGCGTAGCAAAAACGATTGATGATGTTGATTTTAATTTCATCCATTTGCACTTTTAGGCCCCTGCAGGTCCTGAGAAAAACAGATTTCAATTACGTACTTATAGCACTAAATTTGATGGGCCCTCAATCCTGAAGGTACTACTTGATTTGACTTGCAACTCTTGTATCCACAAATTTCTATATGTAGTAATTAATGCTTATAGATGAACTTATTTCAGATTTCAGGTGCTATTTATGGGCAGAATGTCTTATAATTTCCATTGTTCGATCTTTATATATGTGATTTTCTTTTCCAAATATTTTGTAAGACTAAAAGGTGATACTGTTTGTGGAAAAATAGACTATCTTTTGATCACAGGCATGGTATTTTTATGAAGACAGGCATTCTGTACACCTTTCCTCATTCAGGAAGCGATTGAACTATCACCTTTGTTGATTTTAGTAAAAGGATTGAACCATTATTTGCAAATATTTTGAGAGTCTAAAAAGTAAAATTAGTCTTATTGGATATTTACTTCTGTTTCAAATATGTGCAGAGATGTGGTTCAAATGCAAACATGAGGGAGGTTATCAACCTAGACAAAGCACAGGTGGGCTCAAATTGGTTAGACCGATGGATGGAGGAAGATTTATGGAACAACAATAGAGACACTTCATTTAGACAGGGGTATGTTGAAGATGACAAGAGTGACAAGATCCTTGAAGTAGATACTTGGAAGCCTCACTTGAACTCCCAACAAAGTAGCAGAACCTTCCAAACATCACAGCTTGGTTTGGCCTCGGATAATAACAGTCACAGCTTTATGACATTTGACTCTCCAAGAAAATCATCCCCTAGAGCTCTAAATCCGATGCCAAGTGTCTCCTCGGGGGAAGTTTTATCATTAAGCTCTCTGAAATTTGCTTTAGGAAAAAATGAAGCAACTTTAAGAACTGCTGACAACAGCCCGCAAGTGAACTCTGCGTCTTCTAGACCTGGAAGCAGTGCTCGGAGGGGCCCATTCACGCCCACGAGGAGTGAGTGTTCACGGGGATTCTTTAATGGGTACTCAGGTTACCCGAACTACATGGCTAACACGGAATCATCTCGAGCTAAGGTTAGGTCACAGAGTGCACCAAGGCAAAGGCTCGAGTTTGAGAAATATGGTTCAACCAAGAGTTCAGTTCAGGGGTATTGGGATGCAGGAACTGATTCAGAAAGGAGTTTTGGTCAACATCTTGACATTATGAACAGAGCTTATCCAGCATCTGATTATGGTTTGAATAAACATGGGAGTGTGAATCCAAGGTGATTCTGCAGGTTTTCTTTTTCCTTCTTTCCCCTAGTGTGTAGCAGCAATGCTAGAATTGTAATTATTTGACAATAATTTACAAACTTTATAGTTGCACTATCAAACTTTTGACAGTATTGGAAATTGTCAGTTTCCAGATTTCATTACTGGATCTTTGTTGGTTTTAACAATGTTCAAATGTAATTATGGTGCGCTTCATATCCAAATATTAGTACTGTTATCGTATAATATCATCTAGAACAATATATTGCTTGTAGAATTGTTGCTCGTATGTGTCAAGACTTGTCGAATATCGCTAGTCTATTGTCCTTGAGCTCTTACGTCTATTGCTTACATCAAGCTGTGTAGCCAAGCTTGCTTTGTCAGTACTGGAGCATAACCTTAAATTATGATTGGTTGGAATGGTAGGAGAGAAAAGATTCATTTAAAAAACGAATGAAAATCACTTTTTTATCATGTCATAAAGAAAAGAAAAATGATAGTATTGATATTTTTTTTTTACATGAGATGAAAATCTCAATTTGCATTTGGTAACCAATGGTATGAGAACATAGAAAATTTCTTACAGTCGAATTTCTTATAAAACTGTGCATTCACGGAGATCATATCTATTCACTTGGTTGGTGTCCCATCATCCATTGTCCTGGGCGATTGTATACAACCAAGTGACGTTAAAACAGGACACTTGATGCGTTTTTAACGTAAAAGTAGTTAAATTAAACCTCGGATACCGGCAAGCAATATATCATGGTACGGTTGAAGAATGAGAATTGGCTTTTGCCTGTGATCCCAAACATCATATAATAATACAAATTGCTCTCTCTCTTCTCGTCCATTTGGGTCTCTCCTTACAATCACAAAGCGAGCAGCAGTAAAATGGTCCACATAACAGTTTGTTGCACTACTTCTAAAAGTGGAAATTTGAACTCTTTGATTATTGGATTAGCTTTATCAAAATTTAAACCTTTTTCATTTGGATCTGGTGGACACAAGTGTCTTATCCAGGAACAGTATATGCACTAGCGGTCTTGGTTAACTTTTAGACAACTAGAACCTAATTGATTAATTCACTAAAAGGTAATAAGATGGATGCAAATAGCCATTGTAAAGCAAACCCAATGATGAGCCTGTATTATTAGTTGCACCATCATCATACAGTGAAACCTTTCACAATTATTTCTGGTGGGTCATGTGAATTGCACCCTTTTTTAAGACTTCTAAACTTAATCTTCTTATAGGATGATTTCTTGAGATCAATACTCTGGATTTTATTGAACTTGTTATAATTACTGGATGTGTTACCTGCTAAATGAAATAAAATTGTTTACACTTTTACTGGTTTTGAGGAAATTATATTTACATCATTTAGGTTTGAATATAATATATTATTACATCTCAATTTTTCAAAAAATGACAGTTGCATATCACATTTTTTATAACGTAAACCTAAAACATGAGAATTGTACTTCTTTCAACACTTTGAAACTTCACTTATAAATTACATCTTAATTAAATATAAAAAAAAACATGTGATGTCACATCATCATTCAATTTGATTTTATTAAATTTTTTAATATTTGTACATCTGTATTGTTTTTATTATAGTTTGAGTGAAATTATATATTTTAAAATTTTGAAATAATTGTATTTCAAACTCGCTTTTGTTTTTGTGAAATCACCCCCTGATTATTTTGTGTAGTGAGAATGTTTGGATTGGAAATTATATAAATTATGTTTTCATTCGGTCTGGTTGCAATCTGTATTAGGATCTATAGTGAAGCCCAAAGTGATTCCATAAAAGCCCGGTAACGTAGCAACCACAAACGGTCAGCCGATTATCGGTAGTGTCAGCAAATAAATTGATGGAGGTGATTCCATCACAGCATGGAGACCCAGGGATTGAAAGCTGAGCATGCAGATAGTAATGTTGTTACTGTGTTGCATTCTACCGCAGCCCCTGATGCTGTGTATGTGTTTGTGGCCCATTAAGTTGCGTTTGTTAGTGTAAAAATATGCAAAATTTATAGTGTAATTTGATCAAATAAAGTTTTGGGTTTGGTTTGCAATGAAGAAAGTGTGCTCTTCATGAAATTTGGTTGGTAATATAGAGTACAACTTCTGAATGGCTAAAAAGCGTAAAGGTCATTTCTTTTAACTGTCACAATAATAATATACTTAGAACCATGTTAACAACCAAGGTGTCGTGGTGTAGTTGGTTATCACGTCAGTCTAACACACTGAAGGTCTCCGGTTCGAACCCGGGCGACGCCAAGTTTGGTTTTAGTGAATACCTACGAACCAGCTGAATTGATGATAAAATATTTTAATGAATGCACACTAAAACTGAAGACAAGCCAAACCAGGCAGATATAATGAAGAAAGGATTCCACCATCCACAGATAACAAAATCTAACATGTACAGAAGAAATGAAATGTAAGAGCAATTAAAATATTAATGTTTTTAAGGTTTACAGAAAACTAAATAGACCAGCACTCCAGTTCCTAATCCACAATCTATGCAATTACATGTGAAGATAGAAACCCCCCAGCAGTGGGATAGAGCCTCATCCTGCATTTTTATTGCAGTTCCATCTGGAGGTGGGAACACAGCTCAGGTAGTGACACCAATGGCAACGATCATTCCCATTCTCTCCTCGAAACAGCATCACCAGTGCAACTGTGAATCTGCGAGTTCATAACCATAAAAATACTTATTCATCTCAACTGCTGTAGGAAACAATCAAACGATATAATAATTCAAAACCAAGTCGATTTCAGATTTTCAGTTGCAAGTGATTGATAATATAATGAAGGAAATAGTTTTTTTTCCATGCGGTCTATTACTGCCACATGGCACCATACATCCATGTCCCGAAACCTCAGTACGTTCACCAGCATCAATCCAAGACATGCCATTATTAAGAGGAAATTACAATTTAGAGAACAGTGAAATAGTTCCATCCTGTTGGCCCTTATCAGAACATGAAAATAAGTCAATGACCTGGCAAATCCTTAACTTATTCCACTCCAAATTTCCTCGTCACCATGATTTTTTCATCTGACTGTATGCTACTGAGGACTACATGCATTCTAACGGCAAGAATATCAAGATAAAATTCGTCTGCGGAATTTCCAAAAATCATATAATTAGAGAAGTATGGACATTGACTTACCCTATAACCAGCAGAACAAGAGAAACCAGCCACAGGACATACTGATAGCCCATGTATTTCGATTTCAGACGAGAGCCAGCTGGAAGATTCCGACTCCCCAACCACCCAAACTGAGGGCGTGGCAGCAAAACGAAGCCAATGAAGAACCCAGTCAGAAATCCACCAATGTGTGCAAAATTATCAACATGCGGCAGAATTCCAATGGCAAGATTAATAGCAACGATGACCAAAAGTGTGAGCATTGCTGCAGCCTATGGAAACAACTAAGGAAAGGAGTTAGCCCAAAAAAAAAACCCCCGTAACACTTTATATCAAATATCAAATGGGTAGAATGTTGACCTTGTTGGTGTATATAGTCCAGTTGGTAATTAGTTCTGATAACGTTGCTCCAAGAAGCCCAAAAAGAGCACCAGAGGCCCCAACAGAGATACTGTTTTGAATAAATAGTGAGGAAAGTACACTCCCACCAAATCCCGACAAGAGGTAAATAATTCCAATCCGCACTGCCATTGCAACAATAAATGTCAGATAGCATCAAGATATAATGATATTTGGCAGGAAACTTTGACTAACTGAAGTTTCTGGAATTCAATTTACACGGGAATATGTATGTTTCTTATGAACAGGCTTCAAAATTGTTTTCAGAATAAGGAAAGCGTAACACACCAAACCCGAATTGCTGTTCGAGGCGCAAACCAATGAAGACGAGGCTCAACATATTTGCAAGAAGATGAATAATGCCAGCATGCAACCATATACAAGTCACAAGCCTCCATCCTTGATGATTTTGCACAACTTTAGTCCACTCAAGAGCTCCCAACTTCTCCAATCTTCAAACAGAAAATACGGGGGAACAAATGCTTCAATTCATGCAACCATCAACTTCATGACAGAGCAATCCCAATTAATAAAATTCCAAAAAGAAGATTAAGGGGAAAAAACAATCGACAATGAGACTAAGAGATGGGTTCTAGATTCAATACTCTGAAAGAAAACAAAACAAAATACAAGATCCACAAAATTTGCATGCCAAAAACCAGTAATCAAGGAGAAAATATGAAGGATCACAAAATTCATAGTCACAAAATTCATGATATGGAAATCTCAACATGCAAATTATCAAAAACAAAACAGAAATTCAGTTATATATAGGTCACAAACTAAGTATCATCCAGGGAATCATACCATAAAACCCACAAAAATTTCACTCGAAAACCCCCAAAACACATCAAGATCACACACACAACGAGCCCCAAAAAACTGAACCAGTGACTCATTTTCCCAACAGAAAAATAAAGCAAAAACAAAAAGTAGAGAATAAGTGAGTGATTACGCATGGGAAGAGGGACCAAAGAGAGGATTCTCCCTCAGGGGCTCGAACGAGAACCTCCCAAGAAACGTAGCCACGCATTTTCCCTCGAAAGCAGGATGCTTGTTTTTGGGACAATTGTTGATGTACATGACAACGATGAACATAGCGATATTTGCCACCACGAACATTGGCACCAACCATGATGTCCATTGTGTCTCCGTGTCTTCGATCAGGTATGGTGATGATGACGCGTAGCTGCTGCTGTTAGTTGCTCTGTTCTTCACTCCTCTGCTCTCTAGATCTTCTCCTACTCCCCGCATGTTTGCTCTTTCTCTCTTTATCTCTAAAATAAATCACAAAACTATTTGTTACTCCCGTGATTTGCTTTGTATGGTTATGTAGTTGGGAGATTTTTGGAGTGGGTGAATGGGTTCAGTGGGAGGGGGGGAAACTGGCAAGCTTTTTAGAGAGACAAAGTGGAGCGAGTATTTTCAGGTTTCTTAACTGCCAAAGTTAGCAACGGAAACCTCCGATTCAGTTACCTAGGCGTCCACTATCTTTTTGCCACGTATATAAATTTTGTTTCTTTTGTTGACGTGGCAGAAAATGATTGGTGTAAAGTTGGATGGTGTGGTTGTTTGAACACTGGATGTCTGCTACTCTTACGTGCCCTCGCTTTTCCGTTGTTTTCCAGTTATCGGAAGTTACCCTTTCGCGGTTATATAAACCGTTGAAATAGTCGGGGGGTTTTTTGCTTCAAAGCATAATAGCATATTAACATATTGGTGTTTTTTTTAAGTCATTAAAATAAACTTAAATGCAAAAAAATGATAGTTGGATTTAATTTAATTAAATTTTTTTTTTAAATCTAACATTAAATACCGCCTTTATCAATCAACCTTGAAACTTTATCGGAGATTAGTTAAAGTAAAAAGTATTATTAATTACATGTATCATTAAAAAAATTATAATTGATTACCGTGATTCTTTTATTTGAAAAAAAAATCAGTTTATTTTTTGCGTTTTTATTTATTTTAAATAAAATGTCTAACAATTTTTTTTTCAATTTTTTAAATATTATTAGAAGAAGAAAAAAAATGTTGTTTTTCAATTTATATTAAGAATATGTAAATTTTTTAAATTTTTTTTAAAGAAAATGAAAATAAAAAATAAAAAATATTTTTCAAGACTAAATGCACCCTAAACATTCTTAATTTTCAAATCGGTGAATAGTACAATTACTAATTAATTATGCGCACCTTCTACAAATTGTTTTCTTAAAAAATGTTATGCAGTCCAGAGAATAACATGTTAAAACTACTTGGAGAAAATAGGCCTGAAATAGTACAATGTTTTTTTAGGTCTGGAAAAAGAAATATATGGGCAAGTGAAATGCACATTGATCCATTGATCCCAACAAACCAGCCTTGGCCATATAAACTTTTTGGAGGAATAAATGCAAAAAGATTGTAGAACTCAGTGTTTACAGACTTGAAGAAATGTTTCAGATGATATCATGAGCCTTACCTTACCACCTCTGCTATTTTAGGTGGTGTCCATTGATTGGGTTGGTTGAGGGTTGAGATAGTTGGGATGGCTCTGTTCCTTTTGAGGTACTCCCTTATCTTAGCCAAGAAAACGTACCTATCATGATCGGCTCAGTCCACCAGCCACCACTCCAATAAGTTGTTATCCTAAGGCCCACAATCTTTCCTTTAACGCTATGTTTGAAAGTTTGGGTAGTAAGATGGTTCAGTCTCACTCGTTTGTGATTGTGTTTATGTTCTTCAGTCACAATTTGACATGAATCAGCACTTATTTGATTCGTTAGTAAAAGCGGCGTGCACTTTTTTCTGAACTTTTTTTAAAGAAAAACGAAAAAGTATAAGATATTGTCATACAAGTACCCTTGTTTAAATGTTTAAAAATGAAAAAAAAAAATCCCAAGAAAAAAAATTGTCCTTATCGAAGAAAATAGGTCATAAAAGCTAGAGTGTTAGGTCATAAAAGCTGGAGTGTTAATGGGAAGTAATAAAATAAAAAATGTCATACACTGCCTCTCAATTTAAAGAGAAAAAAAAAATAAAAGGGTATTAAGTACCCCTTTATTCTGTTTCCCCTCACTAAAAGAAACTTCGAAATAATTGAATTCCCTCGATCCTCCTCAATCCGAGGTTGAAAGACAATGTAAAGCTAAAGTACCTTTGCAGGAAGTAGGCAACAAATGGGCAAGCTTAGAAGATGCAGATAAATAGATTATAGGGAAAGAGGTGAGATCATAAACATGGCAAGAACGGCTAAACTCCCTCCAGCTAATCCTCATGCATATGCTCCAAACTCTTAAGATAATCCTAGAGGAACCACGTGCACAAATATGCTGAGACAGCAACAGAATGTAACCTTCCATGAATAATGAAAGAAAGATTAAAGCTGTATTTTGCATATCCTACTCCAAATGAGGTTTCGTTTGATTTTCCATTAACTGACTAATAAGTGCTCCCTTGTCATATCAGTGAATGATGCATTTCAGGAAAACAAAATAAAAGAGATACGACAAGCAACCTTATCCCTAAACACTTCATTTCTCCGATTGCAAGTGTGACTAAACCAATTATTAAAAGAAAACACACATCAAAGAATACAACTAGTTTAACTCTTTTTTGATAAAAACAACTAGTTCAACTCTTATATCAACTAATGGTAAAAAACCAGACAGCCAACAATTAGTATTAATCAACACAAAATCGCAATGATAAGTGACCTAAGGCAAAGGACAACAAAAATTGATCAGCAAAATATTTCTGATAAAATCTTCAATATGAAGAGGGAACTTTCAGCGCTTCCCTCCACCCCCTCCAAGCTTGGGGCCCTTCTGTGCACCACCCTTAGGCAAACCTTTGCCCTGAGTCTTTTGTGACTTGGCAATTACCTCTGCCTTTTTGGTCTTCTTTTCATCCTTAGTTTTCTTAATCCTCTCCTTGATTTCACTACATACAAAGCAAAGCAATTCAGCAAAGAAAAACATTTCTTTCATTAGTAAAAATAATATCATAGCCAACTCATATACAACTATCTTCTAGGGGATAAAAAATCTATAAACTCAAGAAGTCCGTATCCATTTACAAAAAAAATCATAATTAAACCAAAAATTCAAAGTTTTAATACATCTACACTTGATTTCTTCTGTAGACTTATATTTCTCTCATTCTAAACCAACCAAAAGATGGTTAGTGGGACCAAGGGAAAGCAACTTCTTTGTTCTTTGCAAGTTCAATGCCTGACCAAGCCCATAATTCTTCCCAAACCGAACCGGCACTAACCAACTTAATGCCAATCACTGAAAGTGCAAAATTCCAAACCCTCCTAGTCCAAGAGCATTCTAACAAAAGGTGTACAACCGTAGCAAAGAGAAACTTATTGCCCGCAGTAATTCCATACAACCTAATTTTAGTGAGTAGGAACAGGGAAACCATACCGGAGTGCAGCCTCTCTTGCAGCATCTCGGACTTCAGGTTTCTCAGTTCTTCTCTTCTGTATAACCTCCAAGGTAGCACCAACAATGGACCTTGAGTATGGTTTTTTTGTGGTGCGACGCCTCTTCTTAACAGCTTCAGCAGCAATGTCCTGTCAGTATTTTGAGAAGAAAAAATGTGGTCAGGGAGGTAATTAGGTGAAATGGACTCCACTCAAGTTAAAAAGATCAGTAAGTAAATACTGACCTTCTTATGTTGCTTTCGGTACATGGCTGTCCAGGTAAGCTTAGATGGCTTCAGCCGATTGTGGAAGTACCTCTTGCATTTAGAATTGGAAAAGAGGAATACCTTCAAGGAAGAACCAAATTTGTTTAGTTTCACATAAATGGGGTCAACAAAATAATGCAATGAGTAAAGAAGTGATTTACTCTAGAAACAAAAAAGGTGAAAAATTCATTTCAAAACAAATACAAGTTGTTACTGTCACTCACCTGGGAATCTGAGCGAACAAATCTGATACCCTTACCAGGGTATATCTTGGCCCCACTGAAGCGGCATAATTCAGTCCTAAGTTCCCCAAATTGAAGAAAAATTTACAAGAGTTTCCAAAAATGAATTTAAGTGTGCAGTGGATATAAAAGCTCAAGCTAGAACAAAATAGATACCAGGCTTTTTTTTTAAATGAAGCTACCAGGATCTAATAGCAGTTACCATTCAAATCTCAAAGAGAGAGAGAAAGAGGAAATACTTTCTTATAAACAGAAGCTATCATCAGCAGAATAAAGATGTTTCATTTCACCTTAAGTTTAAGCTCATAATTACTTATCGAAAAAAGTTTAAGCTCATAATTATCCATATGCAATTTTAGAAACCAATACTAGCTTACTCTTTTAAATATTCATCAGCTAAAAACCATCAAGATATTATTGTAATATGCTTTCCTGAGCAAAGAATTTTTTATCCAGCTACAATAAGTTCAAAGCATCATATACATTACAGCTGAAATAAAAATTAGAAACTACCGCTCAGTTACAACATAAATAGCCGAGGGGAAATTCAAGTGTAGCTCAGTTGAAAATAAATAGAAGTTCTTAATTATCAGAAGAAAAAAAACAGCTAGAAATTCTCCAAAATTAACTCCATTTAGCGGTTGATATATACAAGTCAGTTTTTTGACTTCCCCACCCATCCCCACCAGCCAAAGCTACTACTACTGAGTATTGATACTTCTAGGACAAACATTAGTTCAATAAGGAATTACAGGTAACAGGTTACATCAGTGATCATTGCAACTTGGGGCACAAGAACAACATTAAGAACCATGTAACAGCATCTTCCCAATTTTCATTTGTCATTTATTAAGGTTCCAATCTTCCAAAAGGACCCATCTTTGGTGATATGTACTATTAAAAGAAGCAAACAACAAAGACATAAAAATGTGCCATAATCTCAGCGCCTTAAAATTTTCTTCTTGAGTAATGCTTACCATAGACCAAACCGGATTATCCAAAGTCAGATAACCCAATAAGCTTATGAAATTGAGGGTTGCATTTATGTTCAAGTCAAGCACTTGTAACCATCAACCCGATAATTTCACCAAAGATAACGCTTAAAGGTTGTCAAACCTTACTGAAACGCATCAATAGTCCCATGGATACTGAACTCACATCTCCAATAAGTCGATAGTTAAATAAGTTGCAAGCCCATCTTATTACACCAATTAGCTCTATACGCACTTTACAAACACCACCAGTTATGGGTAAATAGGAAGGGTAAAATGCAGATCCTATATATTCAATAAAGCACGAAATGGTTAAACGCATCAAAATCCCAAAAATTATGTGATTGTTTGCTGGTAAAACGCAGGAAATATACATATTATTGTCTGAAAAATCAACAAAAAATATCAAATAGACACAGAAAGGAAGTACGATAATAAAAGATGAAATAAAGAAGGAGCCAAGAACATACTTGAGAACCATGGCAGCAGCTTCTCCTCACAAGGCTCCTTGTTTGTTAGAGCAGTAGAAGAGAAAAAACCCTAGCGTTAAAAATTGCTGTCGATATACTGGTAAGTTTACGGAGCACTGATTCCTGTTTATCACGGGCCCAGAATAACTTCAAGTCCTGTTACCTGGGCTGGACCGTTTCTTCCTTTCCTTTTTTTTGTCTCAAAAGTTGGGTGGGCCTCGAGTATTAGGCCATTGGTTATACTGGATTACTCCCTACCCAAAATGGGCTAATCTAACAGTCCAATCTTAGAAGTTTAAATCTACATTGAACCCCCCCCCTTTTTTAATAACAATCTATATATTGAACCGCTTAATTATGAAAAACAAAGTGTTTTTTCTCTCTTTTGTTACTAAGAAATTGTGAAATCGAAGCTCTCAATGAACCAAATTAGTTGTAATAACTTTGAATAGATAATTTTTCTCTTGGACCAGGCCCATTTAATTGGAGCTGTCATGAATTGTCCAATTTCAACAATTTAATTCTTCTCTTTCCATCAAACGGTTCTTGATAGCTCCAATACAAACAATAATGTATCCTCAGAGAGGACAATGCAATCAAAATTAATATTTATAGGACATGATTGATTATAGATTAATATTAATTCATGCTATGATTGACGTGTTTTGATTCACATACTTCTCGATGGATTTTAAAGTATTAACGATGCATCACAAATGTCTAATGCACCTCTTTCTTTATGAGATGTAACATTGAATATGTGGTTGGTATTGAATATATGTTTAAAATGTGTTGAAATTGCATAACTCAACTTTTACTAATGGTATACTTGTAACTAAAAGTTGTTTGAGGTCGTCTTGTGTATAACCTCATTTTCATTTTGGTATAATTGAAATTCAATAATGGTATATTTGTAATCAAAAGTTGTTTGATGTCGTCATATGTATATCTTTATTTTCGTTTTGGTATAATTAAAATCTTTTGGGTGTATTGCCTTTCATTTTCTATTTCCTTTAAATCTCTGTATTTGCACAACATTAAGCTCAAATCCATGACTCCTTACTATTTAATATACATTGATATGATAATCTATCCCAAATCTCAAATTAAAACTCATACCAGTACAATATTGTGTAAGTTGTACTTGTTATATAATACAAAAAATAAATAAATACCGTGCCAAAAAAAGATGATACGCTCATAATTATGGATATCTCTCGATTTTTTCCATATGAAAACTTTCCATACTCCATTTCTCTCCAAATTCAGAACCTAGATGTGCTGATTAGATTTGAAATTGTTATCATCTAATAAATTATCTCAAGTACTATATCGGTATTACTAAAATTTACGTGGGTCACATAAGAGAATCAAATTGTTCTCAAAAGTTTTTAATGAAAGTTTTCTTTTAATAAATTAAATATTGGCCAATCACCCAACAAAAAAGAAAAAGAAAAACATTTTTAGCTAACATTACAATACTCTCATTCCTTGTTCAATTAGCAATCTATTATGACATGCTAATATTTCCACAATATAAGCTTCATTGCATTGTTACAAGCTCATTTTTACCATCACTGCACATATCAAATTAACTGTTTTTTATTAACTTGGTTGTGCACAAAAGTGAACATAAAAATGCATTAAGAGTTTAATTACACATTTTATTTAGCATGAATAAGAGATATTAATCACGGATTAGCTCATAAAACATTTGTACACATGAAAGAGTCTAATCTCCATTTGTTTAGCATGTGCACAAATTTAATGTCAGATGATTTGAATTTAGTGAGGTTTCATCCATTAATTGTATTGATTTCATAATTGCATTTGTATTAAATACTATAAATGATAAGGATATGAAAAGCATGTCAAAATCAAGGGTCAATTTGAATAGATGATTATAGTGAGGATAAAAACAGAAAGGACGCGAAACTAATCCGGTCAATGTATAGAGAACTAAAAATAGTGATGTCTATGTTATGGCCACGTTTGGACAAAACCACTGTCCCTAACCCTATCCTTGCACCCTGTATTCATACACTGAATCACCATTCTACAAATCAGGACAACTTATGAGAAAAACCACACGTGCGGGTACTCGTGTGAAGTAGAGCAAGTGGGTCCCACACTCTTTCCTCTCTCCCTATTTATTTCTCTCTCCTCTCTTGTATTTTATTCACAAGAAAGGCAGAGAGCTAGAATCGTGCATGGAAGGAGGAAAAGAGAGAGGTCATTATTGAAACCAGTGAGAGAATTTCATTTCAGGAGAGAGGTTTGATTAAATGGAGACTCTGTGATTAAAGTAACACCGTTTGACTATTTGATCTCTTCTCAGTCCTTTGTAAGTCAGCTCCACACCTTGCTCTGTTTTATTCAGTTCTTTATTACACATGTTACTAAACCACCATTATTTTATTTCTGTCCTTTTACCTCTGTACAGATTCCAACAGTGTGAGAGAGGATATATCAACTCTGCATCTTCCTTCTCTGTGTATAGTACACAGAGAGCTTTGATCTTACTGTCAAAAACTACAAAGGTATAGCTTTACCTCTGTATTGGTTTGTTTTTTTAAGGTATTAACAATTACCAATATCTCACTACCTATCCTTTTTTCATTGCAAGGGGAGGGAGACAGAGAGGATCAACTGGGTCATTTTGCTTTGACTTGTTTGGTGTTATGCACTTGAAAAGTCTTTTTTTAACGTAGCGTGAATATGAGATATAAGTTTCACCTTTTTGTTTGGCTTCCCTTTTCTATGCCATCTTTTGTGAGTCCCTTTTCGTTTTTCTCCTTTTTGGGTCTTTTTCAATGCACTGACAAATAATTGGTCAAGCAAGCTGTGTAGGCTGATAGAAAAATCAGGGTTCTTTCATATTTGTCAATATTCTTTTGGTGTTAATTTCATGGATTTTCCCTTCACGGGTTTAGATAAATAGAGAAGTGTGAACTGTGGATCAGAAAATTATAAACAAAATGGAGGGCATTTCTTGTACTGTTCCACAATTTTTCGTTATCCATAGCAGATTTTATAGAGAGAAAAAGAAAAGTTTGTTTGAGTCATGCATGGGCGTTGACAAGGAGACAGCTTTTTCATTCTGTCTCTGTTGAGAATAAAATTAAAAATTTGTGATATTAGCTGAATCTGGGGAGTGATTTTAAGGTCAAACTTGATAGACAAGAAAGCCGAACTAAATCTAAGCATACCCCTGTGAATGTGATAGTGACTCACCGCTTAAAAGAACCTTGACATTATTATCAGATATATAGAGATAGCATAAAGAAAGGGTCAAAGACAAAAGAATTTATTTTTCATTTCCATTTTGATGAGTTTGGGTGGTTTGATCAACAGCAGCAGCAACCGTAGTAATAGTGCTGCTATGGTTTCAAGGATTGTTGTGGCTGATATTGTTCCACAAAGCAACATGCCCAGTGGTATCATTGTTCAGCCATCCCTTCTCACCCAAACTATTCCCAAACCTATACATATCTCTTCACCCCTTTCACTCTCTATTGTATGCCCTCTCTCTCTCTCTCTCTCATAAAATCGAGTATTTGATTCATTCATTACCTACTTTTGTTGTTGTTGTTGCTTGTGATCTTGGTTTTGTGTTTGTTATTCTTTTAATATGTTTTGCCCCTTGACGGGGTTTTTGTTGCAGAAAAGCAGAATGGAGGGTCACAGGGAGATTGGTCTGAACGAGGACAATTATGATCCAAGCTTAGCTGGGAGGATCAATGATGATGGCTATGAAAGCAGGTCAGGAAGTGAGAATTTTGAAGGTGCATCTGGTGATGATCACGATGCTGGAGATGCTGCTGGGCCTGCAAGGAAGAAGAAGTACCATAGACACACCCCTTACCAGATACAAGAGCTTGAATTGTAAGGCTTCCTTTCAATTTTTTTTCCTTTTAGCGATCTATATCTCTGTATATTATATTTCACTATGATTTAAGGCATTTACTGACTGAAACTTATGTTTTGTTTGTTATTGTGGTGTAGTTTCTTCAAGGACTGTCCTCACCCTGATGAGAATCAAAGGTCAGAACTTAGCAGGAGGCTTAGCTTGGAGAGTAGGCAAATCAAGTTTTGGTTTCAAAACCGGAGGACCCAGATGAAGGTACGTTGTTGTTGTTGTTGTTATCTTTAATTAATCTTGGCTTTAATTGCTTCTTTTTTTTTGGTGATATTGGGAAGTAAAATTAATAATGAAACTTTATGGTTTAAATAGACCCAACTGGAACGCCGTGAGAATGCCTTTCTTAAACTAGAAAATGATAAACTCCGAGCTGAGAACGAGTTGTTGAAGGAAGCGGTGAGGAACCCGATATGCAACACTTGTGGTGGCCCAGCCATGCCTGGTGAGGTATCATACGAGCAGCATCAACTTAGGATTGATAACGCTAGATTAAGAGATGAACTAAATCGGAATTCTGCTTTAGTAAACAAGTTCTTGGGTAGGCCATTATCATCCTCGGCTACTACAATCCCTCCCTCATGCCTAAACTCTGATTTGGAGCTTGGAGTAGGAAGAAATGGGTTTGGTCGTATTAGCACTGCAGGCACAACATTGCCAATGGGACTTGATTTCGGTGATGGGGCAGTAACGGCTTCAATGAAATCAGTGGGCAATGAAATTCTAAATGAGAGGTCTATGCTTGTAGATCTTGCGTTGGCATCCATGGATGAATTAATTAAGATGGTTCATATGGATAGTCCCCTTTGGATCAAAAGCTTGGATGGAGGGAAGGAAATACTTAACCATGAGGAGTACGTGAGGACATTTTCTCCTTGTATTGGTATGAAACCCGGTGGCGTTGTAACTGAGGCTTCTAGGGAAACTGGTTTGGTAATCATCAACAGCTTGGCTCTTGTAGAGACCCTGATGGATGCGGTATGCCATCTAACACCCCTTGTGCCACAGTGATGCTTGTATTTTGTATTAATTCGATAGGATTTTCTTTTTCTGCTAGATAATTAACTTGGTTTTTAATGCATTTTATTTTTCTTTGTTTTAATGGCTCTGTTATTAGGCATTTTTATTGTGGAGAAGATATTGAATACTTTCCATAGATAAATGTTGTTTTTAACATCCAAGTTTTTATCACATGCCATTTTAACCATCTCGTATGTGGTACTTATTCCTATCAAGATTTGCTTGGACAAAGAATTAATTTTCCATCTGGGAGAGAGAGTAATTTTAGTGGCTGCAAATGTGCCCTGTAGTTACTGGATTTCATTGTTTATATAATATAGCCAAGGTGCAGGGCTTGTAGTACAATTCTGAATGGTTATTATTGCTGTTATGTGAATAGAATCAATGGGCAGACATGTTTCCCTCTGTGATTGCTAGAGCTTCTACAATTGACGTGATATCCCCGGGCACTGGGGGAACAAGAAGCGGTGCTCTTCAAGTGGTATGTTTCTCGGCTATATGGTTTATTTTATATGTGCTAAAGGTACTCACTAAAGATTATAAGATGCAGATGAACGCGGAATTTCAAGTGCTTTCGCCCTTGGTCCCAATTCGTCAAGTGAAGTTCCTTCGATTCTGCAAGCAACATGCAGAGGGTTTGTGGGCTGTGGTTGATGTTTCTATTGACATTAACCGAGAAGGACCAAACCCACCGGCATATGCTGACTGCAGGAGGCTTCCTTCTGGCTGTGTTGTGCAGGACATGGGCAAAGGTTATTCCAAGGTAAATTGCTAATGTAAATTATCCAGCTGTTCTTTATGGTTTTAAATGTAATCTTTATATATATATCTTTTCACATTCTTTGTGCTTGCATGGTTTTTGTATTTATTGAAGTTGTTTTAAATGTAACCTTGAATTGTGCTTTCTAGAATTTAATTTGTTTTTACTGCTCGCCAAAACTGTTGTTATCTTTACTGTGATTTCTTCTAATAAAATATAGTAGGACTTTACCTAAGAATCTGAAGCTTTTATTATTATTTTACTGAAGAAGATGCTTCGTTGGTTTAATATATTCGTGGACTTCAATTTCAAAGCAAAGGTTGCTTGTTGTCTGTACTTAATTAGTGTACTGCTAATTTTAGAGATGAGCAAGTCAAGGGTACTCAGATTTTGATATTGGAAAAATCTTTATATCTATTCCTGCATCTAGAGCGTGTTGTTTTCATAATCTTTATATGCAGGTAAATCTTGGAATTCTCAATATTTGCTGTATAAACAAATTATTTGAATCTTCTATCCCAATCTCTCATCTCTTAATGTTTCTTTATTGTGCACGGGGCTGTATGACCTGGATCCTGTCACGATATTTCAACTCCATGTTATGTGGCTGTGTTTACCTTAATGATATCACCTTTTATTTTAGTTAAAGTTTTGGTACAATTGTACAAAATAGAGGCTTTAAGAATGCCTCTGTTTTGTACTTCTGTGGGAAGTTTCCTTTGGATAAGTGTGGAAAGTTTCCTATTTATCTTATTTGACATTGCCCCTTGATGTTTGACTTACCTCTTTGTCCTTTCTTTAGACTTGTCTAGCAATATTAACCTACAATAGTCTTGGGTTTCATGAAAACTCTTTGCCAGCCAGTGCTCCCTTGACTTACAACCTGCTTACGTGAAGCATCTTCCATATCTCCTGTTTGGTCGTGCTTGGTATTCTGGTCGACATTTTTTCTAAATATATATCCAGTTATGTTTCCTTGTGCATAATATATAGTTCTGGTATGTGAAATTGTAGACTGGTTTCCTAGAACGAACTTTTAAGAATACAAATAAAGACTGAATATCATAGCTTCACTTGACTTGTTTTAATGTAAAAAAAAAGTAGCAATTCGAAGAGGCCATTGATTTCTGGGTGATTATAACGGTCTTGAGTTTGTTGCAGGCTTAGTTCGAGTCTTCTAAAGGGCTTTGACATTGTACTTGCATTTTGAACCCTTCCCTCGATAACCAAACCAAATTAATTATATTCTTTAGAGTACCATTTATGAGAAGTAGAATTAAATTGTTACAGGAGAATTTAATTTTCTCCCTCAAAGCTAGTTGAAGAGACAGAAGAAAATTTTCCAGGCTTAATTTTATAATTGCTGTTGAGATAAATGGAGTGAAGAAAAGAGTTGTGCGTGTATGTGTTGAGAGGGGATATACTAGAAATTCAAATCCTTATCCAAAGCTAAATTTTAAGTTGAGACAAATAAGTCTAATGGATCCCAAGTTCTGTGGATGAATTCACTCATGAGGTCTGATAATTTCTAGGTGGATGCTAGCTTGCTGACAAATGGTAAAATGCAGGTCACCTGGGTGGAACATTCCGAATATGATGAGAGTGCCGTTCACCAACTCTACCGCTCATTACTCAGTTCTGGCATGGGCTTTGGTGCAATGAGATGGGTTGCCACTCTACAAAGGCAGTGCGAGTGCTTGGCAATCCATACTGAAGATCAGCCAGGTCTTTCTTTACTGCTCCATCATTCTTCCATTTCATTTATAAATATTTTAAAATTCAGTATTCTGATATATATATGTGTGTGTGTGCACGTGCGCGCTACAGCATTAAATGAAGCTGCTAAGAAAAGCCTGTTAAAGCTAGCACAACGCATGACTTATAACTTCTGTGCTGGGATTTGTGCTTCAACTGTGCGTAACTGGGACAAGCTCCGTATTGACAACGTGGGTGAAGATATGAGAGTATTGACTCGGAAAAATATAAATGAACCTGGTGAGCCCCCTGGTGTTGTGTTGAGTGCCACAACTTCTATTTGGATGCCAGTGACACAACAGAGGCTGTTTGATTTCTTGCGCGATGATAGAACTAGGAGTCGGTGGGACATTTTATCCAATGGTGGGCCACTGCAAGAGATGGTTCGGATTGCTAAAGGCCAGCGACAAGGCAACTCTGTGTCTATCCTCCGTGCTAATGTGAGTTGTTGCCAACTTTCTTTTTTAGGCTTAGCTGTAGTTTCAATTGTTCGGAGTCCAAAGGTTACATATAAGCATCATTCTCTAAAAGTTGAGTACTCTTTTGGAGCTAGCATGTGCATTCATTCTTATATGTTACTATCTTCTTTCTCCTTTTCATGTGTGTGTTTCTTGATTAAATCTTCAAAAAGGAGTCAAAAGGCTTTTTAAAACAGCTTTTGGTAAATCATCTGTGGAGCTAAAAGCAGTTGCATTGCATCTGACACAAATTCAGCTTCCTAAAATCGATTTTTCTGCTTCTTATTTTTCCTAGAAACTGTTTTTTTTGTGTTTGGCCTAGCTTCTATTTTTTGGAGCGAGGCCAAATGATACATGAGTATTGAAATCTCTCATCGTTTCCTTACCTTTTTATTTTCTTTTTCACGTTTCTTAGTTGTATTTGTGTATTCATACAACTTGGCAGGCTATGACTTCTAATGACAGTAGCATGCTAATTCTTCAAGAGACATGGAATGATGCCTCGGGTGCACTTGTAGTGTATACGCCTGTTGATGTTGGGTCTATGAGCGTTGTGATGGGTGGTGGAGATTCTGCCTATGTTCCCCTTCTGCCATCAGGATTTGCAATTCTACCAGGTGGTCCATCTGGTCATGGAGGGCCAATCAACTGCAATGGGACTTTGGTGAAGCCTGAAATTGACGGGAATGATGGCAGCGGAAGCCTTCTTACAGTTGGATTCCATATTTTGGTGAACAGCCTCCCTAATGCCAAGCTCACTTTAGAGTCAGTGGAGACCGTTAGCAATCTCATCTCCTGCACAATTCAGAAAATCAAAGCTACCCTTCTGAAATAGCTGCAGATGATGATAGGTAACTGGTTCGCAGTAGCTTAATTTATTTTTGTTTTTTTAGGAAAAAAAATAAGGAATCGTAAATGTGCACAGTATAGTGAGATATAGAAAATGGAAGGAACTCAAGATGGATAATTCGCATGAAAGGTCTTTTGAGTCAAGAACGAACCGAGTGGTGGAGAATTTTTGGTGGCCTGTGGAGCTTAGTGACCAGGGTTCTGTTTCAGTTAAACTTTTAAGTATCAGGCAGGGGTTGTGGTTCGGGTATCGACTCGGTGGACCCACGCGTTTTCCCTCAGTTCTCAAGTCTCATTTGGCAAACTTGTGTTTTGTTAATTACTCATCTTGCAGAAAGCAGTAAGATAGACAATGAATAAACCGTTGGTGGATTTCTTTTAAATAATTATATGATGAATTTCATCAAAAAATCTGGGATGTGTTATATTTAGTTTTAGAATTTTTTTTATTTTTAAAAGTGGATTTCTCTCTCTCCCTCTCCCTCTCCCTCTCACACACATTTGCAAGCAAGCGGTCAAGTCTGTGCTCATGAGCGCAAGCGGTCAAGTCTTTTGCTGCAATCATCCAACATCTTATGGGGTCGGTGACAATCATTTTCCTAAAACCAAAACTGTCACTCAAAACTTCCTAGTGCGCAGGACCAAAAGCCATCTGGCCCAAAACGTGCAGGTCGGTTCAGGACCTTAGATAAGGTTGGTTGCATCAAACCCAAACAGATCCAATTACAGCTCTGATTGGACCCATCACTTGTGACTTTTTTGCCTTTCCTAATCTTAGATATTTTCTTCTAGGAAAATGAAGCTTGTGTAGGTGGAATCATTTTGAATCGTCGTCCATTAGTCCTACTGTTATGGTAACAAACAAAGAAATAAAAAATTGTGGGTGACGTTGAGGAACCCAACGTGTTGACTAATACTAGTGTAGCATCTTATTTCTTAACGTGTTGGAGCTAATGACGTTTTATTAAACAACTAAACAATAATAATTGTTATTCTCAACCTACAAGCCTGATTCACACCTATTCGGACATTCCAATTCTACCTTTTTTTTATTTATTTATTTGGCATACCTTTTTTTCTTTCCACTTGCTTTTGAAAGTACAGTAATTAATCCTTAAAACTTGAATTAATAAATTTTAAAAAATAAATCCAATCGAAACATCTCTAATTAAATAATAGTGTTTATGTTATAACTATGTTTTTAATTCTATTTATTTTAAATTTAAAGGTAAACTCGTGGTTTTACTAAAACATTGATTTTTAATACTTGAGTTACTTATAGTTTATTCAAGTTCAAATCGAACATGAAAATTGAAACTCAAACTCGATTCATACTCATTTTCTCAAGCTTTAATTCGATTCGAATAAAACTCGAGTGAGTTTTAAGCAATGACAAACATTAAAATTTAATAAAATAAAACTCAAGCTTTCGAGTCTTACCATATAAATTTTAATAATTTTAATTTTAAAAAATACATATATTTATTTTGTCCTCAATGCCAACCTAAACTTTGATAGATAACAACTTCAAATTTGGTTTGAAAGCATATCGAGCCCAGTTGCAAGCATTCATGAGTCGGCTCATGGACACCTACACTAAGTCAACAATGAAGTCCAATTAAGTTAAATATATATTAATTCTCTATTTTAATCTTATTGGTAAACAATGAAGTCTCTCCTCTTCTGGGAATTTACTCTTTTGTCTTTCTCGTACATTATTTTTTTTGTCTCACTCGTATTTGCTTACATGCCAAGGGTCGCTTTGACGCGGTAGTAGATCAACGGCCCACAATCCCCACCAAACTGACCTAATCCCCAAGTGTGAATCCCCAGGTAAAAGTAGAGAGGGTTTTCTGATGTCTGACTCACTCACACCTTTATACGTAAAAGCATCCATCTGATTATGATTCTCAACCGTCAGATAAAAACTGAAACTTCGTAGAAGTAATCTTGCACTCTCTGAACGCCCCGAGTGTTCCAGACTTCCAGTTTCTATATTTGTCAGACCGCACGCAACAATGATTCTTAGTTGGGGTCTGAACGCATTATCAACATGATTACTGATATGCGTATCAGCTGATCTTTTTTAACGGGAGCGCATGCGCTTGACTACCTTTAACATACTGTACTAGCTTTGTGCCAGGTGGGCCTCTTTGTCGATTTCATACACTTTGTAATCCCCAATCAGGAAATGCCAGGTAAGCATTCATGAAAAATAATATTCAATTAAATTTTTAATTTTTTAAAAAATTTATTTTGAGATTGTTTAATAATAAAAATTAATATTTTAAAATAGATAATTTATTTTAAAAAAATTGACATGTTAATATCATTTTAATATGTTTAAAAACAATGCAATATAATTTATTATTCAGCAGAGACTCAAGGTATATTCAGACTAAATAAATAAGAGACTTAAAGAATCAGAGAGGAGACACGGAGAGAGAAGGGGTAAAATGGGAAAATTAAATTCTAGTTTGGCAAAAGCACCACTTTACCAGCATGCCCCTCTGTCTTGTCTGTTTGTCTCCAAATTGAAGAAAACAACCAGCAAAATAACACAATGCAAAAGCGGAATACAAGTAAAGTAGCAGAGGATTACGTATATATCCTCTGCAACGTCACCATCCACCCAGTTTTAATCCAAAAACATCCCTGAAATAAACAAACATCTATTTTTCTCTTTAGGTAACAAAGACAGAAAAAACAATCAGATTTCCCGTATTTTTCTCTGTTCATGAATTTTGTTTCCACGACAGTTGACCTAATATCGTCAAAAATACACAACATACAGAGACACAGAGAGAGAATTATAGTCTGTATAGAGAGAGAAATATAGGAAGAGAGAAATATAGGAAGAGAGAGAGAGAGAGAGAAATTGAGATATGGGTAACTCATTTGGGTGCTCAGCTTCAGGTGAGAGATTGGTATCGGCGGCGAGAGATGGAGATTTTGTTGAGGCAAAGATGCTTTTGGATTGCAATCCGTGTCTCGCTAAATATTCAACTTTTGGTGGTCTCAATTCTCCTCTCCATTTCGCTGCAGCCAAAGGCCACAATGAGGTTTTTTTTTTCTTTCTCTTTTATGTTTTCATTTTCTTTTAATTGATTGATCATGTTTTTTGATTGATTATGGCTAGATTGTTGCGTTACTGCTTGAGAATGGAGCTGATGTGAATTCGAGGAATTACTGCGGCCAGGTACCGGTTTCGGTGGTTTTCTAGTCCGTGTTTTGTGTCATATGGCTCTACGTTTACTATGCAATTGCGAATTTGTGGAATCGTGCTTTGATTCCAGCAGATTTTAGGATATGGGTTTGGTACTTTTCTAAATTTCTTTCATAGCTTTGGATATTTTTGTGTTTATTTGCGTAGAATTGGGATTTGGAATTGAAAAAGGAATCTGAGAATCAAAGGTTGATTTTGATATTCGTTAATGTGTAATGTAAGTTCCAAATCTGATTCCATGTAACCAAACGCAGCCTACAAGAAGTCACACCTGAAATCTGCTCTTTAATTAGCAGCAAACTAAATGGATCTGTGTTGAGGCTGACTGTTGATCATTATTTTTCTCGTGTCTTTGAAGACGGCATTGATGCAAGCTTGTCGATATGGGCACTGGGAAGTTGTACAGACTCTTCTGCTCTTCAGATGCAACGTGAGTTTCACTTTCACTGAATTTGTTAGAATTTGTAGATTGAATATTAGTTTGCTTGGCATTTAACTTTAGTAGACTGAAAGATGGTAATTGGTTGCTTTTTGATTTTCCCCTCTTGCATTTTGGTCTGATTTACGAAAATCATTTGATTATCCTAGCTATTATTTCCCTACAGGTCACAAGAGCTGATTATCTCAGTGGAAGAACAGCTTTACATTTCGCAGCTGTGAATGGGCATGTAAGATGTATAAGACTAGTTGTGGCTGACTTTGTTCCTAGTGCTCCTTTTGAAGCTATCAATAATCAGATAGAAGCTGAGAGAGGGGATGGTTCCAGTATGAGGAACAAAAATGAACCGAAGTACGCGGTTTATTTCCGTTTCTTGCGTATTTATATGATAATTATCTTGATGCACCCTTATTATAAAAATTATTTTGATGTTCCCACTTTATTTATTCAATGGAGAAGCGGTAATATGTTCCCAGTTTAGATGCTTATATGATATTGAATTATTCAATCTTTACATGTCAAAAGCTAAAGTTGAAAGTGTTGTTCTGTTTTAACTACCTATATAACTTACTCTGGTGCAGTGCACTGTCCAAGTTCGTAAATAGAGCGGCTGATGGTGGGATTACTGCTCTTCATATGGCTGCATTGAATGGGTATTTTGACTGTGTACAGCTTTTACTAGATCTTCATGCAAATGTCTCGGCCGTGACGTTTCATTATGGAACAACAATGGATTTGATAGGTCTGCTTTTCTATTCAATACTTAATTAACAACAGGCATGATAGCTCAGTGATTTGCACCCTTAAATGGTAGAAAAATTCTTACTTGTAGGAGCTGGAAGCACTCCTTTGCACTATGCTGCTTGTGGTGGAAATTTGAAATGCTGTCAGGCAAGAATAATATTAACCTATAATGTTTCCAGACCCATCTTTGAATTCCCTTGAAAATTTTGAGACTTCTTATTTCTGCAGATTCTCCTTGCAAGAGGTTCGAGTCGGATGACTTTAAACTGCAATGGGTAAATTTCCTTGCGGTCTTCTTTTCTATTCACCATTGGGTTGATGTTTACATGGTTAACGGAAATTTGTGTCATCTTTTCAGGTGGCTGCCACTTGATGTTGCCAGAATGTGGGGGCGTCATTGGCTTGAATCTCTGCTGGCACCTAGTTCTGACTCAGCCCTACCAAGATTTCCTCCTTCCAATTACTTATCCCTGCCTCTTTTGAGTGTACTTAACATAGCGAGGTAATTCCAAAGAGGAATGCAGATAGGCTCGAAATGTTTACTTTATTGAAGTTGATTTTGTGGCCTTAGAGAATTGTGCTGATTCTGCTGAAATTGATTTCTTTAGTTTTTGACACTTCAAGGGCTAGGAGTCTATCTTCAGGATGCGGGATCTTTGTTAAATATTTAACCTTGTTACTGTTGTAGTTTAAAATGAATTTTAACACTTAGGTCCTTTTGGGAGCTTCAATTGAACTGAATTATGCTTTTGTAAATGTTGAGGCTCACTTTAAACTCATGCCCACTGGACTTCTGTTTGGGTAGCCTTTCTGGATAAATTTTGTCCTATCACTACTTTCAGGAGAGAGGGAAAAAGAAAGCTGAGAGATAAAAAGGTTTAAGCTGAGAAGAAAAAAAATGAATGTTTACCACCTTAGGGCCGTTTAAACCAGTGCTTGACGCTAGATTTGTGCATTGAGATGGAGAAACGAGGATGAGTTTTCAAATTTTGTTTTGGTAATCTCTGAACTCTATATTCAAACTTGAAGGTAGTGACAAGAGTGCAAACGCATGGCTGAAACTCATAGCTTATATTATCTTCTGCATATAACTGTCATTCTCTCTCTGTTTCTATATATTTAAATTTTATTTTATAGTTCTTCTATATGTATACATTTTTTTTATAGTTCTTTGACAGTCTACATTTTAGGCATTAGGCCTTCCTTTTCTTTTTTCTTTTTTTGAAAATCCTCTTCTTGCCCAAGGAATTGTCTTGTATACTTCCTGTCTATGCCGTAGCGTTGCTTTGTGCTTTTTGTGATTAGTTTTACTCATTAAATAGAGAAAGGCATTTCCATTGTGTTCTGTTGGTATCTAAGAAACTTTGCACTTCCTTGTGCAAAGGCATGTGGGTTTATGGAAGTCCAGGGATCTGCTTGCCTTTTGTGAATTTTATATGATAACGTGTTAGGTTGCAAAATTAGATGTACTCTGTTTGCAGATATCATGTTGTTGTTACCATCACTTGATCTAGTATTGCATTTTTGCAATTATACCAGGTTCCAAAATGCTTCTTATTGTTTAACCCCAAGACTTTGTGCGCTAAAATTTGCACCGCTCCCCGTACCCCCAAAAAATTAAAATGAAGCCACTGCTTTTTAAAATGTGAAACGTGGGCTACTCTCAGTACTGTTGCTTTCGTTGGTTGAGAAGTCAATTTTAGACGATGTGGGATAGTTGTTAATGATCTCAAATGTAAATATGATGTCTTGTAACTGTTCCATTGCAGAGAAGCGGGGTTGCAATCTTCGGTGACCACAGATGATACTGATGTCTGCGCTGTCTGCCTAGAGAGAGCGTGTAGTGTTGCTGCTGAAGGTCTGGTCTTTCGCTGCTTTTACATTCTTTGAGATTTCCGTGTTATTGTCCCTCTATTATAATTCTTATGGTATTGATTTTAGCATCCCCATGACCAGATACTGTTTCTTGCATTTGCCAAGTTTATTACGTTTTGTTTGGATATTCTTTCTTTAGATGAAAAAAAGGGGTGAAAAGCCAATAGGAAATTTCACAGCGAATATAACCCTCCATGAGGTGTGAAAATAATTATTTTGCTTCTCTTTCCCATCTTCCTGGCAACTTAATGGAGCAGTAAGGTTTTAGTTGCGCATGGTTTATTTTATTCTGTTTACCAGTATTTCACCTTTGATGAAAATATGAACCAGGCATATCTTGCGCACACAATAAAACTCATATACACATGCATAAATGCATTTGTGTTTTGTGTTACCATATTAATTGTTGAAATATTGAGAACTTCACTTTTCAGTGTTATAATAGTCACCAATCGATTAATATATACTTTCAGGGTGTGGGCATGCACTTTGTGTAAGATGTGCACTCTACCTTTGCTCAACAAGCAACATTCCTTCCGAAATGGTGGGCCCACCTGGGTCTATTCGTTGCCCTCTTTGTAGGCATGGCGTTGTCTCTTTTGTTAAATTGCCTGGTTCTCCAGTAAAAGAAGTTAAATTACATTTGTCACTTGGCCTCTGCACACCATGCATGCTTCATACTCGTGATGCAGACCGTCAATCACCAACTAGTGCGAGAGAGATACGGAAAAATCGTGTGGCTTCTGTGTCTTCAGACATATTCTGCCCAGTTACTTGTAGTCCATTTCCTTCGGTAACCATCCCTTTGTGCACCTGCAATGATGGCCCTTGCCCAACTTTTGAACCTCGAGTGATAGAAACACAAACACAAGATGGTACTCCTCGGCATTCCCAACTTACATCAGTTGACCAGGATAAAATTGAAGGGCCAAGACTGGAGAAAACAAGCTGTTCAAGCATGTTTTGGGGCAGAAGAAGCTGCAGCAGAGAGCATCAGTGCAATTCAGAAATAAATGCTTGACCATTTTGATAGCTGGTTGGTCCAGCTAGAAATTTTGGTTAGCAGCATTGTGGTACTTGATATGATGTTTGATCACAAGTCTGGAATGCTTAAAAAATTTCTGTATCCCTGTTGCCTCGGCATTTTGTTCTGCAGGTTTCATGGTGATGGATCTGGATCAGGAATTATATCCATTTTGACCAGCTTCTAGGTTGCTTTTAAAGATATGTAAGGAGGGTTGTAAAATTTGTACGTTGGGTATCCAGATTGATTGTAATTGACATTTAAAAAAGAAAAAGAGCATTGGGGCTTGTCAAGTTAGTGTTTTTGTCTGTTATTATTATGATGATTTTGTTATTAACAAATGGAAAAATAAGTTTGGGCTGATTGTACTGCAAGACCACCTATTAATTTCTCCTGTCTTAGTGCAGTTAATTTTTTTTCCGGATATAACCGTGAGTCTCTGATCGCTGGTCTGGCATCTGAACTAACAGGGTAAGGTGTTCATGAATACTGATATTAATTGGGGTAAAGCCCAATGCTAACTTCTGCAACAGGTTTTTACTTTTTACCCACTAGTTCCTTTTTTTATTGCAGCTCTTAGGGCATGTTTGGATTGAGAAAGAGGAGAAGAGTACATGTACCCGTCATGTCCTTTCATCTCTTTCCCCTAGGTCCAAGCAAGGGGTTAGGACCCTTGGTAATGTTATGGCTCCATCCTCTTGACAAAGGGAGCATGAAAACTGAGAGTAAGGAATGACTACCAATTTTCACAGGCAAGGTTGTGTATTTCTTATACTTCTTGCCATTATTTCGAGGACTTCAAAATAATGTCGCTGTTGGTGGAAAGGTGCAAAAGATGAGGAGGAGATATTTTAAGGATGCTGGGTTTTGTTAGGATATGATTGCTGGCTGGTGACAATCTTTGACATGAAATTTTGGGTTAATCTTCTAATATTTTGGCACAGGTTATTCAGATTACGTACCCCTGCAGTGCCATTTATAGATGAAGAAAAAAGATAAAAAAGTAGTTAAGTTGGTGATAGCAAGAAATTGTTAGATAACATTGTTGCAACCAACCACCAAACTGCTAAGAACCTAACCCATAAAATATAGAAACCATTTCAACATGATGACATATCTGTAAGACTGTCGGTAGGAATAAGAAAAAAGGAAAAGAGAGAAAGAAAAGGGAGAACGAAGAAAAAACGTGTGTAAAGCATTTTTATTAAAACAAAGAAAAGTGGGAGAAAAATAAAATTGAGATGGTAGAGAGTCCAGAATCCAGACATCCTTAACAGGATGAAACTAGAAAGTATTGTTGATCGTACTATTTTGTTCTTCGGAACTGTAAGAGGCTAGGAATATGCAGACACAACATTTTCATTATATTACATAGTAATATTTTTTTACTATTCAGTTAACTATTTCTCATGCAAATTGCAAGCTTTATTTGTAATATTTTTATGGTTAAAATTAAGTGTGGTAAGGTGGGAGAATATGATTTAAGTGGGTATATTGACGATGCATGAATCATTTCGAAAAGAAATCATATTCTGTCTGCAAGGAATGGGAAGAAAGTGATTCTTAGTCATCAATCATCCAATCTAGTCTTCCAGAACTGAATTTTTATCTCTTTGTTCGCAAGTCAGAAGCAACAATGTGAGATGCATCAGCTTTCTGTTATTTTTGTTGTCAGATCCAGAGATTGGGGAGCTCATGACATCTAATAAGCACTTGTCAATTGCATACAACGCCACGTAACCACTAAGGAGATTTATCGCTCCTCCTTAAAGAACACTAAAACCAGTTGGGGTCCGACACGTCAAGAGAGAAAAATTGAACAACTAATAAAGACGTGTAAGGCAGATGCAAAATGAGATTTTCCTTTTTAAAGTTTTTTCATTGCAATGATGGGTAGAGTTTCAACAAATTATCAATAAATCTAAAATTAAAAAAATTCCATTTTTATGATAAATTTGTATTGTGCGTCCATCCATGCTCGTGCTCATATTATCCATGTCGCCAAAACTTTAATTGCAAAACCATAATGATAAATGAACCTTAAAATACAATTATCTGAAATAATCATGATTAACCAACTAGTAATTTAACAATATATATGTGTAAAAGACGGATTAATAATTTTGTAATTTTATTTTTAAAAAAAATTATAATCGTAAAAGTGTATGATATGATAGAAAATAATGGTTGGTGACGGTTTGAATGGGCTTAGTTTAAAATACAGTAACATAAAATAGTATACTAAAAAAAACGAATTTATATTTGATGTACCTCATCGATAGTACACCATAAATTGTTATCATGGTAAGTTGCAAACTTAATTGGTCGTAAAAGTTATAAACTCAATTAATAAAAAAACAAAATCTGATATTTCGTTTACTACTTAACGAGATATAAGAGTTATTACTGTAACACTGCATTAAGTATAAATTTATATATAAAAAAACACGTAGATACGCCAAGCCCTGTAAACTAGGTAATAATGCTGACAAGTTCAAGATCACGTTGCCAAGCAGAGAAAGTCTGATCAGTTTGAAGCTGAAAACAGTCTTTTAGGGTTCATGAAGGAAAATCCATTTGTGTCTCTCTTCACCTTCTCCTTGCAGCAGTTTCTCTCTGAGCATTGAAGTAAACTGCTGCCACAGGCAGGCCTAAACCGTTCTCTGCTGAGAAACTCCTTGTATTAAAATGGTCCCTTGAAGCTGGTGGGCTCACTGTTTGCCTTCCTCTGATCTGCTTGAACAATATGAACACATATCTGTGGATACCCGCCACTGGCTTTGGAGTCTCATAGCTAACAATTTCTTTTCCTGTTAATCAGATCAAAAGTACCCGTTTGAGTGGAAAGTGATTTTAAGCTAAAATTTTTCCTAGGTACTGAAGCTTTAGGAACTCACCAAAGGAAACATCAGTTGTACCAGGAATATCTGTGACCATCCTGAAATACATATAAATTATTATATATTGCATTTTTGTATAATTCACACATTGAAGAAAATGTACAATTTATAGATATGGAGAATAGAAAAATGAATTAATCTGATGATGCAAACCAGTGCAGATGTTCTCTCAAGTAAGGATCACTAGGGCTTGGAGCATCAGGGTCTGTCATAATCTTCAAGGATATAACAAAATAAAAAGTTAAATATTTAGGAATAATATATTACCATTTGCTAGTAGTATATATAATTAACTAATGTTATATTAAGTGATAATTACAAAGACACCCATGTGTCTGTTAGTTTAAAAGTATACCGCTGCATCCTAAAATTAGAGAAGATGCAAGTATATACTTTTAAATAACGGACGATTAGAATTCGCTAAGCAGGATTTAAGTGCATTTTTCATATAAATACAATAACGTTTTTTTTTTTTTTGTAATTATCCCTTAATATTAAACAAAACACATGCAAATGATGTAATATAAAGTTAATTGTAGAGTGAAAGTACTTACTAATGTATAAGCAGCTCTCATGTCCTCTCCTCCAATCACTACACGAGGTTTAGTAGCAATGAAAGAAGGCATGAACTCATGGCCATTGGCAACTTGCTTGTTGGAGTTGTAAGTGACAGTCATTTTCACACTGGGGGTAAAATTGTCCACTACCTCCCCTATCACTCTCCCTATACTAAGTGGTTCCATAACCCTTGACATTAAACACAACAATATCACAAGCTCAAAGAGATAGAAGTAGTAGTAGCTGTTGGTGCAATGAATGAGGGAGAACATGAGAGCTTTTATAGACACAAAACAAGACTACAAGAGAGAAAGAAACTTGAGGAAGAGAGAATATGAGAGCTTTATTGTATGTTTTATTTTTTGTTAAACATAAAATATTTGGATAAAGATAAAAGAGAGGGGTGTCACATCAATTCTTCACATATGTACAAGTGTTGTTTTATGTTAAATCATTGGAAAACCTGTTTCATTTTCTCGTAACAAAATGCTTCGAGCTTAATTCATACTTTTAACAAAAAAAGTGCACATTCTTAATACTTTACCGATAATATTCTTTTTTTATAGGAACATACAATATTAAAGAATTATTATCTATTTAGAAAAAAGACGTGTATGACAAACTTTTGAAACTGAGCTGTCTTGTTCAAAAATAAAAATGTGTAGACAAGGCAGTAGAAATATATCATACGTTAATTTGTTACAAGAGATCCCCTCTCTCAAAAGCTTTTATCATTTTACAATAATTAACATAATATTTTCTCTGTATAGAATCTAACACGTCTTTGGCTTATTGGGTTTTATGAGAACGAAGAATACAACTTTTTTCCAATTATAAAACAATATCTTTGAGCAAATGGGAATTTGGCTTTTAACTTTTAAGGTGCTTCTCGATCTCCATACGTGTGCTCTCTCCAATTTATGATCACAAAGTTCAAAGGAAAAAAAAAACATCTTATCAAGCATGGAACTTGTAGACTGTAGTTGATTCAATGAAAGGGGAGGCAAAAAGGAATTGCTCCTCTGTTATCTTGCTGGTGTTCCCTTTAAATTGTATTGCAAAAATTACAGAATTAAGAAACCCTAACTATTCTTCTTAATTTTTTTCTTTCCTTTTTCATTATTTCCTTTTTTTTTTTGCATGGTGTTTTAATCGATATATTCTTCTTTCTTACTTAACACCTTTCTTTGTACATGTTAATTAAGTTTAAAGTTGAAACATGAGTTACTCAAAAATATTTAGTTGCCAAAAATTAGAAAAAGGCAATAGAAAGATGTCCGTACGGTACCCTTTATTATGTATTGGATGATATGTTTCTAGTCTTTACTAAGAGAGAAAAGTGAGAGTGAGAGAGAGAGAGAGATCAAGAAAGACAAGGGAGTAGAATGAATCTTTCAAGAGAGAAAAGTGAGAAATTTTTTTTTAATTAAGAATATTAATATTTTTGTATGTATAAATTATAATTCTCACAAATTAAGATCATATGTTGAAGAGTAAAAAATACGAGAAAAAATAGATGATATAATCAGTTGATCAGTTTATCTTCATTTAATTAATTTCCCACATAATTAATATTATGAATTATAAAATGATGAAAGTGTTACTATTTACATTTTCTATTTTCTCAATCATTTTTTCTCTCTAGTAAACAAAGAGAGAGAAATTAGTATTTCTTTTCCTCCTAGTTTTTCACAATGATCTCTACTACAAACAAATTTAGGAAAAAATCGTTTTTTTTCTTTCACTTTTCTATTATTTTAGTTTTTTAGTTTATATATATATATATATATATATATATATATTTTCTCTCATACTAAACACATCATAAAACAAAGTTAAATCGAACATCATCATTCATCGAAATAGTAAACAAATAAACGGAGTCGACGCAGCTTGTTAATTAATTGAGCATCTCCGATTCCAGATCGCTAATAAAATTAAGGGAAAAAACAGTAAAATTCATCTTACTATTCTCATCAGATGACTAATCAGTAATTAATTACTTATCACAAGACCCTTCCAGCATTCCTCTATACATAACAGTACTACTTTTGCCAACTTTATTAAAAATGGTAATGAAGCTTTATTCGTTGCTAAAACAAGAAGATTCAATTTCTATATATATAAAAGAGAGAGAGACAGAGAATTTAATTAATGTCAAAATAGCATAAAACGTAAGGTCGACCCACTTTTGTAGAATCATTGACAGCCAACGGCGTACAAGTCCTCGATCCATCCATCGATATGCTTCCTCAAACCAATAATCAACATATTTAATTTAATTAAAGCCGTGCATGTAATGTCTTAAGCATGATTTATAAAAAAAGAATAAAGAGAAGATCGACCAAAGGAATTTGAATTAGAATGGATGGAAGCCACTCATATATCTGTCTGGTGGACTTTAAAGTGAATGGTGATAGAATAAACCTCTCCAAACTTGACACGTACGTCTTTGAGTTTGAAAGAATCTTCAACGAATTCGTTTCATTGTTTTATACGTAGTAGTAAGCTAGCTTTTTCCATATTCCTTGACGACTGACTGACATAAATTTGTAACTTTGTTTTTTTAATAATGACACGTTTCAGACCTTTATAAGCTTTCTCTTTAGTCAACTAGCCATGTGTCGCAATTTTGATTTACTTACAGGGAAGCTCATGCGAAAAAGAGAATATAATCATTTATACGTGTTTACTTACAGGGAACACAGAGAAGCTAATGGGAGTAGTGGATCGTCTGTCTAAAAAGGCTGCTTCTAACATTAGTGGTTCTATAGTGTACGTATAGGCAGCTTCCCATGTTCAAGGGACTAACTTAGTTTTGCCTTTTATCTTTAGTCCCATGTTTGGTTCACAGTTGTGGTGAGATTAAACGAGTTTAATAACATGCAAGCTTTAATATCATTTTTCTTTCCCACCCCTTATCATTTTTCTTTCCCACCCCTTATGGACAGAAAATGTGAGATTATAGGTATTTTGATAATACACCTTAATGACCAATGGTTAACTATAGCTCTTATGGGTGATTTTGTTAGAATTGGTAATAATGAAATCACTGTTTTAGTAAATGATGCAGAGAAAAGCACTAACATTGATCCACAAGAAGCCCACCAAACTCTTAAAATAACATAAGCTAATTTGAGGAAAGTTGAAGACGAGAGGCAAACAATTGGTGCAAATCTGGTTCTCAGATGAGCTTGGACACGAGTCGAGGCTAACAATGCGATTTTGTAACTAGTTGATATGTTCAAATAATCAAAAGAACTTTTGCTTATATACCTAACAAAAAAAATTATAAAATAAAAATAGGATGGAAAAGATACAAAATAAATAGAAGAACAAGAGGTGGGTAGAAAAATTTATTAGACACTATGGCCAGTGGTATCTAATAAGTTCTACCTACTATTGGATTTGAACCAATAACTCCTGTCATATGAAAGCAGTACTCTAACCACTGAGTTAAATAGATCATTTATTGTTGTAAAGAAAAACAAAATTGACACATATCACATCAATAGATTATAAATCTAATATTACTTATAGGCAATACTAATCAAATAGAGAGTGAGATTATTTTTTTCTAAACCAAAATAACCCTCTTTTTTTTATCCTAGTTCTCAAGTTACCTTTAGATATAAACCCCTGGAAAAAATTCGTACTGATACTGCCAAAATACACATCTCCAATAAGAAGATGACACGTGAATCATCTTGACCCCAGGCCGCAATGAGACACGAGGAAGACCCAGGCTCGGACAGTTGGGCCTCCAGTTCATGACCGTCCTTCAGGGCATCATTGCCCCCCAGCTGAGCCTCCACGTCACCACCGCCCTCTAGGCCATCATTAACTCTAGGTCATGACCGCCCTTCAGGGCATCATTGCCCCCCAGCTGGGCCTCCACGTCACCACCGCCCTCCAGGCCATCATTACCTAACCAAGTTGGGACGTCAGGTCGTCAAATCGCCTTAACGCATAGACGACTCCCGATCAAGCCAGCAAGGCAAAGCCCTAACGGACGGCCCCCAGCCACATAGCTGGGCCTCCTAGGCATCATTACCCAACCCAGTTGGGTCAACATATCATTACCGCCCTAAGCCAAATGCCGCCTCTGAAACCCTATAAAAAGGGTCAGGTATGCACTCCAAAGGGACCCACTTTTTGCTCAACTGAAAAAGGGAGCGCTCACCCCCTACATATTTTTGCTCTGACTCTAACTAAAGCTTCGGAGCATCCCCGGAGGCACCCCTCCGGTGACCCCCTATCTCACCTTCCTCTTTCTGTGCAGATACATCTGAGTCCTAGACTCCAGCTTAGCAAAACACATTTTTGGCATCAACAGATTGGCGCCGTCCGTGGGAAACCACCATCTCTCGCTGACAGTAACAGCGAAGAAGTTTAAAGAACTCATCTGTTGTCATGCCGCCCAAACCCCCTACTAGGGATGCTGATAGGAGAGCAGTAGGGGCCAGCACTCACACCCATCGGTTTGGGTTAAGTTCCCCAGCTGTAGTGCGCATGCCCCTGTCCGAGCTATCGCATAGTGCACACGGCCGAGCACCGTAGTGCGCATGCCCTTGTTCGAGTTATCGCATAGCACACACGATCGAGCACCGTAGTGCACACGCCCCTGTCCCAGCTATCACATAGTGCACACGGCCGAGCACCATAGTACGCACGCCCATGTCCCAGCTATCGTATAGCGCACACGGTCGAGTGTTGAAGCTGCGCACACCCATGGCCGAGCAAAGGCATATGTGCACACCTTCCCAAACGGGGTCGAGAAGTAGTGCACACTATTGCACACTGTCTAAGGTCCAGTGCGCATCAGTGCGCACGGCCAATCGAAGCTGCGCACACCCATGACCGAGCAAAGGCATATGTGCGCACCTCCTCGGATGGGGCCAAACAGTAGTGCACACTATTGCACACTATATAAGGTCCAGTGCACATTAGTGCGCACGACCAATCGAAGCTGCACACACCCTTGGCCGAGCAAAGGCATATGTGCGCACCTCCTCGGACGGGGCCGAGCAGTAGTGCACACTATTGCACACTGTCTAAGGTCTAGTGCGCATCAGTGCGCACGACCAATTTGAAGCTGCGCACACCTATGGCCGAGCAAAGGCATTTGTGCGCACCTCCTCGGATGGGGCCGAGCAGTAATGCACACTATTGCACACTATCTAAGGTCCAGTGCACATCAGTGCGCACGGCCAATCGAAGCTGCGCACACCCATGGCTGAGCAAAGGCATATGTGCGCACCTCCTCGGACGGGGCCGAGCAGTAGTGCACATTATTGCACACTATCTAAAGTCCAGTGCGCATCAGTGCGCATGGCCAATCGAAGCTGTGCACACCCATGGCCGAGCAAAGGCATATGTGCGCACCCCCTCGGACGGGGCCGAGCAGTAGTGCACACTATTGCACACTGTCTAAGGTCTAGTGTGCATCAGTGCGCACAGCTAATCGAAGCTGTGCACACCCATGGCCGAGCAAAGGCATATGTGCGCACCTTCTCAGATGGGGCCGAGCAGTAGTGCACCCTATTGCACACTGTCTAAGGTCCAGTACGCATTAGTGCGCACGACCAATTGAAGCTATGCACACCAATGGCCGAGCAAAGGCATATGTGCGCACCTCCTCAGATAGGGCCGAGCAGTAGTGCACACTATTGCACACTGTCTAAGGTACAGTGCGCATTAGTGTGCACCTCCTCGGATGGGGCCGAGCAGTAGTGCACACTATTGCACACTGTCTAAGGTCCAGTGCGCATCAGTGCGCACGGCCAATCAAAGCTGTGCACACCCATGGTCGAGCAAAGGCATATGTTCGCACCTCCTCGGATGGGGCTGAGCAGTAGTGCACACTATTGCACACTGTCTAAGGTCTAGTGCGCATTAGTGCGCATGGTCAATCGAAGCTGCGCACACCCATGGCCAAGTATTAGTGTGCATCAGTGCCACTTGTGCTCGGACTCATGTGTTCAAGACCGAACACTTGGATTGCTCCTCATGTTCTCGGCCAACTGACTCTAAGGTCCGAGCAGATGGATTGCTCCACTTGTGCTCGGACTCATGTGTCCAAGACCGAACACTTGGATTGCTCATCGTGTTCTCGGCCAACTGGCTCCAAGCTCCAAGCAGATGGATTGCTCCACTTGTGCTTGGATTCATGTGTCCAAAGCCGAACACTTGGATTGCTCCTCGTGTTCTCGGCCAACTGGCTCCAAGGTCCGAACAGATGGATTGCTCTACTTGTGCTCAGATTCATGTGTCCAAGGCCGAACACTTGAATTACTCCTCGTGTTCTCGGCCAACTGGCTCCAAGGTCTGAGTAGATGGACTTGCTCCACACGTGCTCAGACGTATGTCTCCTCTCTCCACGACCGAGCAGATGGATTGCTCCACACTTGCTCGGCTCGACTCTGTCAGAACATGGTATACTATCATTTTCATTGAAGATCGAACCCTGCAATACTTCCTTAAGCACATAAATGTACTAAAGGAAGTGGGGGGCCTCTGATACTGCCAAAATACACCTCTCTAATAAGAAGACGACACGTGGATCATCTTGACCCCAGGCTGCAAGAAGACACGCGGAAGACCCAGGCTCGGACAATTGGGCCTCCAGGTCATGACCGCCCTTCAGGGCATCATTGCCCCCCAGCTGGGCCTCCACGTCACCACCGCCCTCCAGGCCATCATTACCTAACCAAGTTGGGACGTCAAGTCATCACACCGCCTTAACGCATAGACGACTCCCGATCAAGCCAACAAGGCAAAGCCCTAACGGATGGCCCTCAGCCACCTAGCTGGGCCTCCTAGGCATCATTACCCAACCCAGTTGGGTCAACATATCACTGCCATCGTGGGCCAAATGCCGCCTCCGAAGCTCTATAAAAAGGGTCAGGTATGCACTCCAAAGGGGCTCATTTTTTGCTCAACTGAAAAAGAGAGCGCTCGTCCCCTACATATTTTTGCTCTAACTCTAACGAAAGCTTCGGAGCATCCCCGGAGGCACCCCCTCCGGCGACCCCCTAGCTCACCTTCCTCTCTCTATGCAGATACGTCTGAGTCCTAGCCTCCAGCTCAGCAAAACACATTTTTGGCATCAACACGTACTACCAGCAACCATTTCTTCTTCTTCTTCTTCTTCTTTTTCTTTCTCCTATGACCAGGAATGGTTTTCATGACAGATTTGCGTGCAACATCGCCTTGGACAACGTCAGGCGGTGAGATCACAGCACATTTGATTTTTGGTTTGTTTTACTTGTTTGGTTTTGTTTGGCAGGTAAGAAAATGTTGAAAAAGTTTAAAAAAATCTTTGTGGTTCGCTTTTTTTTATTGGTTTGTAGATTTATGTGGATTTTCGTGATGTTTGGATTGTTTTTGGGATTAATCAGGATTAATTTTGAGATAAAATTGGGAACTGAAATTAAGATAATTTATGATTGAATTTGTGTTTATATCTGCTTGATTTAGATTAACAGTTTAGATGGGATTAGACACATTAATGGTTGAGGTTCAATCTTGAACCAAACTTGGGATAATAATGGGATAAACTTAATCAATATTTTGAACCAAACAAGGGACACTAGTAATAACACTTCAATCCCACTTTAATTCGATCCCAGTGTAATTCCTATTTAATCCTATCCGCGAATCAAACCGAGCCATAATGACATTATTTAATTTAAAATTGATACTACCAAAATATGTCACCCCAACAGGAGGAGGACACGTGGATTATCTTGAGCCCTGAATTCAAAGAGACACGCGGACCGTTCAGGCCCAGACAGCTGGGCCTCCAGGTCATGACCGCCTTTCAGGCATCCACCTCCAGCTGGGCCTCCAGGTCATGACCGCCCTCAGGAATATCTTGGCTCCAGCTGGGCCTCCACGTCACCACCGCTCTCCGGATCATCATTACCAACCAAGTTGGGGCGTCAGACCGAAACACCGTCTTACGCATAGACGGCTCTGGAATAAGCCAACAAGGCTAAAGCCCTACTGAACGGTTCTCAGCTTCCTAGCTGGGCCTCATAGGCATCATTACCCTACCCAGTTAGGGTATCCTGTCACAGCTGCCCCGACCCATCACCGCCTCCGAAACTCTATAAAAGGATTTGGTAAGCGGTCCAACAGGGTAAGGGGCTTTTTCAGCTTTAAACACATACAACCTGAAACTTTTGCTAACTTAAGCATCGGAGCATCCTCGGAGGCATCCCCTCCGTCGACCCAATAGCAAATCTCCCTTTCCCTGTGCAGGTACTTATACAGAACATCCATCCAGCTCAGCAATACTCATTTTTTGGCATCAACAGATTGGCGCCGTCTGTGGGAAACCACATCTCTCGCTGACAGTAACAGCAAAGAAGTCAAAAGAACTCATCTGTTAGCATGCCTCCAAAAACACTCGCCAGAGATCTAGGCGCTCGCGCGCTACAGTCGGGAGACAGTTCTTCAGCCGAACCCGGCGTTCACCCGAATGAAGGCACGCTCCAGGCGCAATTCACAGAGCTTGCACACCTGGTGGCCGACCTGGCTGCCGAAGTTCGTAGGAGACCTCAGCAGACGCTGCCACTCCCATCGCTGGAACCAGGTCACGGTGTTTCCACTGATCGTCGCCCACCAGCGGATGTCTGCTCAGCGACCCACTCACCTTCCCCAGCTAAGTTCAGAGAGAGTCCCGTGCCCAATAACAGCGAAGGGTTTGGCAAACGGATCGAAGACATAGAGGGACGCATCAATGAAGCGTTTAAAGAACGCGGCCACAGTATTAGCGATGATCTCGATGTACAGGACCCACCTTTCATAAAAGAAGTCCTTGACGCCCCTCTCCCCCAAAATTTTCGTATGCCACACATCAAACTTTATGATGGATCCACAGATCCCTTAGATCACCTCCAGCACTACCGAACCACAATGACCCTCCATAGACATTCGGACCCTATAATGTGCAGAGCGTTTCCATTAACCCTAGAAAAAGCGGCTGGGACGTGGTATTCCCGTTTGAAACCGGGGGGTATTCGCACCTTCAAAGACCTAAGTTATGCCTTCGCCTCACATTTCATCAGCAGTAAAGGACCGAAGAAAACTTCGGAGTCCCTGTTTAACATTGTCCAGTCGAAAGGAGAGAAGCTTCGCGCCTATATTTCCAGATTCAACACTGCAGCCTGGGAGATTCCAAACCTTGATCCCAATGTTCAGCTCCTGGCATTCAAAAATGGATTAAGATCCGGATTCTTCAGCTCAAAACTCATCAGACGTCCGCCTACGGACATGAATGAGGTCTTGGCCCGAGCCGAAAAATACATGCTAGCTGAAGATGATCAAGCATTCCGGAGAGAACGCGAAGGAGATACGGAAAAGAGGAAGAGAGGCCCCACTAGTCCCAGCCTTGAACCCTCTAAGCGGCCGCTCCGCGAGGAGAAACCCAGAACCCTCAGGCCTTTCGAGGATAGGTCCCGAACTCTTGCAACCTATGGAACCAGAGCCAGAACTCCGAGGCAAATCCATGGCTATGCACCACTGAATGCCTCCAGAACCAACATTCTGATGCAGATTCATGATAGGGACCTCTTGCAATGGCCTCCAAGGCCGCCAAACCTCAACCCGGATCGCAATACTTGGTGCCGGTTTCACAAAAACTTCGGCCATGATACGGAAGAATGTAAGGCCTTAAAAAATCAGATCGAGGCCCTCATCAATAGAGGGTATCTAAAAGAATATGTCAGGCCACAACAAGAGAAATATGATGAACGATCGCGAAGAGGCCCTGAACGTTCTTATGAACGAAACAGACCTGCAAGGACAGCCCAGAAGAGCCCGAGGCCAAGTTATAGAGAGCCCAGCCAGAAAAAACCGGAGGTCCCCGTGGCGAAGATTATCAAAACCATTTACGGAGGGCTCGTTGCTGGAGGGGGATCCCGTGCTCGCAGTAGGTCTTATGCTAGGTCAATAGCCTCTGTTGCTGGATCTCAGAAAAGACCTAGGACCGGAGAGATTATTTCTTTTTCGGACGAAGACTTGGAAGGAGTGCAGATCCCACACGACGATGCTGTCGTAATTTCACTCCTTGTGGCTAACCATGAGATAAGACGAGTCCTAGTCGACAACGGGAGCTCGGCCGACATCCTCTTTTATGATGCCTTTCACCAAATGCAGTTAGGCGATGCACATCTGGAGCTGGTTTCCACCCCACTCTATGGCTTCTCAGGGGGACCGGTCTTTACAGAAGGCAGTATAACTCTCCCGATAACTGCGGGAACGGCACCTCAAACAACAACAGTACAATCCACTTTGTTAATCGTCCGACAACCCTCTTCCTACAATATGATACTCGGACGACCCACACTGAATAAACTCCGAGCTGTTGTCTCTACCTATCATCTCAAAATCAAATTCCCCACGACAGACGGAGTAGGCGAGATCAAAGGAGATCAACAAACCGCCAGATCCTGCTATCTCAGTGCAATAAAAGGTAAAAAGACGGAAGCCCTACCACTCGAATTGGATGACCTTAGGGATGAAGCAAGCAACCTACGAGGTAGGCCCGGAGAGGATGTACTCACAATCCCCCTTGGCGAAGATAGCACCAAAACTGTGCAAATTGGTTCCAACCTGTCCAGCTCTTCCCAAGAATCTTTATTAGCCCTTCTCCGGGCAAACCAAGATCTATTCGCCTGGACTGCTGCAGATATGCCAGGAATCAGCCCTGACGTCATTGTACATCGCCTGAGTGTCGACCCGACCCACAAACCGGTTATTCAGAAGAAAAGGTCGTTTGCTTCCGAGCGACAGGCAGTCGTTCGGACAGAAGTTGAGAAATTACGTTCGGCTGACTTCATCCGAGAGGTGAGCTATCCGGATTGGGTATCTAACGTTGTAATGGTAAAAAAGGCCAATGGCAAATGGCGAATCTGTATAGACTTTTCTGATCTAAATAAAGCCTGTCCAAAAGACAGTTTTCCTTTGCCTCGGATTGATCAACTCGTGGACGCAACATCCGGCCATGAGCTGATAACATTCATGGATGCTTACTCCGGGTATAATCAAATCCTCATGCACCCGCCCGACCAAGAAAAGACAGCATTTATCACAGAACAAGGCCTCTATTGTTATAGGGTCATGCCATTCGGTTTGAAAAATGCCGGGGCCACTTATCAGAGGTTAGTAAACAAAATATTCAAAGAACAGATTGGTCGTAATATGGAAGTATATGTGGACGACATGCTGGTTAAAAGCGTCGAGGCAAAAACCCACGAAGCTGATCTCCAAGAAGCTTTTACTATCCTTCGTCATTATCATATGAAATTGAATCCTACAAAGTGTGCCTTTGGAGTTACTGGAGGGAAGTTCCTCGGCTTCTTAGTCACCCATAGGGGCATCGAAGCCAACCCAGAAAAGATTGACGCCATCCTTCGTATGAGTCCGCCTCGGACCGTGAAAGAAGTCCAGCGACTTACTGGAAAAATCGCGGCCCTCAGCCGGTTTATGTCAAAGTCAGCAGAGAAGTGCCTGCCCTTTTTTAAAGCCATTCGTCGGACGCAGAACTTCGTGTGGAATGAAGCTTGCCAAGAAGCATTCAGGACGTTGAAAATATATTTGGGGACACCACCCGTGCTTACCAAACCAGTGGTCGGAGAAGAACTTTTTTTATATCTTTCGACTGGGCCCGAAGTGGTAGCCTCCGTGTTAATACGAGAAGAAGAGGGCGTGCAGAAGCCGGTGTATTATGTCAGCAAAGTACTCCATGATGCTGAGACAAGATATTCCCCGGCAGAAAAAATGGCGTATGCTCTGTTAACTTCGGCCCGGAAGCTTCGACCTTATTTTCAAGCCCATACCATCACTGTCCTCACCAACCAGCCTCTTCGACAAATACTTCACAAGCCAGACGTTTCTGGTAGAATGGTTAAATGGTCGATAGAGCTGGGAGAGTTCGACATCCGTTATCGGCCTCGGACTGCTATCAAAGCACAAGCCCTAGCTGATTTTGTCATGGAAACTACTTTACCGGAGGAAGACTCTCCACAGGATGTTAGTCAATCGAATTCCTTTCTGCATTGGACTCTTCATGTGGATGGGTCCTCTACTGACTCTGGAAGTGGAGCCGGGCTCATTCTAAGCGGTCCTGACAACTTTTCCATTGAATACGCCCTGAGATTTAAGTTTCCAGCGTCAAACAACGAAGCCGAGTATGAGGCTCTACTCGCCGGCATGAAATTGGCCAAGGTAATATCTGTACAAAACTTACATGTATATAGCGATTCCCAACTGGTGGTGAACCAGGTGAACGGCGAATTCGAGGCCCGAGGAGAAAAAATCGCTCGCTACCTAGCAGCAGCAAAGGCATTAGCCGGGCAGTTTGATGTCTTTTCTCTAAACCAGATTCCCCGGGCAGAAAATGCAAAGGCCGACTCATTGGCCCGACTTGCTTCGTCTCGCCAGCTTGAGTCCAGACGAGCAGTTTACCTCGAAACCCTAGCCGTGCCGAGTATCGACGAAATAATGGTCTTACCCGTGGTTGGTGAGAGAACATGGATGAGTCCTATCCTGGAATATCTACGTGACGGTATTCTTCCCGATGATAAGGGCGAAGCCCGAAAGATTGTGTCTCGAGCCGCCCGTTACGCTATTCTGGATGATCACCTGTATAAGCGGGGGTTGACAACGCCCTTCTTAAAGTGTCTTGATCCGGCCGAAGCTAACTACGCCCTTCGAGAAGTCCACGAAGGTATATGTGGAAATCACCTCGGAGGACGTGCCTTAGCATTCAAAATCCTCCGTCAAGGATACTATTGGCCGAAGATGAGGGAAGAAGCCATGGAGTTGGTGACCAAATGCCAAAGCTGTCAACGGTATGCCCTTGTGCCACGACAACCAGCGAACCTTTTGACACCAATTGTCAGTCCACTTCCTTTCGCTATGTGGGGAATGGACCTTCTCGGGCCCTTTCCCGGAGCAACCGGCCAGCGAAGATACCTCATAGTTGCCATAGATTATTTTACAAAATGGGTAGAAGCCGAACCCTTGGCCAGCATCACGGACTTCCAAGCCCGAGCTTTCGTATGGAAATCAATCGTGTGTCGGTTTGGAGTACCACAAGTATTAGTAACAGACAACGGCAAACAGTTTGACAGCGTTCGGTTCAAAGCATTTTGCGATGAATTACACATTGACCATCGTTTCTCTTCGGTCGGATATCCGCAAGCAAATGGACAAGCCGAAGTTACCAACCGAACGATCTTGCAAGGCATTAAAAGGCGAATAGACCAAGCAGAGAAGCAGTGGGCAGACCATTTGCCCAACATACTTTGGGCATATCGAACCACGACTCGAGCACCTACCGGGGAAACCCCTTTCTTCATGACTTATGGGTCCGAGGCAGTCATCCCCTTGGAAATAGGAATACCTTCCTTACGAGTTCAGAATTTCGAAGAACGAAGCAATGAGGAAGCCCTTCGCGCGAACGCTGATCTTTTAGACGAAGCCCGAGACAAAGCCCAAATTCGACTCGCCGTTTACCAGCAGCAAGCCACTAGGTACTTCAACTCAAGAGTAAAAGTAAGACGTTTCTGTCTTCACGACCTCGTCTTGCGAAAAAATGAAGTATCTAGGCCCCGAGACTCAGGCAAATTAGTCCCTAATTGGGAAGGGCCTTATCGAATCAAAAAGGTGTGCCGCCCCGGTTCTTTTGAACTCGAAGAGTTGAACGGAAAAGCCCTTCCTCGTACTTGGAATGCGGCACATCTTCGACGTTTTTATCAATAAATAAGTGTTACACATATGTAAGTACTCTTGTTTTTATATATATGAAAAGATTTTACGTACATCATTTCGTCCAATACGAAACAAAATTAAGTAGGGCGCTAGCGGCCTCAAAATACAACCCTAAGGCACAGACCGGGTCAAAACAACAAAAAAGGGCTACAATAGATCGCCCTCAACCTAAACCCTACTGATCTCCAATGGCAGGAGATCCCGTGCCCGAACGCCCGTCACGATCCTGTCCGTCAGCAGCCTCGTCATCCGAAGCCGGCAGCTCCTCATCCTCCGGCCCAAGCAGGTCCAACGCGGAGAAATCCAGCTCTGGATACATGGACTCGGCCTTCTCCTTGGCCTCCATGAACCCCGTAAGGTACTGCTGGCCACCCTCAGACACCACGGCTAGGCGATAGGCCTCCGAGTTTTGGAAGGATGCCAAGGCCTCCTCCACTGTAACCCTAGTACGGACCTCAGCCTCCTCTGTAACGGCTCGAAGACGAGCCTCGGCCTCCTCCGCTGCGGCTCCAAGGCGAGCCTCGACCCCCTCGACGGCTGCCCGAGCAGTGGCTTCAGCCTCGGCTTTGGCCCGGACAGCAGATTCTAGAGAAGCCTGCAGCCGGCAAACAGCCTCATTCCTCTCCTCCAGCTGGCGTTGGGTTCGCCCAAGGAGCTCCGCTGTCTCCATGCACCGACGAGTAGCCGCGCCCACCAGAACACCCATCTGATACCAGAAGCCAAGTATGAAACGAAAGGCGATGAAAACAACGTAAAGTAAAGCGAAAGCGAAATCTAACCTGGGAAGCAAGAGCCTCAGTCGCCGCACATAGAGACTCCGTGGTCTTTCGACCCAACTCAGCGATATCACGAGGGGGAGTTCCCTTAAACAGATGTTCTCTCGCCACCCGAGGATGTGCGAAGACTGAGTCGTCTGTCCGGATGGCCCAATTGGGCATAAAGATCGAGGCTTCCGAAGCCACCCCTTGGCTAGGGCCCGAGAGAATGGGAGTCCCTGCAGTCGCTGGGATCGGAGCCGGGGCACTGCTTGCTGGAGCTGTCTCTGACTGGGTCGGTGGCCTCGGAGGAGTCCCTAAGTCAATCGGAGCCGGAGATGGGGCTCGTGGCCTCTTCTTCGGCCGCGAAGTCGAAGCCGATTGCTTCTCAGACCGAGCCGATCTTCTCTGCTCCATCGCCAATTTCTTGGCATGCTCACGAGCACGGGCAGCCGCTTCCATTTCTGAGCAGAGCACACAAACAAACAAATGAAGGAAATGGCGTTAAGTATAAATTGCAAGATAACAATGCAAAATGAGAATAAAAAGAAGGTAAACTAAAGCCTTTACCGCTCTCTAGCGAAGGCTCGGGGCACGAAGAACAAAGACCTCGCCGGGCCAGTTCTTCATTGTCATATAGGACCCCAACGTCCAAAGGCGAGGCCAGCATGGCATTCACTGTCTCTTGCTCGTACGGAAGAAGGCCCGCCTTTTTGCACTTCCCGGTGCGGTCCATACTCCACGCACGAGGCAAGCCGAAGTCCTCGACAGATCGGATGAAAAAGAAATTCTTCTTCCACCTCTTGATAGATGAAGGGGTCTTCTTCAGCAACCTCCTCTTCGGCCGAGTACTGAAGACCACCCACCCTGTCTGGCCATGCCGGCTGATCAAGAAGTGGGCCTTAAAAATGTCCATCGTCATTGGACGGCCCACTTCTAAGCAAACACAGATAAAGGCCATGATCAGTCGTACCGAGTTTGGTACCAACTGACACAGCGCTATATCAAAATATTTTAAAATTGCACAGAAGTAGGGGTGGAGGGGAAACCGAAGCCCGGCCTGCATGTGATGTTCATACACGCAGAGCTCGAACGGAGCTCGGTCAGGGAGGACATCACAGGCCCTCTCCCCCACCCTGGCCAGCCGAAGAACGTACTCGCCCGGAATACGGTAGGTCTTCCTAAGTACCTCCAAATCTTCCTCCCTCAGTTGGCTAGGAATGTCGTTGGCTGAATAGTACCATTCCTCCCTCTCCTCTCCAGCCGAGGTCTCCCTAATATCGGTCACAGCTCTACGAGTTTCCTCACTAGACGAGGACTTTTCCTGATATTCTCTCCCAACCCCCGAAGGAATATAGGGCACTAGTGCCATGAGGCCTGCCCTTGGAGTACCCAATCTGAGGGCATCCCCCCCAGAAGAAGACGAGGACGCCTCTGCGCCCTCGGAGCTACTACCACTCGTACCATCTACACTACTCCTACCATTACTACTACTAGGCCTATCGCGGTATGTATCAAACGAAGAAGACATGGTATGAAAATAAAAAAGAACACGAACTCACCAACGTCCGAAGGATTCGGACTTGAATTCCTCCTAGAGCTTTCCTCCCAAGGTCTCGCGATTGCAACGATCACACCAACCTTCTCACTGAGGGGACGAGGACGAGGACTCCCAAGCTTCTTTGGACGAGGCCGAAGGCTCTCAGGAAAGCAACTCTCTGAAAACAGAAGGAAATTATGGCAAGTGTGTGGAAGAAGAAGAAACCAAAGCCCCTTATATAGCAGAAGTATCACGGCCAACGAGGAGCATTTAATGCAGGCGCAGGAATCTAGGGGATAATTTAGACCTCCCAAACGACCCACACTCTTTCCCAGGAGACGTTACGTCCCTCGAGGCGGCCGCCGTTTTCCCTAAAAAGGGTAACATGACGCGGCATCCATATGGTGAGACCACGTGGCTCTATCGCCGCCGTCCTAGACACGAGAAACTTTCACAAAGTTCCACGTGTCCTCGGACCCATGGTGTTCTTGGCCGAGGAGATGGATTGCTCCACTGGTCCTCGGCCCACTCTCTTCAAGGTCCGAGGAGATGGATTGCTCCACGTGTCCTCGGACCCATGGTATTCTTGGCCGAGGAGATGGATTGCTCCACTGGTCCTCGGCTTACTCTCTTCAAGGTCCGAGGAGATGGATTGCTCCACTGGTCCTCGGCCCACTCTCTTCAGGGTCCGAGGAGATGGATTGCTCCACGTGTCCTCGGACCCATGGTATTCTTGGCCGAGGAGATGGATTGCTCCACGTGTCCTCGGACCCATGGTATTCTTGGCCGAGGAGACGGATTGCTCCACTGGTCCTCGGCCCACTCTCTTCAGGGTCCGAGGAGGTGGATTGCTCCACGTGTCCTCGGACCCATGGTATTCTTGGCCGAGGAGATGGATTGCTCCACTGGTCCTCGGCCCACTCTCTTCAGGGTCCGAGGAGATGGATTGCTCCACGTGTCCTCGGACCCCTGGTATTCTTGGCCGAGGAGATGGATTGCTCCACTGGTCCTCGGCCCACTCTCTTCAGGGTCCGAGGAGATGGATTGCTCCACGTGTCCTCGGACCCATGGTATTCTTGGCCGAGGAGATGGATTGCTCCACTGGTCCTCGGCCCCTTATCTTCAGGGTCCGAGGAGATGGATTGCTCCACTAGTCCTCGGACCCATGGTATTCTTGGCCGAGGAGACGGATTGCTCCACTGGTCCTCGGCCCACTCTCTTCAGGGTCCGAGGAGATGGATTGCTCCACGTGTCCTCGGACCCATGGTATTCTTGGCCGAGGAGATGGATTGCTCCACTGGTCCTCGGCCCACTCTCTTCAGGGTCCGAGGAGATGGATTGCTCCACGTGTCCTCGGACCCATGGTATTCTTGGCCGAGGAGATGGATTGCTCCACTGGTCCTCGGCCCACTCTCTTCAGGGTCCGAGGAGATGGATTGCTCCACGTGTCCTCGGACCCATGGTATTCTTGGCCGAGGAGACGGATTGCTCCACTGGTCCTCGGCCCCTTATCTTCAGGGTCCGAGGAGATGGATTGCTCCACTAGTCCTCGGACCCATGGTATTCTTGGCCGAGGAGACGGATTGCTCCACTGGTCCTCGGCCCACTCTCTTCAGGGTCCGAGGAGATGGATTGCTCCACGTGTCCTCGGACCCATGGTATTCTTGGCCGAGGAGATGGATTGCTCCACTGGTCCTCGGCCCACTCTCTTCAGGGTCCGAGGAGATGGATTGCTCCACTGGTCCTCGGCCCACTCTCTTCAGGATTCGAGGAGGTGGATTGCTCCACTAGTCCTCGGACCCATGGTATTCTTGGCCGAGGAGATGGATTGCTCCACTGGTCCTCGGCCCACTCTCTTCAGGATTCGAGGAGGTGGATTGCTCCACTAGTCCTCGGACCCCTGGTATTCTTGGCCGAGGAGACGGATTGCTCCACTGGTCCTCGGCCAAATTTCTTTAAGGTCCGAGGAGATGGACTGCTCCACAAGTCCTCGGCTCCTTCTCTTTTGCCTTAGAGCACATCTTCGACCCAGCTTCATGTCTCCACAGAGGGCCTAACGCCAACTCAGTTATGCTACTTCCTTAACCACAGTGCTGCACTTAAGGAAGTGGGGGGCCTATGATACTACCAAAATATGTCACCCCAACAGGAGGAGGACACGTGGATTATCTTGAGCCCTGAATTCAAAGAGACACGCGGACCGTTCAGGCCCAGACAGCTGGGCCTCCAGGTCATGACCGCCTTTCAGGCATCCACCTCCAGCTGGGCCTCCAGGTCATGACCGCCCTCAGGAATATCTTGGCTCCAGCTGGGCCTCCACGTCACCACCGCTCTCCGGATCATCATTACCAACCAAGTTGGGGCGTCAGACCGAAACACCGTCTTACGCATAGACGGCTCTGGAATAAGCCAACAAGGCTAAAGCCCTACTGAACGGTTCTCAGCTTCCTAGCTGGGCCTCATAGGCATCATTACCCTACCCAGTTAGGGTATCCTGTCACAGCTGCCCCGACCCATCACCGCCTCCGAAACTCTATAAAAGGATTTGGTAAGCGGTCCAACAGGGTAAGGGGCTTTTTCAGCTTTAAACACATACAACCTGAAACTTTTGCTAACTTAAGCATCGGAGCATCCTCGGAGGCATCCCCTCCGTCGACCCAATAGCAAATCTCCCTTTCCCTGTGCAGATACTTATACAGAACATCCATCCAGCTCAGCAATACTCATTTTTTGGCATCAACAAAAATTATTGCTACAATAATAGGCATTGCACCTAGAATTTCATTGCATGAATTTTCAAATGTCTCTTTCCTTTTATTGCTTAAAGACAAAAATGAGTGAGATTTATACTAATGCCCAAATCTCACCCCACCTTTACCAGACTTGAGCCTATGCGGCCGTGGGCCTAATATCTTTAAAGAAAGTACGAGTAGTCGAGTATAATAATTAGATGCAAATGGAAATGGGTCAAATATTAGTTACTAAGCCCAAGTAGTAGTAATATTTTGTTCTATAGTTTAGTTCCTATAAGGCTATAAGAAGACTGGTGTCCTGGGTAAATTGATTTGGGCCATGAACAGAACTGGAGGTGGTGTCAAATTCCTTTACTGTTTGTTCTTTTATATTTCTTGGCCCCAATTTGCTTGATAGCTGAGAGTTGAGACATTAAACAATGGGCAAGAAACCAAGCAGTTTCAAATTTCAAACAAAAATAAAGATGAAAAAACCACTTCTCCTCACCCAATGCTCACTTATCTGGACCTCTATCAATCCATCACCAAACAGAAAAGAAATGGAATCTCTCTCTCTCTCTGTCTCATTTTCAAGTGCCTGTTTACTAGTTAAGACTTAAGATGCCAAAACTGCAGGGAGTAAAGTCAGTAGCTACTAGTTTTGGTTCCCTTTATAACTTTAGGCACGCAATGTCATATCACGATCCAAAATCAAAATCTATCTCAATCTTCTATTTTTGGAATTTATTTACGATTTCAAAAAACCCATCATAAAGCTCCACATTTACACACTTTGTATATCGTCAAAATATGATGAAAGCGTGCACGCATCAGTCACTCTCTTTCTCTCCCCTAACCCACTCTTCAGTCTTTACTTAATGCTTTTGTTTCCTTTATAAAGAAAGCTTTAACCGAAGCTGAAGCATTAATAAAACTTTTTTGTAACCCACCAACTCGCATCACATGTTATGCTGACCTCTGCTGGTCAGTAGAGACTCAGTACTGTCAAATAAGCTGCAACCATGATATGAATATAGATGCAGTGTTTTAGTTTCCATGTTTGTAACCAAAGGATAAAACCCATTAGAACCAGAAGATACTCCTGAGGTTCTGTTAGTTTAAGTGTAGAACTAGCAGTTTGATTAGACATTAAGCTATACTTAATCTTTGTTACATTCAAACTTTTAAGTACCCATTTTCCCAAAAGAAAAAACAAGTTAAAGTACCCCATAAAAAGATTTTCTTTTTTTCTTTTTTGTAAAACGAATCCATAATAGTACATACAAAATCAATGCATTGCAACCTTGCAGGTGCAACCGATAAAAGAAAATTCCCATTCTTGGTTTGCTTCTGCTGAAGAGACAGCTCATCCTCTAAGGACTATGCCACATGACTCACGTCTTATCATATCTCTTTCCCTAAGAACAAGTCAAAAACAACACAAAATGACCAAAACAACTCTACAAGTAACCTTAATGCTGCCACCAATTTAACATCACTTGCTGTTCCCTTTCAAGGGTATTTTCGTCAATCTAATTAAAGTCCTTTCTGGTATGACAGACAATTGTCATGGGTTGCATTGGAGGGGCCCATTTGCCTCATTACATGAAAAGTTTCAGATTTTGTAGGACCTTTGTTCCATAGAAACTTTATACAGCATACAGTTTTAGAAATGAGAAATTAATTATATTTTTTTAGTGACCCCCAAAAAAAAAAATATTGAAGTGCTAAAAGTTTATTTTGAAATCCCACTAAAAAGGCTCTTTTGAGAAAATGATTGGGTCAGATTTTTTTTAAGATATCTAATGTTTATTATGATAAATATTTTTCCTTTAAAGGGTTGATTTTACAAACCTAATAATTTTGAATTTCTAAAAGTTCACGAGTAAATACAAAAAATCAAAACATGAAAAAAAATTACGTCGATGATAATTACCACAATCCCGATTTTATAAGATCAATCCTCTAAAGTTATGAAATCATATTGTTTGATTTTGGTTTACCTTTTCAAAAAACTTTCTGCTACTATCAATTAAGCTTTCAAATTATTGGATTTTGGAGTAATCTTTCATGTTCCCAATACATTTCTCTTTAATAATGTAGCTTTTAGTGTTCAATAATCAACATTGAGTTCTTTTCTTTTTCCTCTTCAAGGTCAAACGACATTCACTCAAGTCACGTCTAGTTAACTTTCAGAGCTGAAACTGAAAGCTCCATTTTACTTTTTTGACACATTCCCCCATACTTTGCAAATTTATGGTTGAACCCCAAATCTTGTGGGACCTTTGGCAGAAGTATCACCCGTATGTGTACGGTACAACTATTAAGATTTGCAGATTCGGCTGTACTACCCTAAATAAGGATTCGGCATTTTTAGCATGAAGTGTGGTCTTTTATGAAAAATTTCTACTTGGTTTTATAATAATTATTTTTTTGATAAAAATATTTAAATTTAAATTTTTTTTATTTAGTAATTTAATAAAAATTAATACTTGTAAATGATATGCATATGAAATCGTTCACGATGCTTATTGGAATACCATTCTCTCGTGACAAGTGATTTTGATTCTTCACTAAAATTAATTTAAAATTAAATTTTAGTGTATAAATTTCTACTCTATATCATTGTTATTTTTTTATTTTTCATTTTTGCTAAATAATGGTAAAAAATACTAAATGAACTCCTTAGAAAAAGCAAAAGAAATACTACAAACATATGGAATAATCTTTTTAACCATCAAACTTCAATCACACAGTGTCAAGTTGTCAAGGAAAAGTATACAAAACTTTGTAGGGAACAAATAGAAAAAGAAGGGAAAAAAAGGAGGGAGGGGAAAAAGTGGAATAGACAAAAGCCGGATTCTATTAAGTAGAGGGTCCTTTATGGCATAGGTTTTCCTTTTTACAGAAATTAAAAAAGTTGTTTGGTCCCATTGTAATCTTAACTTCCAAAAGCAGATAAAGTTATAAATAGAGGGGACTTGAGGGGTTGCTTTAAAAAAACCAAAACAGAATTGCCGTTACAATGGTTCGTCTCACGTGAGTTGCGTGTCCTTTTCATCTTTTAGCAACCTCTCTCCCGATTAGCAATGGCGCTTAACCATCCCCTTCTCTATTTCCTCTGTTACCTGTCTCTCTCTCTCTCTCTGTAATAAAGTTTGTGTGTGAGCTTCACTATTTCAATCTCTCTGTGTAAATACACTTTTGTGTTTTTCCTGCTCTGAAAGCTCTGTTTCTTCGGTTTCCTTTGTAATTGGTCATGGCGTTTAGGCTTCTGTTTCTGTGCCTCTTTGTGTTGCAGTTCTTCTTCTTCTTCTCGGTATCAAATCCCATTACAGAGCAAGACGAGCTTAACCGAGAAAGTGAAAGGGAAAGGGAAAGTCTGCTTTCCTTCAAAGCCTCTCTTGAGAACCCACAACTCCTCTCTTCATGGAACCGAACAAAGACTCACTGCAACTGGGTCGGTGTCACGTGCCAACTCGGCCGAGTCACTTCACTCGTTCTCCCAGCTCGGTTCCTCAGGGGCCCTCTCTCTCCTTCCCTCTTCTCTCTCTCGGCCCTCACCGTCCTTGACTTGTCCACAAACTTCTTCTTCGGTGATATCTCTCCTCAAATAGCGAACCTAAAACGCTTGAAACAGTTGTGTCTCGGCGGGAACCAATTATCTGGCGAGATTCCTAGTGAACTCAGTCAGTTGTCTCAGCTCGATACGCTAAGACTCGGGCCCAACTTCTTTACCGGAAAAGTCCCACGAGAGCTCGGGAGCTTGAACGAACTTCAGACCCTGGACCTCTCGGCCAACGCACTCACCGGGACTGTACCGAGTCAACTCGGAGAATTGACACAGCTACTGTTTTTGGACTTGGGTAACAACCTCCTCTCAGGTTCCCTCCCTTCTACTCTCTTCACAAATCTTCAATCTTTATCTTCTCTTGACATATCAAACAATTCCTTCTCTGGTAAAATCCCACCTGAAATTGCTAATCTAAAAAACCTCACTGATCTCTACATTGGCATTAACTCTTTTACTGGGCAGTTACCCCCTGAAATAGGCAAGCTTTCACTGCTTGAAAACTTCTTTTCTCCTTCTTGTTCGATAACAGGGCCTTTACCCGAAGAATTATCTGAGCTAAAATCACTGAACAAACTTGACCTTTCTTATAACCCATTGAAGTGTTCAATCCCAAAATCCATCGGGAAGTTGCAGAATTTGAGAATCTTGAATCTTGTTTATGCTGAGCTTAATGGGTCAATACCAGCAGAGCTTGGAAACTGCAGGAACTTGAAGACTTTGATGCTATCTTTCAATTCACTTTCTGGTTCTTTGCCTGAGGAGCTTGCAGAGCTGCCAATGTTGACATTTTCTGCTGAAAAGAACCAGCTTTCAGGGCCATTGCCTTCTTGGATTGGAAAATGGAATGAGGTGGATTCTCTTTTGCTCTCCAGTAATCGATTTTCCGGGAAAATACCACCTGATATTGGGAATTGTTCTATGTTGAACCATATCAGTTTGAGCAACAATTTGTTAACGGGTCCGATTCCAGGAGAATTGTGTAATGCGGGTGCACTTTTGGAGATTGACCTTGATGGAAATTTCTTCTCGGGCACGATTGAGGATGCGTTTGTGAAGTGTACAAATCTTACCCAGTTGGTTTTGGTTAATAATCAGATCAATGGTTCGATACCAGAGTATCTCTCACAGCTTCCATTGATGGTGCTTGACTTGGATTCCAACAATTTCACGGGTACATTACCTTTGAGTCTGTGGAACTCAGTGAATTTGATGGAGTTCTCTGCAGCTAATAATCTGCTGGAGGGTTCTCTACCTGCGGAGATTGGTAGTGCTGTTTCATTGGAGAGGCTTGTTCTTAGTAACAATCAGTTGAAGGGCCCGATACCTGCGGAGATTGGTAATCTCACAGCTCTTTCCGTTCTTAATTTAAACTCAAATTTGTTCGAAGGGAATATACCGATTGAGCTTGGAGGCTGCACAGCACTAACCACACTGGACCTGGGAAACAACAATCTCAGTGGGTCAATTCCTGAGAAACTTGCAGACCTGGCTCAGCTACAATGCTTGGTTCTTTCTCACAATAATCTATCTGGATCAATTCCTTCTGAGCCGTCTTCATATTTTCGTCAGGCTAATATGCCTGATTTGAGCTTTGTTCAGCACCATGGAGTGTTTGATCTCTCACACAATAGGTTGTCTGGGTTGATACCAGAAGAACTGGGAAGCTGTGTGGTGGTGGTGGATCTTCTACTCAGCAACAACATGCTCTCTGGAGAGATTCCAGGTTCACTCTCTCATTTAACAAATCTAACAACGTTGGATTTGTCAGGAAATTCCCTTACTGGCTCCATTCCAGTGGAATTTGGTAACTCACCCAAGCTTCAGGGCTTGTATTTGGGGAATAACCAGCTCAGAGGTTCTATCCCTGAAAGCTTGGGTCGTTTGGGTAGTTTAGTCAAGCTAAATTTGACTGGTAATAAGTTTTCTGATTCAATTCCTGTTTCCTTTGGGAACTTGAAAGAGCTTACCCACTTGGATTTAAGCCGGAATGAGATCAGTGGAGAGCTTCCTTCAGCTTTGTCTCACATGCTTAACCTTGTGGGGCTCTATGTTCAGCAGAATAGGCTCTCTGGGGGTATTGATACGCTATTCTCTAATTCGATGGGTTGGAAGATTGAAACTATGAACTTCAGCGACAATTTCTTCGAGGGTAACTTGCCAC